>JAHZTW010000001.1:117506286-117526078 GCA_020283515.1 Alliaria petiolata
TGTTCAATGGATTTACCGACTAGGACATGGTTGAGCGCGATTCTGGTGGAATTAAAGGCATGATGGATGGTCGGAGTGATACCATCCGTATTGCCATATGCGTAGATTGAGACTAGACCACAATAGTTCATCTTCACAAGTGTCGAACTAATATTCTGAGCGATTCCATGAGTATCGAGACCTTTTGGGACTTGACAGTTCTCAATATCTCAGCCATCTCTTTCGTTCCTAAACCTCCTTCCCTTGCTGTATTCATAGCCGCTGATCGCCAAATGAATATACGAATGGAGGACTTTTCAGTTATCAACGAGAACCTCTTTCTCTTGAAATTGAGGACTTTGACATACAACAACGAGGAACTAGTTGTTGTCTTTATCAATTTTTGTGAGCTTGTGTAGTGATGTTTGATAAAATAAAAGAAATTCAACAAAAAAATTGAAAGTTAAGAAAATGGAAAAGGTATTATATTACTTACGTAATATACAAGAAACAACTTGATAAGAAAAGCATCTACAATCAGTCAATAAGAAATACTATTTGTCGACATCTTAATTATTGGTTGAGTAGTACTTTAGTAGAACACTATTTTTTTTTTCTTGATAAGACATTTCTCGCACAAATTTCCAAATTATAGTATACTTAATTCGCTGATTGTGGGCCGCATATTGTTTAAAAGGTATAGCTAATACACTACTTCATAACACTAATGCACCCACTTTTTTAGTGACAAACTGGCAATGTAACGTACTTATGACATTATGGAAAGGAAAATGGTCTTTTTCAACCTAAACAAAGCTCGCGATGCTTTTTCTTACCCAAATAAATATTTGATGTTTTTTCCTATTTAAAAGCTTTAAAAATTCAAAAATCCAACCTAAATTTAGTTGGGTTGACTTTGTTGTGCGTAAAACAAAGGTGACCGTAATAGGAGTTAATCAACCGTTAAGTTTTGCTGATTCAATTGATACGCGTGTTATTAAAATGATGTGTGGCCTTTAAAAAAAATTGAAAATTTGAAGAATTAAGAAATTAAAAAATAAAAATAAAAAAATAATAGTAAAATAATTAAAAATAAATACATCTTATTTACAAAGTTTGTAACTTGAAGTAACAAAATGAATCTCAGCAAAAACCGTATGACATTTTGTGATCATGAAGTCGTGTAAAAACGACATAAATGTCATCGAGAAAATCAGAACTTAATCCTTATGTCGACGGTGACGATTTGCTCCACGTAATTTGAATCCGCCGTGATAAAGGCACGCTTTGTAACAGATACATCAAGATTGATAATTATAATGTGGAGAATAAGACCGTAACTCTAGTGATCCCTAACGTGGTTTCAAGATTCAACGTTATGCCAACATCCATAGCTTGTGGAGGTTTGGCAGCGGTTAAGGTTTTATCTAGACAATATAATCCGATTAACGACATTAGATTGATGAATACGAGCCTTGCATTCTTCTGCAATTGTCTCTTCGCTTATAAAATTTTGATTTTCCGTACTCCGTACGAGTATGATGGAATCGAGACGATCAAACAGCACGAGTTTTTAAAAATATTATTATATTTATAATTTCCTAATTTCTTAATTTTTCAATTTTTCAATTTTTTTAGTTTTTTAGTTTTTTAATTTTTCAAATTCTGATTTTTTAATTTTTTTTTTAATGCTACATCATCGTTTTACTGACACGCGTGTCAGCCGAGTTAGCAAAACTTAACGGTTGACTAACTCTATTACGGTCAACTTTGTTTTACATATAAAATTTAGAGTCTGGGTTGAATTTTTGAAATTTTAAAGGGTTTAATTAGAAAAAGCACTAAATCTTTATTTGGATAGGAAAAAGTACTGCGCGCTTTGTTCAGATTGAAAAAGACAATTTTCCCAATTATGGAATATGACTATTTAGCTTATGTATTTACTAGGAGAAGGTCTGCGCGTTGCACGGATTTGTGATAATTTAAATGTTTAATATTAAAATTTATTTTATAATATTTGTTAGTAAAAATTTGTGAATAAATATTAATTTATAATTTGTGAATATCATGTAGTTTTATACTTTTGTATTGAAAGATTGGTGGAATAATAATATCTATAGTGAATGAAATTTTTTTGTATTCATCATAAGCACATAAAATATCAAATTATTTATTTTTGACAATAATTAAGGACATGTTGTTTTGTAGTATAAGCAATCTGAAATATATTTGTGAATGTAAAATAAAATGTTAAGATATTTTTTGGTCCTTGTAGATTATCAAGACATATATCACAATTGTCATATTCTTCTTGTGTAGTGTTCTCTCTAAGTCTCCAATTACAAAATCAACATATAGTAAATAAATAATACGTTTAAATTTTAAATATTATCAAAAAAATTAAATTTGAATACAAAACAAAGAGAAATTTTAAAAATAAAATTTAATACAAAGTAATTTTATTTGTCTATACACAATATGAAATCATAAATATAATTATGAGAAAATAATCAAAAAAAAAATTGATTACATTATGTAGAAAATTTAAAAATAAAAGTTAATAAAGACTATTTTCCCATTCAGTCTTTATATGGATACACATGTCAACTGCGGAATAAATGCAGTTCATTTATAATGCAGATAGTTCTGCATTTGTTTTCCATTCAGCCTTTTCATTTGCATTATAAAAAAATAAATAAAATAATAAGTAATCTGCATGCAGATCATTACTAGTGTTAAATTATTGGTCTGCATAGATAAGAAGGAAAGCACCCAAATACTTGCAGATCTGATTTTTTTTTTGTTTTTACCTTTTTATTACACTATTTAATAAAAAATACTCCCTCCGTTTTGTTTTAATTGTCGTTCTACACTTATTTTCTTGTTATGCATGAACTGCATAATTTATTTGATCTTCATTTTTTTGTGCCACCATTCAAAGCCAAAGAATTAAATCTGCATGCATATTATTTATTATTTTATATTATTTTTTAGTTCTGCGTTAAAAGTGATGATCCATCAACATTTTAATAATCTGTATTTGTTCTGCAGTTGATCTGCATTTCCATTCAAAGCCAAAGGCGCAGTCCACAATGCTTGGTTGAAAATATCTTTCATTAGTGTATGAACTGTGCAGAGCCCTAGAAATTAGGGTTTTCAGCGAGAAGATGATGACTTACACGTGATGATGAGAATGATTACGTGACTTGGATGGAGTTGTAGGAGGAGGAGGAGCTGATGCCGAAGGAGGAGGGATCGGAGGAACTGATGCCGATGGAGGAGGGAGGAGGAGGAAGGAGGAGGTGGAGGAGGAGAAATGAGGAAGGAGGAGGAGGGGGTAGAGGAGGAGTTGATGCTGAAGGAGGACGGAGGAGGAGGCTGTTTGATTAGGCATAAACCCTGACAAATTGACGAAAGAAGAGTCCATAGACCAGATCAGCAATCCTTTTCTTTGAAATTTTGGAAGAAGATGATGACTTACACGTGATAATGAAAATGATTACGTGATTTGGATAGAGTTGGAGCAGATAGAAAACATGATTCAAAATTCAACATAAAATTTCTCACTTCTAATTTATGAGAAATTAAGTGAAAATAGCCTTGGCTATAGACTATATTAAATGAATTAAACAGTAGCTATTTGCAATTATCTGAGTATATCAAAATGAATTAAAAATATCAACACGGAATTGGAATTCAAAAATATCTTCCATTAGAAGGTCACTAGATTTCATGGTTTGTTTTGCTAAAAACGATGTTTCAATTTTCGGAAATGTAAGTTTAAGGGTTTATTGGAAGATCGATCGCATCTAATGAAAATTTTGTCATTTTTTGATTTTTACAACTATTCCGAGATAAACCTTTTACAACCTCTTCGGAAAACAACAGAGGGGTTGAAGTTGTGCCATTTCAGAATCATAAAACACTACGACAGCTGATAATTGGGAAAGCATCATTTTGAAGATGATCTGACACCTTCCTCAATATATGATGCTGTCTTTCATTGATAATCGCGATCCAAAATTCAAGCACAATGAACTCCCAAAGGCTCTGTTTAAATTTCCTTTGTTGGGATAGGCAGAAACATATAAGTTATCGTCGTGTGAACTGTCATATCCATCCTCACCACTTTCATACGAGTCATTTGCTATAGTTTGCATTAAAATTCATTTGGTTCTTTATTATTATGTTTGAATTGTAGTGGTTGGAATAGTCCCTGAGAGAAAATGTAAGTATCCCATCAGGTTGCATCGCTAATGCCATCTAAACACAAAGAGAAAAAAATATTTCCTATATGTTCTATAAGTTTTTGTCTTATTTAGACAGAGTCTAAAATTTGATTTAAAATTTCTAGTTCAAATTTAGAACAAAGCTTACCATCAGTTTTGAATTTCCTCTAATAGCAATCTGTTATTCTTTGGAATTATCCATTCTTGTATTGGGATTTGAGTCTCATGTTGGTAAATAAAAACATGATTACATGTGTCAATATTATGCCGACTCCAAAGGAAAAAACAAATCATAAAATAACAATAAATGCATTCAAATATACATTTTCTATCAAGCATCACATAGAAGACATGTAAACTGAATTTTGGATATAGCATATAACCACTCCTAGACCCACTCCAGAAACAAGACATCCAATTTTTTGGAAAAATATTAATTTGATACCAAATCACGAAAGTGTCAATTCTACTTGGTTAAATGGATACTCCAGAATAGAGTTGGGCAAAATATTCGTTAAATTCGATTCGATCCGTTATTTGCTTCGAATCGATTCGAAAAATCCGGATATTCGTAATTGTATGGAGTAAAGCAAATACTAAAAATCAATATCCATTGAAAACGGAGCAAATCACAAATACTAAATTTTTAAGAGACGGATATCCGATCCACTCCGATATATGTATATGTATATAAAAAATTACATATATCTTGTATAATTATTATATGTATATATAAGTTTTTGTGAATTTCTATTTATTATATTAGTCATTTTAATACTGAATTTTAACAAATTAAAAAAAATTGTTTTTATATGAAATTTGTTTTTTATATGAAATTATTTTATTTATAAGTTGAATTTTGAATTTTTTTTTAATTTATTCTTTTTATAATTATTTTAATAATTTATTTGATAGTTTAGATAAAAAAAAATTTTACATAAAAATATATGCATTTTTAGTTTTTTGTTTGTATTAAAAAGATCAAACAGAACATTCGCAAATATTCGCAAATATTTGTAAATTTTTTGGATATCCGGATTTTCGGATATCCGTATATTTTTGGAGCAAATCAAATCATAAAATTAAATATCCCGTAAAAACGGAACAAACCAAAAATACCGGAAAATTTCCGGATATCCGCTCCGCGCCCACCCCTACTCCAGAATCATTGTATCTAATTTTCACACTATATTATATAAAAATGAAGTATACAAGAGAGCTACAAATTTTTGGGTTTATCCCAATTTATATGTTTTCTACACGAGAATAGAAAATATAACGCAGTCCAGCAACTAGAGTAAGAAAAACACAATGTATTGCACCTATAGCACTTAAAAAGAACATGGAAAGTCCAGTAAACTAACCACTTTTATAAAATCTTTGGTCGAGTCTTTGTAAAATTTACTGTTTTTTATGGTGGTATCAATCTTCCGCTTAATGTGCTCTTTATGAAATAATGGTAATGTAAAGTAGCACCCTTATACGAAAGTGGTAAAATCTCTTAGTGTATATTACTAAAAAAAGAAATTACAAACAAAGAAGCCTGTGAGGTCAAAGATTGACATTGTAAGCCATGGTTGTCAGCATCAGGCATAGCCTATGTTATTATTCTTATAGTATTGAATTAGGCAATATGACATGTCATCTTAGCACCATGGCATAGAAGTTGATTTGAAATCAAGTATGGTGTTGAACTGTCTAGGAAGATGTGTTCACCTGAAAGTCTCCAACAAAATATATGATTAGCACATTAATACAAAGTACATGTAGATAGCACATAATTTAGTATCGTTTTGTTCCCTCTAACTTGTTGGAATATAAAAAGGTCCTAATAGTGAAGCACTTATATATTGTAATATCACTGATGAAGTACTGAATTAGTATATACCTTTGGAGGCGACTAAGATTCATAAATTCGATGCAGTGAACATCATTTATAGAATGAAATATGTATAATGTCTCTAAAGGAGGAACCATGAAAGGCTGAAATTCTCGAAAGTTAAAAAAAAAACACGAAGAAAAACCACATAACTTCAATGGTTATTTCAATAGCTAATTCTCCTTGGTTTTCTTTCGTGATTTTGTTTTCTCATTTATTTCACTTTATTTTCCATACTCATCCTCACAGGCCAAACCACGAAATTTAACCACATACAAGCCTACTTTTTGAAGTGTGTGGACGTGCATATGTATGTGTATACGTAAAACATCAAGATTTTTGAAAGCATCAACAATTTCAAAATGTCATTAACTGATAGCATATAAGTGTTTCAGTAACAAAAAGCTCCCTGAATACCTCTTTGTCATTTGCTTTCTAGTGATAACTATTGAGTAGAGAACCAATAAATGTCCTATTTCTATACTCCTTTCACCTGAAAACTAAGCTTTTCAACCAAAATTGAGAGATTAGACCTGCTCTCATGATCTGTTACATGAGAATAAACAACCTCAATAGTTACAAATATGGAATCTCCAGGCCTATACATACACTACAAGAAAAAGTTCACATAGCTACATTTTATTTCGTGGGTATGGTTTTTTTTTGTAGTTAAAAACGGGTTGCTACAAATTTGAAACAAAATTTTCTGCGTGACTATAGGGTCGTAGCAAATTGTTTTATATTTATTTGAAGCAAATTTGCTACAAAGTACCCACAACTTTATTTTGTCGCATTTTGAATCATATTTGTTATAAAATATATTGTAGCTAATTTGTTACAAAATTATTTCAAATCGGTTGTAACAAACTAGCTACAACTTGCTTCGTATTTGTTGTTGCAAAATGAGACAATTATCTACCAAAAAATGGTAACAATTGCTACAAATTGTTTTCATGGTTTGTAGCAAATTTGTTACAATATGGCTTCAACCACGCTGTAGTTAAATGCTAAAAAAAACCACAAAAAAAGGTGTGGGCAAAACCTACGAATTCCAACAAAATCGTCGTGGGTAATTGCGAGTAATGGTTACAAAATGTTTGTGTCAACTGTTAATATTTGGGAGAACATAATTTGTAACCTTTTATACAAACAACAACTACATATTCGTGGCTTTTGTAAGCTATCGAATATGTTAAATTTTGATTTATTTACAAAAAATGCAGAAACAAATTCACAGCTTTAGAAACAAACAAAAACACCATAAAGCTAATCAAAAACATTCATTGATTAAGATTAAAAGTGTACACAATGAGATTACAAAAGTGAAACCCGATTACAATTAAAAGTGCCTTACATATAAACAAAAGCCGAGTTGATCTAATATTGTTAAACATCAACCATATATACCAAAAAGAGTTTTTCTTTATGACAAGCTAGCCGAGTTGATCTAAGCGCTTATATACCAAAAAGAGTTAGCCTTTAGTACGTTACCTTTTGAACCGTTGAGGAAGATCAGGAAGCTGCATATCCCTCGTATTCGTCATCATCAGAGGATGGTTCTTTTTCACCTTGGGCGTTGTCTTGTATTCCTGGATCATCGGAGCCTGGTTCTTTTTCAGCTTGGGCGTTGTCTTCTGGTGCTGCATCAGGGGTGGGAAGCTGAACCGTAGGCCCTTGAAGATGATTCGTGGCAGCTCCTACACTGGCCTCCAAGTCACTGAGTTGAACCCGGGCTGGATCAGTCGTTGAATCCATAATACGAGGAGTGTAGGATCTGTGGGCATCATCATCTTCTTCACCATCCGTAGGCATGTACCGTTTCATGAACTACACAACTGATGCCAACTGCTCCTGCAAAGAAGTCACTTGACGTTGAAGTGTGAGTCTTGTTGCCGCCATATTGGAGCTTTCCCCGCGCTCCTGAATTGCCTGCTGTCCACCGAGACCGAAAACACGACCTGATTGGGTGGGCGTAACAACCTACAAGGCAGGAATACAGTGGCAAACATTAGAGGAAGAGAGAACTTAATTGTTTGCAAAACATAGAACAAATAAGACACAATAAAAAACGTAGTAGCCCATCACTGGAAAACAGAGAACCCAATTTATAATTGTAGTAGGCCATCACAATCATTTGAAAACATCCTATTATCACTAATAAAACATCATATGAAAACATTCTATTATCACTAAGATAATTTACAACTAAGACACAAACAAACAAATATCGTCTGTGAGGATCAACAGTAAGAGAGTAATATAGAAAGGAAATTTAATCATTTGAAAACATCCTATTATACCATGCTATCGCTGTTAATATGTGTTGTAAATAAATGACCAATAGGGTTACCTTCAAGTAGAGATTGTCTTCTTCTACCTGCGACAAACCAGTAACACTTGATCCGTCAAAGGATTGTATTTCAGACCCCAAAATGTCATTCCCTCGGATCTGCCTATGTATTTCTTCATCTATGGACTGAGCCCTTGCATCAACATAGGTGCCATCAGGTTTCCTATGTGTCTCTCTGAGTACACGGATCATTGAGGGCTCTACTCCTTCCCTTTGTCTCTGCATACGATAAAACAAATCATGTAGGAGCTAAGTTTAAAAGAGTTTAACCAGAAATAGAAGAGGAGTTTAAAGTGAAGTGGAACTTACAATAAGCTCTCTCGCTTGGTTAAAAATCCTTGCCCTTGCAGTGTGTCTTAGACTGGTTTGGCAACCTGTTTGCTGCAGCGATAGCTGCCTTACTCTTGCCTACTTCGCTGTTCCAGTAAGCCCGCACACTTTCTGATGTAGCGTACATCTTCGTGTGATTTCCTTTTTGTTGGTTTTATTAGTTTTCCTTTTCCTTATAGATTTCCTTTTTGTTTTGATTTCCTTTTGCTTTAAGTTTTCCAATTCTCCTAGAAGAGGTCTCGTTCACGAGCTTATAAATAGGAGTCTAAGGACGTTTGTATTCATTACCTTTGATTTTGATTAATAAAACTTTCATAGAGCTTTTGCAAGAAAACTCTTGAATCCTTATTTCCGGGTATTCTTTGAGAACTCAACGGATCTAAGAAGGCTTAGTTAACGGGTATTCTCAGACTTCAACGTTATCTTTGCATATCGATACTTCCGCTCCGTCACTTTCCCATACTGGGTTTTAAATGGCTCAT
The DNA here is from genome assembly GCA_020283515.1 of Alliaria petiolata. Lineage (NCBI taxonomy): Eukaryota > Viridiplantae > Streptophyta > Magnoliopsida > Brassicales > Brassicaceae > Alliaria > Alliaria petiolata. The sequence goes on from JAHZTW010000001.1 coordinate 117,515,536, forward strand.
TGCGAACCATGGCGATCTGGCCAGGGCATTGCGCCTTGCGCCATGGCGACTCATGGCGCGCGCCATATGTATCAGTGATTCAAAACAATTGAAAAGCTAGCTATTCCTACTTATAATGTCTTGATAAACTTAGAATAATCAATACTTTCTTGAAAACAAAAACTCCAAATCCAAAAATTCATATCTGAAAAAGCAAAACAAAATCCAAAACACCAAAACAAAATCCAAAACACCAAAACAAAGTCATTGAAAAAAAGTAAAGAGAAAAGCATATGAAAATAGCGCTAAAGCCTAAGAATCTGACTCATAATCATGATTATCATCAGAATCATTGTAATTGTACTCCAACTCCTCATCCAAACCGAAATCATCTGCACGAAGAACCTCTTCTATCTCATCATTATTGTCATCATCTTCATCAACCAATGACATAATAGGAGGAGCTGGACCATATGAACCAGGTCGTTTGGAATTGTGAGAAGCTTGCCAAATTCCCTTTCATTTCTCAATTCTACTCGAACTTGGACCTTTTTCTCTCCTAATAAAATAATTAGGCTCTTCAGCACCTGAAGCTTGGCTCACGACATTCCATGTCAAGTCATCATTTTCGAACACAAAGTCACCAACTTCATCACTAGATGAGTCCCCGTCCATTTTTCCAATTAACCACAAATTGCTTTCATCAATTTCATCCAAGAGAATAGGATCTATGGTATCACTTCTGTTGTATCGACGTCGTAAAGCACGGTTATACTTCACGAAAACCATATCGTTCAATCGATGTTGGGCTAATCGATTTCTTCTTTTCGTATGAAGCTGGTAGAAGGAAAGATTATTAGTTATATTATGGCGGATTGAAGTAATCTAATCATTTAAAATGAAAGTAATTAAGATGAATTACAAGTTCAAATACACTCCAATTTCTTTCGCAACCAGTTGCACTACAAGTTAGACTTAGAACCTTCTCGACAAATTTTTTGAGATTTGGAGTTGAAGCTCCGAAGGATGACCACCATTCCGCTATTGAAATGAAAACATTTGTTAGCTTTCATCTAGTATTATCAATTAAAGGTAGCAGATCATATTGAATTTTTTGTTACCTAGTGCTTTCAACGATCTATGCCTAATTGTCATGGGCAAACCGAAGAGACATGTCTCTAAAAGAATCCAGCTCAACCATTATCTTGTCTATAGTGCTATTGTCTGGAACCAACCTTTCAATGCAACCATACAAACCCTTTACCACTTTCTCGCAATTTACATCTTATGGGTGTGCATACTGGATCACTGGATTTAGAAAATATCTGGCTGCATGTAATGGTCGATGTAGCTGAATATCCCATCTCCTGTCAACAATCTCAAAGGCCTTTTCGTATTGCTCTTCTCTCAGGATGAAACTCTTTAAAATTGCTTCTTTCGCTCGATCCATGGCTGCATAAATATATCCCATAGGCGGTTTTCTTTCTCCATCAACCAACCTAAGAACTTTTACAAGCGGCCCCGTCAATTTTAGAGCGTAAAGAACAATTCTCCAAAAACTATTTTGCGTAATATATTGTTTTACTTTCCTTGCTCCTGCTTTCTTTGACCATTTAGACTCATTCCATTCGTCGAAATTAACCAACTGCCTCAAGTTGTTATGTTGCTTGTGAAACTGTGAAAGAGTTATGTAAGAAGTAGCAAACCTTGTAATAGCTGGCGTATGCAAATTTTTTTGTTTCGTGAATCTTCTCATCATGTTCACAAGAGGGACACGACTATAGATATATGCATTCATGAAAATGCACTTCTTCAACACATTCTTCACCGGTGGGAATTCTCCAATCTCCTCCAACATTAGATCAATGCAATGTGCATCACATTGAGTCCAATACATTTTTTTTCTTTTTGCCTCTAGTGATTTTCCTGAAATTCACGAAAACAAACATTTAGTTCAATGATTGAACTTCAATCCTTTTGTAATTTTCGTGAAAATAAAAGAAAATTACCAGCTTTTACATAGTTAGATGCATTGTCCGTGACAACTTGAACAACATTGTCTTCTCCAATTTCCTCAACCAGTTCATCAAGCATTTGAAATAACAAATTTGCATCTTTCACGACTTCAGAAACATCTTTCGATTTGATGAAAACAGAACCCTTCGGAGAGTTCACAAGAAAATTAGCAATATCCTTCTTAACAACTGAATCACGCCATCCATCTGACATAAGTGAGCAGCCTTTAGACGCCCACTCTTTCTTGTGTTCCACCAACTGACTTAGCGTATTATCCACTTCTTTTTAAGAAGAGGAACTCTCAATTCATGCATACTTGTTGGTTTTAATCCCACTCCATACTGGCCAATCAGCTCACACATCTCTCCAAAACTATCATAGTTTACAGCGTTAAATGGAATACCAGCATCATAAAACCACCTAGTTATACCTCCACAAACCTTATCCCTTATCTGTTTATCACAAGCTCTGAAAATACCTTTTCTATTTTCTTCCTTGCAATATATCTGGCGGAGGGGAGGTGACAAACTTGTCCAATGGAACTTTGACTTTTCGCTTTTTAGGCTGCACTTTCTGCGTCGGATCACCTTCCGTATCTTCCCCTCCATCATGATCGTCAACTATGTTATGCATCTCGTGCATCATTTGACTAGCCGATTTTCTTCTGCCTTTTTTAGCATATAATTCTTTAGTTCTGCTTGCACATAATATGGAACTAATTTACATTTTGTTGCATTCCTAAAACCTCCAACCAAGTGTAGCTTTAGACGTGTGATTCCTCCCTTAATCACTTTAATACAGTAAATACACTTTCAATTGTTGTTGTCATTACCAACTCACGTTCCATATTTTCTGTCTGGATTCTCCGTAGATGTTCCTCGAGCCTCTCTAGATGTTCCTCCCGTTCCAGCCATTATGAGTAGTAGAATAGAAGCGAAGAGAAGATGAGATGAAGAGGCAAAAAAACTACTGAGAATACTCAGAGAAGATGAGTTGCCAAAGTAGTGATCGGTGATCGTAGAGAAAGTTGCAAAACTTTTTTATAAACTTAACTTCTGTAACTAGGGTTTTTAATCGTAGATAAAGTGGCTAAACTTTGACCAAAACTGCAACGTTTAATTAAAAACAGAGGTTAAAAAAATTAACCTATAGCGCGCCTTTGCATCGCCATTGCGCGCCATGGAATCAGATAAAGGCGCACCATAGCGCTCACCTCATGTAAATCGCATCGCCTTAGGTGATAATGGCGATTTAGCCAGCGCCACACTGCGCCTTGCGCCATGGCGTCGCAAAGGCGCACAATTTAAAACCTAGTTCCCATATGCCTTGACTCCACTCTGGCCTCTCAGTTTTGAGTTTAGCCTTTGAGACTATGTCTCTAAGGCGTGATGCAGTGATGTTGTGCCAGAAAGAGTAGACCATCGCTCCATGTTCTGGCTCCAAGTATACATCAAATGTTTAACAAACAAAAGAAAGCAAGGAAAAATAGAATCAAACATAGAATCAGACGATTTACAAAAAAAGACTAAACAATGTTGTTATCAGACACAAGAAAAAAAGAAGAGTACGATCGGATAACATGATGAAAGAGACTTTACAAATACACATTCATAGTTACTTACAATGAATTCACCCCACCACTGAATTATGGTTTCATTAGGGACGGAAGAGATGTTCAACCAATTGCCATCAAAATGCCTTATGATGGCTGCCACAATCACTCGCCTTGGCTCATAATATTTAACTAAACATAAGTAGTAAGTAGCTTTTGCACAAGAACATTAGGTTGAAGTACTATGTTAGTGCGATACAATTAACAAGCATAGTGCAATACAATGAACCAGCATTGTGCGATACAATCAGCCAGATTAACAAAATTACCCACTGCAGCCAATAATTAACATTAAATTCAATCATCGGCCAATGGACAATAAACTTATAAGCAGAGAACTAACTAATATCATCCAATAATTAACATCAAAATAAATAGGCAAACATTTTCGAAATCTATAAGCAGAGAAAAAAAGCAAAAGGATTTGAGAAGTATACCACATTGCTCCATTTTCCCTATCAGGATGCAGAACCGGCATGAGTTGGCGTGCCTCGCTGGCGAGAAGTGCATCTATGGACATATTGCCAGGACCAACCCCTACACCGTGACCACGACCATGCCCTCTACCTCTACCTCCAACTCCGGCGTTGCTTCCTCTCCCCGCACCGGCTACTCCACCCCGTCCACCTCCTGCTCCGTTAGCAGGGACAGCGCCACCTCCGGCGTTTCCTCCTCTCCCCGCATTGGCGCCGTCGTTACCACCCGCGGGGCTTCTCCTTCCTCGGCCAGCGCCGCGACCAGCAGATCCACCACCACCGCCTTCAGATCCTCCACGAAACATCTAGGACGAAGAAAAAGAGTTAATTTTTAGAGAAGCATAAACCCTATGATAAATTTCGACATTGAACTATGAGAAATCAGAGTAGAGGCATGTTTAACTTAATCGAAGAGATGGATTTGTGATTCGTTAACAAAAGGAAAAAAAAAACTCTCATTTACCTTGACAACGGAATGGTTGCAATCGCCAATATGAACCGATATGAGCAATCGCCGATATGAACCGAGATTTGAACCACAAAAACATTTGACGGAAGTGAGGAGAAGGAGAAGGAAGATGGTGAAAGAGAGACTGAGAAAGTGGAAAGGATGATCGGAGAAGTTTCGAGAATCTGAAACCCTAGCTAGAAGGGAAGCGGCTACGGAAGAAGATGGGATTTCTCGGACCCTTAAGGAAATGAAAATATCTTATGAAACTTGTGTTAGAATTATATGTTTAACCGACGGAAATTATTTATTACAAAAATGTCGTAGCTATGAAACAGATTTACCTTTCACATTTAACCTGTTGGTCTCGAATCTACCTTGGCCTAAAATACATTTTACGTGTTAGGCAGAATATATATCGGGGAATAATAACATTTTACCCAACTCATTGTTTTTAACTTCATTTACTTGGTAATATAATTAAAGTATTATTTATATTGACAACAAATTTTAAAAGGTAAATTGGTCAACAGTAGAAAGTTAGGACATGAAATTCATGGGTTCATGTCTTGAAAATGTAAAATTGGGCAAATTGTTTTTTGAAAGAATTACTCAGATATTACACAAAAGTTGGAATATTACTAGCATATTATACATTTTCTAAAAATTACTCAAATATTTTGTGCCTTTGTGTAATTACATTTAACACCCTTGATTATTTTGCATTTTTTTAAATAAAAAATTATTAACCAAAAATTAGTTTAATCAACCTCATTAAGGTTAAAAAAACAAAATCCACGTCATTATCGTCTCGGCGAAACCTCTATCTTCGTGTTCCTCGTCGTGGTTATCATTTTTATCGCTGTCGTTGTTCTTCACCTTGTTCTTCACATCAACAGATCTGTTCGTCATCGTCTTCGTAATCGCCGATAGAGAGAGAGGTTTCGACTTCGAGTGGGGACTCTTCGTTTTCTCGAGTGGACTCTTCTTTCCATTGCTAAAAATCTCTCCTTTTTCACGAATAAACTTGCTCCGGTAAGTTTGAAACTTTTTTTTTGAGTTTAACCGCTAACTCAGCAAGTGATTACAGTGCTTTAAACCGTTTTCCGAAAACTATCGCGGTGATATTAAGGGTTTTTATCGATGCTTATTACGGCTAATTTTCGCCATCGTTGATTTACATATGGTGGCTGATTTGTTAGATCTGTTCGATTTGGTGTTTGGTTTATCAATGCATCTGTGGCTGAGTTTTTATATGTTGCGACTGGGTTACAGTTTGCTTTACGGCTGATTTATGGTTTATCAATGCATTTGTGGCTGAGTTTGTTTTATGTTACGGCTGAGTTATGATTTACTTTACGGCTGATTTATGGTTTATCAATGCATCTGTGGCTGAGTTTGTTTTATGTTACGGCTGAGTTATGATTTACGTTACGGCTGATTTATGGTTTGTCAATGCAATGTGGCTGAGTTTGTTTTATGTTGCGGCTGAGTTATGATTTACTTTACGGCTGATTTATGGTTTATCAATGCATATGTGCCTGAGTTTGTTTTATGTTGCGGCTGAGTTACGGTTTCCCAAGTTTCTTATGCTTCAAATCCAGAATTGAGGATACAACCACTGAGACATATGCATATAAATAATTTGTTTCTGCTGATTAAAGGTTTTATTTTGGTTTTTGATTAGATGGATTTAAATTCGGGCTCATCTAGCAACAATAGGAGCAGAACTTTCAGCGGTCTTAAATTGTGTGATTGTCGATTGCCTGCAAAAATTTTCACATCCTGGACAGATAAAAACCCGGGTCTAAGGTTCTTCGTCTTTGAATTGTACAAGGTATGGAGAAGAATGAGTGATTGTCTGTATCATATTTTATTGTATAAAAATCGTATTTGTGTGTCGTTAGGAGGGTGGGACTGCTCACTGCAAATACTTTAGGTGGTTTGATGAAGAAGAGGTGAAAGGATGGCCAAAAAGAACATTGATTAAAGCTCGAAATGAAATTCGGGAGAAGAAAAATGTGATCGATCAACTAAGTACAACAATTGTGGAGCTTCGTAGAGAATTGGAGAAGCATGAGGTGGAGAAATGTGCAGGAGATGGCGATATACAACAATGAGTTGAATTTGGATGGAAAGCAAAGATCTTGAAGTTGTTCTGTATCGGCAATGCATAAGTAGATGCAAAAGTAGATGTTCTGTTGTCCCTTTGTGTTTGGTTTGTAAGGACATCCCTTATATGATTCATGACTATTTGTGTTTGATTAAGATGTTGTGGTGATTAGATCCAAAACAAAACTTAAATGCAAATCATTATATAACTTGCAATCCTTAATGTAAGTTTGTCTAGGAATTAAATCTAAGTATCGCTTCACTATGTATGGGTATAGGGTTTGGGATTTAGTCGTTTTGTTGGATAAGTTTTAAATGGTACAAACATGAGCTAATTTCATGATTATTATTCGGTAAAGTGAATAAAAATGTTAATTATAACTTATTAAAGTGGTTTAATTACATGAATAAATATTCACATCTGCCATATTTGTGGTTTGGCCGAGTTATGTCATATTCGTGGTGGCTGAGTTATTCTAACGATATGGCTGACTTAACGCAGATTCATTCGCGGTTTGCTGAGTTATTCTTTATTAAAAAATGATTAACGAAAAATTAGTTTAATCAATGTCATTAATCCACAACAGTTATGTCATTAATGATCAAAAGCGAGGGAAACTGAATCGTTCTTTTTTTGCTGGAACGGAAAAAAAAAGCCGCTCTCTCTCTCTCTCTCGCTCTCTCTCTCTCTCGGCGATTCCGAAGTCGAACCCTAATTTTGCCGTCGTAGCGTCTCTTCCCGCGGCTTTTCTTTTCTCTGTCGCATTTCGTCTCCTTTTTCACGAACTCGAGCGGGGACTCTTCGTTTTCGAGAGTGGACTCTTTGTTTTCCATTGCTAAAAATCTCTCCTTTTTTCACAAACAAACTTGCTCTGGTAAGTTCGAATCTTTTTTTTTGAGTTTAACCGCTAACTCAGCAAGTGATTCCCGTGATTTAAACCGTTTTCCGAAAACTATCGCGGTGATATTAAGGGTTTTTATCGATGCTTATTGCGGCTGATTTTCGCCGTCGTTGATTTACATATGGTTGGCTGATTTGTTAGATCTATTCGATTTGGTGTCTGAGTTTGTTTTATGTTGCGACTGAGTTACTGATTGCTTTACGGCTGATGTATGGTTTATCAATGCATTTGTGGCTGAGTTTGTTTTATGGTGTGGCTGAGTTATGATTTATACTCTGTTATCAGATGGCCAATGTTATTTCTGAATAACAAGTAAGGGATTACCCTCCAAGACTTTACGCTGAAGTGGAGTCTAATCTGGAGAATAGATCCATTAACCACAATTTTAAGATGGCAGATCTCCCTGGGAATAGAGATTCAATAGGTCGAGATGCGTGTGATCAAATGAAGGAGTTACCTATTGGAATAGTTGCTAAGCTATCTGTCAGCCATTTCACGTGGTCTGGTAAGACTGTACACTATCTTCTATGTAGACAGTTGAGAATACATAAGAAGGAGATTTGGTGTCTCGTCGGTGGTCAACCTATAAGGGTTTGGCTTGAATGAATTTGGTTGTATCACGGGTTTAAACATAGATCCAATGCCTACAGAGATGTTTGAACCTGAAGCTGACTACAGAACGTTCTTCAGAGAATTAAATGTGCCTGGTGGGGAAGGACCAAAGTTAGATGAACTTAGGGCATGATTATCAGTGTGCCGGACATGGCCTACTCAAAAGCGTAAATGGTTGGGGCTGTTGTTTCTTCAAGCCATTGGTATTTATGGATTGCATCATAATTCTAGAATACCATTTGAAAGTGCAAAAAGAGTTTTTGATGATTAAGCCATGAAGAATTATCCATGGGGTCGGTCAGCATTTGAAGCTCTTGTTGATGCTATAAAGACGTTGAGTCCTATAGAAAAGTCGTACACCATTGTATGGTTTATGTGTTACAGGCTTGGGCGTATGATTCAGTCAAATGCTTTGGAGACCGATTTGGGAACATAGTCAATAATGATGAGATACTGTTGTTTCGATGGGGTGTTAACCGTACACGTTCAATAATGGAATCGACCATTGCTGAAGAGATCAGAACGTATGGTGAGGTAAGGTTCTGTCTGTGTTATGATAGTTAATGGCTGAGTTATGTTTTAATAATGGCTGAGTTATAGTTTAGTGATGGTTGAGTTATAATTTGGATGACTTAGTTATAGTTTAGTGATGGTTGATGTATTGTTTAGTAATGGTTGAGTTATGCTTTATTAGTGGTTGAGTTATGCTATATTGATGTCTGAGTTATACCTATTGATGATTGAGTTAAAACTTATTGATGGGTTTCATGATCTCTTATGTTATAGGTGCGTGTGAGTAAAATGGTCATGAAGGATGATGTAAGAGAGCTATTTCATACGTGGTCAGATCAAGCATAAGACCGAGCACTTGATCACTTGATCCAAGACATAAATGATGATAAGTTTGTCAAAGGTTTTTGGGATGTGAAGAGGAATGAGAAGAAGAAAAAAGTAAATGCTAAAGCAGCGGTTGAGTCTGAATCTCCCGCAAAGAAGCATAAAGTCCAGAAGGTCTCGAAAACCATGGAAATTATCAACAGTGAGGGTGGTGAATCTGGTGAAGGAGATGCACATAAGAAGAAGAAGAAGAAGAAGAAAGAATCAAAGGTAAGTGATATGGTATATAGTGAGTTTATATTTTATGTACCGTTTGGTTAGCTTGTTTATGCGTTTTTGTGTATGTGTTGCAGGGTGTTAGTGAGGAGGACGATGTGTCTGTTAAAACAGCCGTGGATATGGTGTCTAAATTAAACTCAAGGTTCGACACCGTTGATAGAACCATTGGAGAAATGTCTTTAAATCTGGAGAAGGTGATTGGAGATAGAGTAGAAGCGAGGATGGATGCAAGGTTTTTCCCAAGGATGACTGGCGTTGGATCTATTGAGGATGAATTCAAACAGATTAAAGAGCACCTGAATGCCATGGGGTAAGACAAACTAGCCAAAACGATGAAGATATCGTCTCAAATTTCAGAATTAAGGATATGGTCACGAAGAAGAAGCCACAACTACCGACACCTGAAGTTCCACGGAAACTGCCACAAAACTACTTTGTTACTAGTCCTATGGTAAGCTAACAGTAGCATACATACGGCTGAAATATCAATACATTGCGGTTTAATGTATAGCTGAGTTGTCTTAACGTTGTGGCTGAGTTATCGTTATCTAATTTTATTCGCTCTGTTATACAGCCGAAGAATTTTGTCGACGTAGAGAAAGACAGTGGTGTTGGTGGGGTCAGTAAGAATCTGTTTAAGGAATTTGTTAAGGCCACTGATGGAAAAGATGATCCTATAGATTTCATTGAGCAGTCTCCTGCTGCTAATAGATTACGCCCCAGAAATTAAAAAAAACCAAGCAGAGGTACAGATGCCGGCCAAAGATAATAAGTGATACGATTCTGGTCAGCCTCGACAAGAATCCTTCCAAGACCTTTCACTCCAAGGGGTAACGTGATAATCCTAAGCTTCGGGTGGCTCGTGTAGACCCAACAAAAGGTATATTAAACCTTATGCCTGATGCTATCTTAAACGATCCAAAGGAAGATAGGCGGTGGAACCTCCAAATGAAGATTGTGTAGAACCAATAGCAAGTATATTAAACTCACCACCTGATCTATTTCAACACAAGCCAACACCTTTTGGTTGATAGAATGGTCACACAAGAGACTGCGGAATGACTCTTGATATACCGGTTTGATATCTTAGATATTACACACTAAGAAATCGAAATGTTCACAAAGGAACAAAGAGAATCACTCTCAAAGAAAAAGAAGATAAAAAGTTGGTTGTTATTTCTCAAAGGAATTACAAGAGTATTTATAAGAAATACTTTGTAGAAAACTAGACAAATAAGTTGTCTTGAAAATAACTAAAGACTAAAACTTA
>JAHZTW010000001.1:117528027-117540967 GCA_020283515.1 Alliaria petiolata
ATGATGAACGATCTAGTTCCTGCCACAATCCGTGAACCTAGCTTCGAGCAGTTTACCTTCAGAAGGAGGAGTGTCTCCAGGGTCCCTCAAAACCATCAAGTTGGGGACTGTGGCGTGTACGCGTGTAAATTTGTCGAATGTCTAGCGCTTGGTTTAACTTTTGATGGCATATGTGATCAAAATATCCAGGCTATACGGGTTAAGATGGCAGCAGATATCTACGATGATGCACCTGATATGCTTGCACAGTTTCAATGATATATTATGTTTTCGTTGATACCTATTATCGTTTGTGGCTGATTTAAGGATTTTAAAATGTTGTTTGTGGCTGATTTAAGGATTTTAAGGATTTTAAAATGTTGTTTGTGGCTGATTTAAGGATTTTGAACATAATCGTTTGTGGTTGATTTAAGGATTTTGAACATAATCGATTGTGGCTGATTTAAGGATTTTACAAACATACTTACCGGCTGATTTATAGTCAAGTTACGGCTGGTTTATGATTAAGAATTAAAGTTTACATTTGACGGCTGAGTTATAATAATTAACGAAAGTATACTTATAATAACTCAGCCAAACCACGAATGAATATGCGTTAAGTCAGTCATGTCGTTAGAATAACTCAGCCAAACCACGAATATGGCATAACACGGCAAAACCACGAATATGGCAGATAACCACAAATATTTTTGTAGCAAATTACTCACAAAATGATCACAAATTTATAGTGGAAATATAGACACAAAAAATATAAATCCCCAAATACAAATTCTAAACCCTAAACCTTTAATTATTAATCATAAACGATTTATTAACTATAAACTTTGAATAAACATCAAATGATATAAAAATTACAACACATTGTGCGTGCTGGATTTCACACAACGAATTATCTGTTAAGAAAATAAAAGAGGACGCAAAGATTCTAAGTAAGAAACCGAAACAGAGATCCAAAGATGGTGATTTTATTCGAGACGCTGTGATAAGCTTTTAGGGTACAAGTCTTTTTGCTAGGTAAAAACGCGAGTCCTGGTGTCAATGAATTAAGGGTCCTATTTATACATTTCTATTCGTAAATCTAAGTGAAGATCTCCGAGAATCTTCCCGTAGATTCCTCTTTATCTCCCCTTGGCGGCGCTCCTTTCCACAAGGCTTTGTCTTGTAGGGCGAACTTCGCTTCAAACCTCCTCACGGGTTAGGACTCGGCCCATTTGCATAACAATCTGTCTTGGGTTCGGCCTTGTACCTTGTCTTGGGTTTGGATCACTTCGTGGGCTTTCTGCTCGGATTGTCCAGGGGAGACGTTTGTTCGGTTTGGCTCGTGCACACATCGTACGCTCTCTGGTTCAGCTCGGTTTCTACACGATTTATGCACCGAACCGAGCTCGAACCGTTCTTGGTTTGTGCGCGATTTGGTTCGGCTTTGGTTTCTGCGTACTTTGTGCACCAAGCCGAGCCCGAATTATGCTCGGTTTGCGAGCGGTTTGGTTCGGCTCGGTTCCTGCATACTTTGTGCACCAAGCCGAGCCCAAATTGTGCTCGGTTTTTGTATGATTTAATTCAGCTCGGTTTTTGCACAGTTTGTGCACCGAGCCGAGCCCGGTTTGCACACGCTTCGGAAATCTCCTTCCATACTTAGTCGTTTCCTCGACCGATCTTGTCTGGGTGAAATTCGACCCCAACAGTTAGCCCCCCAGCTCGTTAGACGCATGAATTTGTGTGACGAGGTATTAAGTTAGGCAAGATCGATGTCCGAGGGGTTTGGCCTCATTTCCTAAACATCTTACTTTGTTCCGAGGCGTTTCTATACTCGAGTGCCGAGATGAATGGTTTGGTACTGAGGTGATTTTTTTTATTTAAGTCAAGTACCGAGGTGAATGATTTCGTCGCCGAGGCGTTTAAGTGTTTAGTTAACTTATCGCCGAAGTGTGTAACTTATTGTCGAGACGTTTTCAGGTGATTGGCTCGGCTCTTCTTACCAAGATGAACTTGTTTGCCGAGGCGAGGTGTGAAATTCGTCGCCGAAGTGTTGACTTTTCTGCTCGGCTTTTCAGCTTGTTACCAGGATGCTGAATTCGTTTGCCGAAGCATGTAAGTCGCGATCGAGGTATTTTTTGGTGAACCGGGCTTTCGCCTCGGCTTTCCCTGCGGGAGTCATTCGCCCCCAAGCGTTTGACACTTAGGAAATTTTTTTATGACATTTCCTTGTGTGGGCTTTCGATTTTGGGCTGATATCGTTGGACTTGGGCCTACAATAATCTCTTAAGGCCCACTATCCAATCTTCAGATTTGCGCTCGTCTAGGGAAGTGGAACCGTCTTGCGGGTTCCCGAGGCGACGCGCTGGCTCGTCTATATAACACCGAGGTTCCTCTCGACTCCCTCATTATCATCACTTCTCAAAAAATTCTTAAAGGTTTGCTTTCTTTCCTCTCTCCCTTATTTCTCTCGTTTATGTTTAGATTTCGATTAGGGTTTTTCAGATTCCTACCGAGCCGCCGTCACCCGCCTTAGTTCTCCGATCAATTTTCGAGTATTCCGGCTGTTCTTCGGATTCTCCGATCCACCTTCAACGATCTCCGAGGAATCGACCAGTCTTCAATGTCTTCATCCAGTATCCAAACCGAAGTGATACCCGAGGTGATCGTAATGCCTTCGCGCTCCGATTCTCGGACCGAGGTGGTCACCGAGGCGAGCACGAATAAATCCCGAGACGCCTCTTCCTCCACCTCCCGAGGTGCGACACTCCGATCCTCTCTCCCCGAAGCGAGCCGAGCGCACATCCCTCTTCTCCCTCTGAACTTTCAGCTACCAACCGCGCCAAAGAGCATGTCTCAGGGTCTAAGAACCCATCTGAGCCGAAGCGCGAGAATGAAGACTGGAACTGGGATCCAGTCAAGGCGAGACGAGAGTTGGACGAGCTAGTGCGGTTTCAAAAGGAGAAAGCACCGAGGCGCCGAAAAAAGAAGATAGTTGCCGACCCGCCCGGTTCTTCTCTCTCGACGTCGAGGTCTCTGGCAGACATCCGAGCTCGTTTCGGGATTAGTGAGGGTGTTGAGTTTCGGCTCCCCTCCAAAACGGACCGAGCAAGCAACCCGCCAGCCGGTTACTTCACAATATACGAAGTCTTCCTTGCCAAATGCTGGCTATGGTTCCCGATCCCGAAGCTTATCTCGGAGTACTTATGGTCCCGCGGTCTCGCCCTAGCTCAACTGACGCCGCGAGCCTTGCGACATCTAGTGGGATTGCTGACTCTAAGCTACGAGTGCGGGATAGAGCTTTCGCTGGGTCATCTTGAGAACCTCTTGGATATCCGATGCAAGCCCAAAGCCGAGGTGTACTATATCTCGAACAAGAAAGATCGTAGGATAATCCAGGACTTCCCGAGCAAGGATGCAGACTTCATGATAAACGATGCTTCCGTTTCTGAGGATTGGCTTGAGAGAACTAAGGCGGACTGGGGACGAATTGGTAGAAGATCGAAGCGACTCTAGGATGATGTTGCCAAGGACGTTAACGCCGAGTCTACCGAGGGTGCTAACGCCGAGTCCGCCGAGGGTGCTAACGCCAAGTCCGCCGACCCAAACTCTGTTGTCTGATGATTTTTTTTTTTTTAAACTATTACAGTTATCGTTGTCTTTCGAACAAAGTGTCTGGACGGCTTTATCCACCACATTATATTTATGCGATTCTGGTTTTATATCCTGCGGAAATCTTTCTTAACTTGTGACTTCGCCGGATGCTTGCGTCAGGGCAACGTTCGCGAGATGTCTTAGTCCACCGTGTTGGGAGATTCGGAGGTTTGAACCTATTTTTTTGTTTTGGGTTTACGCCGGAGTGATTTGGTGTCTACTGAAGTCCTGATGTTAGACCGACAGTGCTTAGGCTCGAGCGGTTTATCGAGCTTCAGCCGAAGATGCTAAGTTACCTCGCGCTTAGGCGATATAGTTTGAGCCGTTCAATGTTCGCAAGGTGGCGATGACCAACGTTATGTAAGAGTTGGGTTTTGAGTGTTCTTCTAGCTTAGTACTTGAGCGTGTTAGTCGACTTATGAGTCAGTTTAGAGAACAGCCGTTAGGATACCTTTTGGGATATACCCAAGAGATATTTAGACAGTGATATACTCAGTTTGAATTTATATAGCGCGCTTAAATCCGTTGAGAATGTAGAGAACCTTATGATCCGTAACGAATGTGAAGGTTGAGATCCCATTTGGGATGTAGACGTTCGTGTACTGTGGCCAACAGCAAACGAGGTGATAACAGTTGGTGAAATGAGCTAAGTAAACATTTTTTCAAGAATATTTTTGGTTTACATAGCGTGGGAGTATATGAATATCAAACTGCCCCGTAGTTCGTGTTTTTGTGACGAGTTACTTACTAGTAATACTTTTTCAGATGCATCGCATTCCATGATCGTGGTACCGAAGCGTCTGTCGAGTGGTTGGCGAGCTCGTACACTCCTGGGCCGACCACCTTGGTTATTCGGTACGGTCCTTCCCAGTTAGCTCCCAGTTTTCCAGCATTTCGTTCTGCTGTATTTTGGAAGACTTTGTGAAGGACCAGCTCTCCTTCGTGAAATCTCCGACTTTTGACATTGGAGTTGTAGTACTTTGCAGTGGCTTTCTGATAATTTTGAATGCGAATGAGTGCTTGGTCGCGTCTTTCGTTGATTAGATATGCTTCGTCCAAAAGCATGAGGTGGTTGAGGCCTTCCTGTCCTGGGAGGAGTCGTCGACGTACCCCCAGAAATTCCACTTCAGGAGGGATAACGCACTCCGTTCCGTAGACGAGTGCGAATGGTGTCTCGCCAGTAGCTCGCCTCGGGGTGGTCCGATGCGACCATATGACTCCTTCGAGTTCGTCTGTCCATCTTCCCTTCTTGGCATCGAGGCGTTTTTTCAATCCGTCAAGTATCGTCTTGTTCGCTGCCACAGCTTGCCCGTTGCCTTGTGGGTATCGAGGCGTTGACTTGCTTAATCTGATTTTCTACTTTTCGCAAAAAGATTTGAAACGTGTTGAGATGAATTGCGACCCGTTATCGGTTACGATTTCGTACGGACGATGCCGGCAGATAATGTTCTTCCATACGAAATTCTCGACCTGGACGTCTTTGATACTGGCGAAAGAATCTGCCTCGACCCACTTGGAGAAGTAATCTGTCAGAACTAGCAGAAATCTCTTCTGCTTGGAGCGATGCAGCGGGCCAACGATGTCCATGGACCATCACATGAACGGGTAAGGGGACGAGATTTTTCACATTTCCGTGAGGAGAGCAACTCGGTAGGCTGGTGAATTGTCGGGGCGTGGCGTTGACATTTTTCACATTTCCGTGAAAAAACTTCGTAGTCTTTTATCATGGTCGGCCAGTAGTACCCGTGACGTTTAATCTTTAATGCCAAGGACTTTCAACCGCTGTGATTGCCGCAAGATCCTCCGTGAATTTCTTCCATTACTCGGCGAGCTTCCTTCCCTTCGACGCAAGTCATTAACGGTCCTGAGAACCTCCATTTGAAGACTTCTCCATCGAGTAGGATATAACGGGCAGCCTGAGCCTTGAGCTTGCGTGCTGCCCAGTTATCTGTGGGGACCTCTCCGTCCATTATGTAAGTTCGAATCGCTCCCATCCATTCTGCTGGTCTTGTTTCGTCGCGACCGTCTCTTGTCCGTCGCTTGGCTCCTCACGAATTTCAGCTGGTTCGATCAGGTCAACAGTCTCAGAGCATTCGATACTGGGTCGTTCGATGAATTCCACCGGGATTACTCGCTTAAGTCCAGGATCGGACGAAGAGGCGAGGGCCGCCAATGCATCGGCTTGAGCATTTTGCCTCCGGGAATTCTCGTTAGTTCGAACTCAACGAATTCCTTTGAAAGTTTCTGGGCCACGCCTAAGTATGCTTCCATCCTATCGTCCCTCGCAATGTATTCCCCATTGAATTAGTTAGCGACGAGCTGAGAATCGCAGAAAGCCCGAATTTTTAGAACTTTGATGCCCCGCGCTAATCTGAGTCCCGCGATCAAAGCTTCGTACTCGGCTTCGTTGTTCGAAGCGTGGAATGCTAGCCTAAAAGATTGCTCCAAGACTTCGCCGGTGGGAGATGTCAGGCGAATTTCGATTCCCGAGCCTTGCCTTGATGATGAGCCGTCAACGTGAAGTATCCAAGTGGAGTCCTGAATTGGTTCGCTGGTCCCTTTGGTTGGAAGTTCTATTAAGAAATCAGCGAGGACTTGAGACTTGGCGCAGGTCTTATTCCGATATTCGATGTCGTATTCGCTAAGCTCGATCGACCACTTTGCTAGTCTTCCGGATTGGCTTGGGCTGTGTAGTATAGCTCGCAGTGGGAAAGATGTCAGAACTACGATAGAATGCGAATGGAAATATGGTCTGAGTTTCCGTGCGGACATCACCACAGCGAGCGCCAGCTTCTCCATTTGCGGGTATCTTGTTTCTGCATCCGCCAGTGTTTGACTTACGTAGAAGATCGGACTCTGCTCTCCTCGTTCTTCTCGGGCAAGCACTCCGCTGACTGTGGTAGTCGAAACAGCGATGTATAAGTAGAGGGGCTCTTCCTCCACTGGCTTTGCGAGCACGGGTGGAGTAACTAGATACTGTTTTAGCTCTTGGAAAGCTGCCTCGCACCTTTCCGTCCATTCGAACTTCTTGTTGCCTCGAAGCGTGTCGTAGAAAGCTAGGCACTTGTCGGTTGATCTTGAGATGAAGCGATTTAAGGCAGCGACGCCTTAGCCGCTGTACTTCTCGTTTGTTTCTGGGCGATGCCATCTGGATTAACGCATCGATTTGCTTAGGATTTGCTTCGATACCTCGGCTTGTAACCAGATATCCGAGGAACTCCCCAGATGTGACCGCGAATCTGCACTTCGCCGGGTTGAGCTTCATGTTGTGGTGATTTAGCCGTTCGAAGCATTCCGTTAGATGGGTGATGCGGTTGCTTACTTCCAGTGATTTTACCAGCATATCGTCGATGTATACTTCCATCGTCTTCCCCAGCTGGTCGGCGAATATTTTATTGACCAATCGTTGATATGTGGCTCCAGAGTTCTTCAATCCGAACGGCATCACTTTGTAACAGTAAATGCCTCGGTCAGTTATGAATGCTGTTTTTTCTTGGTCGTCGGGGTTCATCAGGATCTGATTATACCCAGAAAAAGCATCCATAAATGAGAGGAGCTTGTTTCCTGCAGTCGCCTCGACGAGACGATCAATGTGGGGGGGGGGGGAGAGGGAAACTATCCTTCGGACATGCTTTGTTCAGATCGGTAAAATCGACGCATATACACCATTTTCCGTTCTTCTTTTTTACGATCACCGGGTTCGCAAGCCAGTCTGGGTATTTTGCCTCGGTATGGATCCGACTTTAAGCAATCTGTCAACTTCGTCATTCACTGCTTTAGCTCGTTCGGGACCGAGTTTTCTTCTCTTCTGTTTTATCGGTTTGAAAGTTGGATCCACATTGAGCTCGTGGCATGTGACGTTAATGTCGATCCCGGTCATGTCCTCTGCGGTCCAAGCTAAAGTGTTGATATTCTTCTTCAAAAAGTCGATCAGCTCAATTTTGATTGCGTCATCCAGCTCGTCTCCCACTTCTACGCATTTCTCCGGGTTCTCATCGTCCAAGCATACGGATATCACCGGGGCGCACCGCGGCCGATTGTCTTCGGCCTGCTCGGCTTTCTGTAATTGCTACAAGAGTTTCTTGGTGCCGATCTTTGCTTCTCGATCGGTTTTTATTTTCTTATGAACTGTCTCTCCTTTCTTCTCGGTTTTGGGGTTCCTTAGCTTGTGCTCGGTCATGAAGCATATTCGCGACTCCTTCTGATTTCCTCAAATTGTTTTGATCTCGTTGGCTCCGGGGAACTTCAAACAGAGATGGTAAGTTGAGACTACGGCTCTCATTGAGTTAATCCATGGCGTCCCCATGATAATTTTGTAGACCGGGGGACCTTCGGTTACTGAGAAGTTGACGATCTTAGTTACATCTTCTGCTAGGACTGGTAATCTGATTGTTCTGATCGTCATAGTTGTCTCTCCGGAGAAACCGGTCAAAGGGCTCGGTATCGGTATTATCTCGGACATATCGATCTCCATTTTGTCCAAGGTCTCGCGAAAAATGATGTCTACCGAACTCCCGGTATCGATCAGAACTCGGGCTACTTCGTGATCCTTTACTATGAGTTCGATCACCAGAGGATCGTTATGTGGTTTATCTATTCCCGTCGTCTCTCTTTCTTCGAATGTGATGACATCATTGGGATTTTGGCTCGGCGCAGACCAATTTATCTTGGCCTCCGCTTTTCGTTGGAAAGCTTTTATCGCGGACACCGTATCTCTGCAGTATTCTGATCCTCCCATGATCATGTTTATTCTTTGGCGCGACCCTCCAGACTCCGAGGCGGTATTGTTTCTTCTTCCTCGCTTAGGCAGACCGCCCAGTCGAGTCACCGTTTCGAGTTGTTCTTCCTGCTCGGCGTCGGCGGGCTTCTCTTGTCGTTCAGACTAACTGAATTGCCGAGCTCTCCGGCCAGGAACTTTGCTCTGAGTTAATCTCCTAAAATTCGACAGTCGGCCATTAGATGCACGTATGTCTTATGGATTTCGCAGTAGGCCTTTTCGTCGTACGAGCTCGAGTTCCTAGTCCATGTGTCTCCGTTCGTTCTTCCTCGGCCTCGCCCGTCTCCTTGCTCGGCGCTGATCTGATAGTTGTGCGCCCCGCTGAAGTTTGGCCCCTCGTGGTGAACATAAGCGTTGCTCGGGCGATTCCTGGAATGGCTCGGCTGGTTCGTCACTACTTGATTCTTGTTAGCCGGTTTTTACTGTTCTGAAACGTTGGTCCAGGATTTGGAATTCTTCTTCCTCAAGTATGAAATCCGATGCCCTATGCATGGCATCTTGAATCGTCTGAGGTTTGTTGCGCCAAATCTCTTTCCGGAACTCCGATTTGTACCACAAGGATTTCTTCAATGCTTGGAGCGCTCATTTGTCGCTTACTTCCCCTACTTTCGACATCACTGCCTTGAAGCGTCCCATGAAAGTTCTTAGCGGTTCGGTTGGTCCTTGTGATAATGTCCAGAGATTGGCGTCGGATACCCCTCGGTTCATGAACATAGAGTACTGTTTCATGAACTCTGTGCAGAGATCTTTGAAGTTGATGATCGAGTTCCGTTCGAGTTTAGAGAACCATTCGAGTGCCGGTCCTCAGAGTTTTTCGACGAACAGAAGGCAGTAGCCTCCATCTCGCTCGTTCTCTCTGAGGTTAGTTCGTGCCATGGCCGTGCGAAATGCCCTGATATGTTAGTTTGGATCTGCAGTCCCCTCGTAAGTCGGGAGGCGGATTTTTCCGGGGTCCGATACTCTCGCCTCGGTAATGCGCGCTGTGAACGACGTCATCTGGGCTTCTTCGAGCATCAGGTCAATTTCGGGAGCCGCGCTCGTCGCCTTGTGTACTTACGATCGGATCGCTCTCACTTCTGCGTTGGCTCGAGCTAAGTCGGCTCGGATTTGGTCAAGGGCGCCACTTTGGGTCGTCGAGTTAGGCTCGGTGAACCTGCCTTCGTTCGCCGCTCGGGGCTCATCCTGATAGTGCGCCTGCTCGACCCAGAGGAGATTCTCCTCTTCCTCAGCCAAGTCTGGGTCTTGCTCCGAGTCGAGGCTGTCTCCCGAGGGTATGTCTCGCCGTGTCACGGTGACGGTCGCCTCGTCTGGTTGCGATGTCGGTGCATCGGCTCGTTCTTCTCTAGTTCCTGTTATGGCCGCCGAGCCGTCGTTGGGTGCGCCTAGGGTTCCGCCGAGCCGCTGATCTCGCTCGCCGACTCCTCTTCGGGTCAGGCGCGGCGGTTCGGTGATGTTGGGCCTCGTGGCTGCGGGAGTTTGTTCTCCGGAGAGGTGCTGCGTTTGGAAAGTTCCCGACCTTCCCGCTCGGCCGTTGTTAGCTCCTGGAGTTGCAAAGTTGAGCACCGTCGGGTTGAGTCAAAGCCTCCTGACCCTGGCGGATGGATTCATCATGGGGGTGAGACTACCGATTCGCCGGCTTTGGGCTTGACTCTCCGTCGTAAGGTTCTCGAGAGTTTTGCCCTGCTCAGTCGTCTTGCTTGCCAGCGCCGTCATCATGGCTTTCATCTCGGCTAAGGACGCGGAAATCGCCTCGGGTTGCTCCGGCGTTTGCCGAGTGATGTTGGGCGCTCCGTCTCCGGCAGGGGGATTAACTTTGGTTTCGCTGGTGACGTTCCCTGCTGCGGTGGTGTCGTCGGCGCCGGTCACTCTGGTGGTCATTTTTTGGATCTGGTGTGTGTCGGTTCTCGGTGTAAGAATTCTACCCCCTCCGTCTAGCGCCAAATTGTGCGTGCTCGATTTCACACAATGAATTATCTGTTAAGAAAATAAAAGAGGACGCAAAGATTCTAAGTAAGAAACCGAAATAGAGATCCAAAGATGGTGATTTTATTCGAGTCGCTGTGATAAGCTTTTAGGGTACAAATCTTTTTGCTAGGTAAAAACGCGGGTCCTGGTGTCAATGAATTAAGGGTCCTATTTATACATTTCTATTCGTAAATCTAAGTGGAGATCTCCGAGAATCTTCCCGTAGATTCCCCTTTATCTCCCCTTGGCGGCGCTCCTTTCCACAAGGCTTCGTCTTGTAGGGCGAACTTCGCTTCAAACCTTCTCACATGCTAAGACTCGACCCATTTGCATAACAATCTGTCTTGGGTTCGGCCTTGTACCTTGTCTTGGGTTTGGATCACTTCGTGGGCTTGCTGCTCGGATTGTCAAGGGGAGACGTTGGTTCGGTTCGCCTCGTGCACACATCGTACGCTCTCCGGTTCAGCTCGGTTTCTACACGATTTATGCACCGAACCGAGCTTGGACCGTGCTTGGTTTGTGCGCGATTTGGTTCGGCTCGGTTTCTGCGTACTTTGTGCACCGAGCCGAGCCTGAATTATGCTCGATTTGCGAGCGGTTTGGTTCGGCTCGGTTCCTGCATACTTTGTGCACCGAGCCGAGCCCAAATTGTGCTCAGTTTTTGTATGGTTTAGTTCGGCTCGGTTTTTGCACAGTTTGTGCACCGAGCCGAGTCCGGTTTGCGCACGCTTCGGAAATCTTCTTCCATACTTAGTCGTTTCCTCGACCGATCTTGCCTGGGTGAAAACCGACCCCAACACACATTTAACTAATTTCAAAATTTTTAAAGTTTATAGTTAATATTTATTTAGTTTATTCATCAAAGAACTTGCTTCTCATTGGTTAATTCTTAGAAACAAGGATCATGGTTTATTTTATTATCAACCATTGATAAAACTAAATCCAACGGACAAAAATCTCCTCTTTTGTGCTTTCTCCTTTTTATGTCTCTCCAAATGTTCATCAGATAAATCTTGTTTTTTTTTCAGATTCGGTCACCACCAACACTTTGCCGTCAGATTTTGGGTTGGGTTTGTTTCGTAACTCAGCCGTGCGTTATTCTAACGACATAGCTGAGTTTTAGTCAAGTTACGACTGATTTATAGTCAAAAAAGAAAAGATGATAATAGATAGATAAAACACCATTACATAGAAGTTCATAGAGAAGACGACAGTAAAAACAAGTTTAACAATGGAATTCACGTACTGAAACCGATATCATCTGGGCCAAATTCCTCAAACATATCGACCAAATTATTCCACATTATCCTATTAATCCACTCGGGCTTATCGCCACCACGCGCCCATATCCTCTTCAACGCATGCATCTGGTCTCGGAATAATGTTCTAGCACACAAATTAAACTTCGTCCAAACCGTTGAAGTATGTCTTGGATCCCACGTGTATTTACGCTACAAATTAAGAAAATAAAATAAGTTATAGAGTATAAAACCATATTAGGGTTTTTGTTTTATTGTGCTTTATATCAAAGATTGGTGCTTACCGCGAGGAGGAAAAACCATCGTGTTTTATAATGGTCGGGAATCAAGCGGTACGTCGGCCACTCATGGTGCCAGTTGTGTTGAAGGATCTCTCTGATGTCGACATAGAGAAAGTGATTGAACTTGAACTACGTAACAGTGGTTATGTCAATCCAGACACCCGCACCAGGGTATAGAACGGGAAGATTCTCCCGTTCAGCAGCGTTAAGGATCGCTTCAACATCTCTGAGAAACTGTCCTGTGATGGGAGAAACAACGTCCATGTCGAAAGGTTGAGATGGAATATAAGATTTAGGAGAATCTGATATAAAGAGAAAAAAAGAGATAGGAAGACGAAAGGTTGCCTAGACTAACTTAGGATTTCAAGGCAAATTTACATTTCACGGCTAAGTTATAATGCTTCATGGAAGCCGAAAAGTTGCGTAGGTTAACTTATGGTTTCGCGCCAAATTTACATTTCACGGCTGAGTTATGATACTTCAAGGATCAGTTATAATACTTAATGGCTGAGTTATGATACTTCACGGCTTAGTTATTATACTTGACGGCTAAGTTATTATACTTGACGGCTGAGTTATGATACTTCACGGCTGAGTTATTATACTTGACGGCTGAGTTATGATACTTCACGACTAAGTTATGATACTTCACGGCTGAGTTATTATAGTTCACGGCTGAGTTATAATACTTCACGACTGAGTTATGATACTCCACGGCTGAGTTATTATACTTCACGGCTGAATTAGTATTTTTACTTCACATAAACATAAAACACATAAACCAACAGTCATGTTCGCTATTACCAAATAGGAAAAAGAAAATACATGCCAACAATACTACGTCGGACAAGTTTTTGCATTATGCCCAAATTGTTTACATCGAGAACATGCGTGTTGCTTCCTAGGGCGTTTATTTCCAAAGGCAACTTCCAAAGATGATTTAATCCTAATTTTCTTGGGCCTTCCTGGCTGGTTTACAACAATCGGAGGCAAGCACGGTTGGATAGTTACAATTTCAGGAACAGGTA
>JAHZTW010000001.1:117542373-117604838 GCA_020283515.1 Alliaria petiolata
TTTCAGTTTTCTTTAACATAAACTTGTAAAATAATTGAAATAGCAAGGGGAAACTGAAATATATACAAGAACTGTTGAAAAGGGTACATTAAACAGAGGGAAATGCTACAAGCCTAAAACAACTACGTACTCTTATTCGATTTATCACATTTCGAGATTAGTCATGAATCTGGTTGTCTATATGTCTTCTTTGCACTTGGTTTGGCTCGTGTTCTTGGCAATATACAGATCCAAAAGGGCCTACAAAGTTCAATCTTTCTTGTATCTGAAGAAACCCAACAAAATCATAGTAACGATGATTTACCCTTCCTCTTTTTCAGAGTGAGACTCAGTATTTGAAGTCGTCTCGGTCTTGGTCTCCATTAACTGATGAGGCTGTACGCCTAAACCCACGGGCCAAAACAATATGTTAATAAATAACAAGACACAAAACCGATTCTCAGACCAAATGTTATAACATATTTCGATTTCCCAATCAGAACTTGTAACAACATCGACCAAATGACTAACTTTTATATACCGCACAAAAGTTGAAAAAGGATCGTGAATATGTTTACCTAGATTGGTTTAGGTTTAGGTACTCGAAACATGATCGCGGATATGTTGTTATGCTAGTTCCTTATTCTGGTTAGTTAAAACATGATCGTGGATATAATTATATTTAGCTAGATTGAGAATGGTTGTTGATAGGCGAAACATATCGTGGATGTGTTTGGCTATGCTGATTTTGAGAGATTGAAGGAAGATAGGATACACCAGACAGATACATTATCATCTTCCAACAAAAGAAAATTTTCCCAAAAAGGGATGTTTGACCGTTTGATTAATTTATAAGGTAACACAAATACTGTAATGTCTTCTTTCTGTATTATTTTTTTTTGGGTCAACAATTTGTATTTATTTAATTAAAAACTGATTAGATAATAAAAGCCTTTAATAGCCAACGCAAGATGACTCATGCCACATGATTTCTGTTCTTCCCCTTAATGGCTCACGGCCACATGATCTCAATCAGGGGAGCCAAATCAACCATCCTCACAACCCCAGTCAACTCTAAGACCTTGCAGAAACCCAGTGAAGCATTCAAAGATCATAACCCTGATCTCGAAATCAGAATCTAGATCTTCGATTTCCTTAGTGTTGAGCTAGGATTGTCTGAAGGGTGCGAGAGCGTTGACTTCTTAAAGATTGTTCTATCTACCTAGTATATGAAACAAAAGTTGGAGAGTTTCATCGAAACAACCAAACCAAGTTATCTTGTGGCTGATATATTTTTCCCTTGGGCGACAGAATCCTCTGAGAAGTTTGGTATCCCAAGACTTGTGCTCCACGGTATATGTTTCTTTTCCTTGTGATGTGCAAATAATATGAGGATACATAAGCCACACAAGAAAGCCGATTGGTAGGTTACTGAAAGAGATGAGGGACTCAGCGACAAATAGCTTTGGTGTTTTGGTGAATAGCTTCTATGAGCTTGAATCATCTTACTCTGATTTTTACCGTAGTTTTGTGGCGAAAAGAGCTTGGCATATCGGGCCATTTTTGTTATGCAACAAAGAGTTTGCGGGGAAAAGCTGAAGATGGAAAAGGCTAACATTGATGAGCAGGAAATGCCTCAAATGGCTCGATTCTAAGGATGTCATCCGCAAAAAAATCCTTGCAATGTCAAGATGCTCGATCACTTGTGAAATCCTTGTTCTTTAGTTAATTAGTAGAGTTGAACATTGCATTTTGAGGTTATTTTTTTGGTCGTTAAATTTGTTGATTTTTAAGACTCTTTTAGGCATTGGTGATGAATAGTATATGTTATGTGCTTTATCTGTCTTCGTTTTTGGTATGATATGAACATTTTGTTTGGCTATCATCATTGTAACTAAATGCCAATAATTTTTTTTGAAGATGAATGATTACGAGCTATCGGTTCCATCGCAATCCCGCTCAATATATCTCTCCCACCAAGAGATGACATGTATTATGGTTGTAATCAATTTCCATGTCTTAGAATTTTTTCCCGATTTAAGACAAACTACCAGCATGTTGTCTCTTGCTCCGATTCATTGTGTCTCCTTAAATCTAAACTCTCCCGGATCCCATATTCGCCGATTAATGTTCCAAAATACTTTCTAAATTTTATACCCAATCCCTTCACAAAAATTTAATCGGGGATGATTATCATCATGAAGAATCTCAAAATCCTTCATGCATATATCTAGTTCGACTTTGATGCCACATAACCGATCCATGATATACTCATAAATTAGCATGTTTTAGCACCCATTTTAGATAGCTTTGCATTCACTTATGCATTCATTTAGCTACATTTGGTCCAAATTGCATTCATATTAGAGTTTACCAAGTTTTAGCTTAGGATGTTGCATATTGTGCATATTGAGTCTTAATTAGGTACTTTGGAGGCTTGGAGGACCCCTTTGGAGAGTTGGGTGACAAGGAGGAAGAAAAGAAGGGAGCCAAACATGGAGCAGACGAATTTTAGAAGTGTATCGACCTTAGTGTCGACCTACCAAGGTCGATATAGCTCGGCAGGGAAGACGGAGTGCGCGTATCGGACGATTGTGTCGAGCTACTAAGCTCGATACACAGGCCACCCGGAGTTTTGAAGACGACGTATCGGGCATTTGTATTGGACTACTAAGGTCGATACACATCTCATCCGAAGTTGAAAACTGGCGTATCGGGCATCTGTGTCGACCTGCCAATGTCGACACACTCCTTGAGGAAACATTTAGCAGCGTATCGACCTAGCAAGCTCGATACGCTGCCCGATTTTCAGACCTAAACCGGGTCAATACCCGGTTTGTTCCGGGTTGACCCGGGTCGTCCACTATTCACTATAAATAGGAAAATACCTAATTTTTCCTAAGTATCTTTTAATCTCTTGTTCTTGCTTAGAAAACTTTTTCTTTTCGTTTCTAAGTGATTTTGTAAGACATTTCTTTAAGTTTATGCAAATCTAGTACTTACCTCTTTTAATCTTTCATCTTCTATCTCTCTAATCATGTTTATCTCTATCTCTTTCATAGGATTTAAGGGATTAACCATGATTAGTGAGTAGTTTCAATAGGATCTAAGGATGGGTTAGATCTAGGGTGTTTTAAGGGTTAGTCTTGATGCTTAGGATTAGATTCTTCCATTTCCCTCTTTGTTTAGTGTTCTAAATGCTAGTTTAACCTTGATCATGTTAAAACTAGGCCTTAGGGAATTTCACACCCACAAGGTGTTTGATGAAATTCCCCAACCAACTAAACAAGAGATTTACATTGCTGGCTCATGGAAGTGATTGTCTAGGGTGTTTATTGGTAATTTAGAACTGTTTTGTAATGCTTGTTAGCTTCCTTTTCACTAATAAAAGTTAGTTCTTGATTAGGATGATTAATGAAGGGATTAGTGCCATGATAGTGGATTAGTCTAGCTATTGAGTTCTAAGCCTAGGGATTAGCTTATTTTGTGATTGTTTGGCATCAAAGATTGACTCTTTGATTGATAACCCCATCCTTGGATTCGTTTAGTCTTTTGATAATCTTGATTAGTAGTTAATTAGCTTGATTTGGTTTGTTTGATCAATTAGGTTGTTAGTTGAATCTAAAATCTTTATTACTAGCTTGGATTAAGAAGTTGTATGCATTTCTAGTGTCTTAACTATATCCATATGGATTGATCCTCAAGTACCTACAATGACATGAGTGGGTTTGAGTAATTTTTAAGTCTCACCAAGAAACCGCTACACACGTCAGCGATTTCTGACGTGGCGGCACGTTTTTTCTGATGTGAAATTAAAAAGTAATGGCATTCTTTGTAATTACGTTTTTCCTATAACATGTAACAAGGGCACGCTGGGTATAGAAAATATAGGCGAAATATGATGGTAATAAAAAAAAGTTTTGTATGTAACTGGTCATTTCACCTAATTTGTATGATATCTGAGTAAACTTCCCTTTTTTTTAAAGTTTTTTTTTTTTTTTTTTTTTTAAGTACATATACATATACACTTGTAATTTAATAAATCCGAATACTTTTTTTTTTTCTAAAGTTTTTTGAAGTACATATACACTTGTATGTTAATACATGATTTTTTTTTCATTTATTCATTGTACATATACATCTCATGAAATCTAAATAACCTATTACTCTTATTCAGAATCAGAATCAGATTTACTATCGGAGTCCGTCAATTCTACATCTGAACCATATTCATCTTTACTCTCGAATTTTGGATCTTCCAGGATATCTTCTATTTGTCCACGAGGAATGACAAGTGAACTTACATTAAGTAAACCAACTTCTGTAGGGTGGACGTACTCGTTCTCTTCCTCTTGCACCGCCTCTTGTTGTTTGCTGCTTTCTGCAAGCGCTCCTCAGGGTGTCACTTTCACTACGACTAACCATTCATCCTCCTCAACAATCACTCGTGGATATCTGAGGAAACAAACTTGATCCGCCTGTGTCGTGAGTATAAATGGATCATATTGGTCATATCTCCCACTTCAAATACCTCTATAACAGCAGGTTTACGCATTCTAGTTCCCGAACCACGCGTCGTGTCAAACCAATCACATCGGAAAATGGTGACCTTCAGCCCAATAGCACCATGATATGCAATTTTTATAATTTGGTGTAATCTACCATAGCAAGCTTCTTCCGGACAAGAACTCCCACGTACACATACACCGTAATTTTCCGTAGATCTATTTTCACCAAACTGAACCGTGTGAAATATATAACCCCGAGAAAAGTTACTTTTCCTAATTGGACCTCTTGCAAGCTCATGTAATCATAACGGGTCAACGTATTTGTGTAATCAGCTCGAACCTGTATTTGTACACATGTCAATTTTATTACTCAAACACTTTGACTGTACATTCATTTGTAAATATGGAACTACTCAATTTATAAAACTCACCAACTCCAAAAGCCAAGTCGAAAAATTTTGTTTTTCTCGCCTATTAAGATGGTAATCTGTAATACCGGGATGAGCTGGCCACATAAAATCAAAAGAATTTGAAGACTTATATATGTAAGTAACATATATATAATAGTAAACATAAACTTAAGTACAATTTATATCAAACCTTTCGTATTGTCCCATTCAGGAAATTTAGCAGAATATGTGTGGGCGATGTGTATGTCATCATCAGATATGTATTCTTTATATGGATTACCGCTTCCAATACCAACATGGTAAAAAATATCTGGGACCTCGAACGAGTAAGTTGTGTGCTGCAAATAGCCGGCGTAGTGTCGTTTCTTAGACTCAGTGTTCATAATGGTCCCAGGAATCTCGTAGTACTGTGAAGTGAATGTCGATATTTCTTCATTAATGAATGCCTCCACAATCGACCCTTCAACATTTGGTTTATTTTTTGCATTCTTCTTTGAGTAAAACATAAATCTCTCGAACGGATACATCCAACTGAACTGTACCGGGCCGCCAAGTTCTGCTTCGGTTGGTAAGTGAATAGCCAGATGATCCATAACATCAAAGAATGATGGCGGAAATATCTTCACCAAGTTGCATATGGTTTGACATATATATTTTTTGAGCCGAACGACATCACTCAACGTCAACGTCCTTGCCGACATATCACGAAAAAACAACCCAACATATGTATATAAACAAAGATCAAGTTCACAATCTCAACTATTGCCATTGTATATATATATAATTTCTAACTAATTAATAATTTAAGATATTATTAAAATATACCCGATATCGCCTCGTGAACAGCGGGTGAAAGAAGTCCAGCAAACGCAAATGGAAATATACGTTACATCATTATGTGACAATCGTGACTCTTAAGCCCATACATTCTACATGCTTTCTCGTTTATGCAACAACCAATGTTCGACACATATCCATATGGAAATTTCACCTCATGCTTTAACCAATGAAGAAATGTTGCCTTTCCCTGTGACAACATCCTGAAAATTAGAATCAGAGCCCTTCCTTGTTGAGTAAGATGTAAAGATTTTCGATCACAATATAACTCAAGATCCTTCCTTGAGTTAACAGTTTCTTTTGTTTTCCTGGCACATTGAAAACATTGTTAAAAATGTTATCAAAGAATTTGTTCTCAATGTGCATCACGTCAAGATTATGGCGGAGCAAATGTGTCATCCAATATGACAACTCCCAGAAGATGCTCTTCTTATGCCAGTTGTGAAAATCCAAATATCCCTCAATGCTGTTGTTAATATGACCATTCCCACCGCATTCAATTGTTTGCTTCAATCCATATATGTTCTCCATCTGTAGCAAGATCACTTCCCCGGATTCATCTTCTATGGTTTTTTCGTAACAATCTTACGCTTTCGAAACCACCTCTTGTTTGAGCGAAAACTATGATCTTCAGGCAAAAATCTTCTATGGCAGTTGAACCAACTCGTTTTCCGTCCATGTCTCAACTGAAAAGCATCACCATCATTCTTGCAATAAGGACATGATAAGCGACCATGAGTCGTCCACCTCGACAACATTCCATATGCTGGAAAGTCGCTGATTGTCCACAGTAGAACCGCTCGAAAGTGAAATAACTGATTACTTGAAACATCAAATGCCTTCACTCCAAATGCCCCTAGCCCTTTCAACTCTTCAATCAAAGGTTGAAAGAATATATCCAAACTTCTTTTCGGATGGTTCGAACCTGAGACTAGTATGGTTAAGAACAAATATTCTCTTTTCATGCACATATCTGGTGGTAGATTGTACAGAGTAAGAATCATTGGCCATAAAAAATAATTCGCACCAGACATCCCAAATGGATTAAATCAATCAGTACATAATCTCAGATACACGTTTCTCATATTACTTGCAAAATCAGGATATACCTGATTAAAATGCTTCCACGCCTTCGCATCACATGGATGTTGCATCTTTCCATCACTGCTTGTATGTTCTGCATGCCACCTCATCTTTCCTGCTGTTCTCTCAGACAAGTACAATCTCTTCAACCGATCAGTCAGTGGAAGATAAAACATCTTCTTATACGGAACACACTTTCCAGTCGAACTACCTCTCCTTGATTTCGCCTTCTCCGGTTTGTACCTTGGGGTTTCACAAAATTTGCATTGCAACAACTTGATGTCCGCTTCACTCCACTAAATCATGCAATTATTTTGGCACACATCTATCTTCTCATAAGACATACTAAATGTTAGCATCGTCCTCTCTGTTTCGTAATAAGTCTCAGGAGCGACGTTTCCTCTTGGAAGATTATATTTGTAAACAAGAGAAAAATCATCAAATATTTCTTCAAAAATATTATTTTTCGCCTTCACATACATCATATCAGATGCAAATGAGAAATTTGACAAACCTTCTATACATTCAGCATATAGAGGTTCTTTTGTTGCATCCAAATCACTGAAAATTTGGAAGTTTCGCTGTTGTAGGCATCTTCTATCGGTTCATCAAATGCGGCCTCAAAAGTTTCTCCCTCTTATGTATTTGACATCATCCCAGGATATGCGGCTTCCTCCTCACGGATAAAATAATTCCAACCGCCTTCGTTTTATTCAATTTTGTTGTGCTCTCCATAGATATGAGTTTCGTTTTCATATACTCGCGGATGCTCTAGCTGCTTCCCGTGAGCAGTCCACGCGAAATAATTGGGTGTGAAGCCTTTGTTGTATAAGTGGTTGCAGACTCTGTTGACGTCTTTAAGAATCCTATTTTGACATTTCACGCACGGACACCATATTCTATTGCTGTCGTATGGATGCTTGCTTGCAAATCGTATAAATTGCTCTAAGCCCGCTGCAAATTCTTCGGTTACACATGCTGTTTGTGGATTGATATGATTGTACATCCACTGTCTTGCAACTTCATTATAATTGTATGAAGACATTTTTTCTCCTCTCTTACATAAACCCTCTTTCTCTCAGTGTTAGAAATATTAGTGTAAAAGGATTTGCAAAAGAAATATAAGAGTTTCGTTGCAAATAAGAAATAATTTTTTTATCAAAGAGAATAACAAAGATTTTTGGTGTTTAACTTAAATGGATGAGGCTTCCTCTTTTTATACTCGTTTGGTTGATAACTAGCTTTTTAGCAGGTTAAACAAAGCCTAAAGCATAGTCAAGTCATTGTAGTACTTCAGGTTATCAATCCAAACTAGGGTGTGAAAGGTATTAAGAATACAAGAGCTCAAAGTAAAGCTAAGTGAAATCCGGATTATTTGAGGAGAAATTCTCTAAAAACTACTTGTAACTATAAAACAAAGATGAAAACTATTTTAAAATCCCTACTGAAGGGTTATACAACTAATAGATCACTTTTAAACAACTAGACATTCGATTCAACAGTTTTACAAAATCTAAATCTAAAACCGGATTTATTAATAGATTTGATGGTGAGTAGCTAGATTAAACAAAAATTACTAAAAATAAAACAACTAACAAAATCAAACCAGACAGTAAAGAAAGACCCTAAGCAATTTGTAAAATACAAAAAATATTAAAAACACAATTTTACAAATTTATAGAAACCATAAAGCCAAATTAAACTTATCTAGGAGAGTTTTAGTTAAAGTATTTAAACACAAAGCTAAAGGAAGAAGGTTTTAAGTTTAAATATTAAAAACAGATTCAAGGTTGGGATTCATTCTTAGGGAGGTTGAAAATTCGAACTTGGGGTTTTGAAAACATATTTTTACACACTAAGGTGCTATCTCTAGGCCTTAAGAAGCTATATTAGATTTACCCATGGTGTATGGTGTAAATCCTTTCTTCACCCCTTCCTCCTAACCCATGATGTTTGGTGGAAAGATAGGGTGAAGAACATTAAGCTCTGATCTTAAATAATGGCCTTACTAACCCCCCTCACATCCATGGTGTATAGGAAGGGAAAGATTAGTATCTTGGATTTGGTTTTAGGGGATTTCCTAAGTCTTTTTGAGATAAGGAAATCCCTTGAATCAAAGAGATCTTTCTCAAGAGTCTCTAGGCTTTAAGCCATCCAAATCCAAGAAGAGAAATAGATGAAGAACAAGAAAATACCCAAAATCTAATTTTCAACCCCCTTAATCATCCCAACCCCAAACCTTAGTGGATTACTCACAAGACATGTTCAACCCTCTCTTAAACATAAGTTTAGAGCTGATGAACATAATCGATGAAACTTAAAAGAGAGACTTGATACTAGAAAATACTATGAAAAATAAAGAGACAAAGAATTTTCACAAAGAGTAAGGCGAGATTTAAGAAGAAAGACTTGACATTAGAATAAAAATTAAAAAGAGATTTTATAAAAACTAGAAGTAACTTATATAAAATAAACTAAGAATTCTTAAAAACACTCAAAAACTAGAGAAACTTACAAGAACACTAAGAAGACTTTAAAGAGAGAATAAGAATTTTTCTTGACTTATTTAGACTAAGAAGAGATGATTGAAAACTGAATGATTTATTACAAGCACACACATACTCTTTATATAGAGTTTTAAATATGGCTCTTGGCCTAAAAAGAGGGGTTAAGGGGCAAGAGACAAGGGGCAAGAGACAAGGGACAAGAGACAGAAAGTATGTCTACCACTTTCACTAAAGCATAAAAACTTTTCTGGGTCAACTTCAGATGGTTCGAGTGGTTCAGTCGATCGGTCAGTCGATCTACTTCTGGATCGAGTCAGTTGGTCGATCTTTGACTCGATCAGTGTTTGGTTCGGGTGGTTCAGTCGATCGGTCAGTCGATCTTCTTTGGATCGGCTCAGTTTGGTCGATCATGCGGTCGATCTATTCCTAGATCGAGTAGTTCTGCTCGATCTACCTCTCGATCTTGGCTGAATCGACTGGCCTTGGTCGATCGTGCGGTCGATCTTTGCTCCTTTTCTTTTGTCCAAGTTTTCTTTTTGATTTCTGCCAACTTTTATGCTCTTCTTTCATCTTCTTGTTAATGCTCAGCACCCATCACAGTTCCAAATACTCTAAACAGCCTAAAAAGGATGCAAATATGCAAGAAACCATGCAAATACTAATGCAAAGTGTTCTAGGACTTAAAATGGTACAAATGATGCAAACTAGTCCATTATGAATGATTAAAGCATGAAAAACCTATTCTAAATGCAAGCTAAATATGCGAAATATATGAGTATATCATTGGTCAATTGATCAGTTCTTTTGACACACACATAGTTTATAAACTTTTTTAAATTCTATCTCACCCATATTTTTCTACAATTTTTTTTGTTACTATTTCTGACTCATCACATCATTTGTTACAACCGAATTTTGTAACTAACTCTGTTACAAAATATTTTGTCGTTTTTTGTAACAGTGTTGCCACAAAAAAACTGTTATCGCTAAGAGTAGTTAATTATCTACCAAACGTATACCATGTTGTGGGCATGATCGTTGGAGGTAACAGCTTTGTATTTGCAATGAAGATATTACGGTATGTGAGTGAGGGTGATTGATATTGTAATACTTTGATTTAAAATATAATAATAATATGGTATATATGGATGCTTACAAAATTGATTTGACTATTTATATTATCAATATATATATTCAAAATATATTTTTAATTTATTATGAAGTGGAACTGACCAGTCTTGGACACGTCAGAGTTCCCTGATTTTTAAATAAATTTTGTGCATCTCTGAAACTCTGGAACTATTCCGTCTAAATTGTTTTTGGACACATCAAGTATCCGTAGCGAGGAAAGTGCCTCCAAAGATGAAGGAATTTCTCCTCTGAGATTATTGTAGAGCAGATAGAAATCCTATTGCGGGGGAGATTAGGCTACCTAGAGATAAGCTGTAGAAGTTAATGGAGATGACTTGAAAGTTGTCGTTAGAAATTAATGGAGATGACTTGAAAGTTGTCGTTAGAAGTTGCATTTCACTCCTTTCCATTTGCAATATGCAAAGGGTGATATTGTTGACCGGATCAAATATAAAAAGAAAAATATAAGCAAATATAAAAAGAAAAATATGCATATTATGAGTAAAATATAAACAAAATCTAAGGAAAATATAAGAAAAAAAAAATGGTAGACTAAATTTGAGACATTAACATAAATATAAATGATTATAAACTCAAAAATACTTACAACAACAATTTTATCTTTACTCTCTCTTTTAATAAAAATAATTTACTATCACTACAAAATATCATTAAAAACTACTTAAACATTTGGCCATAATATATTTTGAACTTACCAAAACGGGACACGGTTATAACCTATTTTAGAAGAGTGATTGATACGATTACGATTATAACATTTGTTTCACTGACGTGAATCTTGAAACAAACACCGGCCATCCGTTCCCTTCGTGAGCTTGTTGATGTCTATCTCCAAGACAACAAGCTCAGTGGCGAGATACCGAAGCTTCCTAAAGACGTGAAGTTCATCTACTGACCAGTAAACCTGATGCTCAGACACAAGTCAAGAGACATTGGTTTAGTTACATTGATTGCTATTGGGAGTCTAATCAGAGGAGTTCTTCTCTTGATCAGCATTAGCGCCATGATCTATGTGTATCTGCTCAGGAAATCTACAAGGGAATCTGTTGAGAATGGTAGAACTGGGGATGCTCAGAGGGCATTGATCAGCTTGCGATTCTGGTCGTGATGACAGCCATTTATACTCGATAGAATCTCTTCGTCTTGCCACTAATGATTTCAGCCAGGACAATGTATTAGGAAAATGTGGTTTTGGTGTCGTTTATAAAGGAGTGCAACATGATGGCAGCGTGATTGCTGTCAAGAGGAAGGATTTTGGATCTTCCGAAGCTTTCGAAACTCGTAATCACCCTTACATTTCTCTAAATCTGGTTTTCAAATTGTACGGCTGAATCTGATCAATGTCCTCAATTTGCTTCTTCACAAACCCTTTTAGAAAAACTGTCGAGTTGCTACTAAAGTTATATGACTTTTTTTTTATTATAAATTAACAAATATGTAATCCTTTTAGAAAACCTGTCGAACAGCAATTTTCTCATAAACGATACATATGCAGTACCAAAAAGAAAAAATGAGCAAAACATAAACAAACTCTAAGGACAATATAAGCAAATATAAGAAGAAAAAAAATTGATAACATCTAAACTTGCAAATATACTATTTTCGATGATTTATGTAACCATCAGTCGTAACAAACCAAGTCGTAACAAATCAAATGGTAATATTACGCGAAAAAAGGAATCTATTTAAATGTACAAATTTTACTTTATAACCAAACCTAAAATTTAATATGCAAATTGTAATGGCCATTTCTTTATAACCCATGAGTTAATTGTTTCAGTAAATTTTATATACTTATAAGAACTCTAGAAAATATATACTTATATAAGAGCTAGAAAATATACCTAGAAAAACAATTTACATAGAGTTCTTATATAAGTATATCAAATACTAATATAATAAGCAAATTTTATTGTTTCATATTTTCTAGAGTTCTTATATAAGTATTTGAAACAAGCCTCTAGCATATTTGATTCAGCGATTCTTATTTCAACTGGCTAGTGTGAATCGCAGAGTATTTCCTTCATCTCATTTTCCTACCTAATCTTCTCTCTAAGACCCTAACTACTAGTATATAGGACCATCAGTCACTGATTTATGTAAAATTCTACGGTAAATTTGAGAAAGGATTCTACGTAAATTGATACATATTGTTTTTTTTTTTTTGAATATATTGAACACTCTCTCCTACAAGTTTCTATTACAAAGCTAATCTGCACCACGTTCACCTAGAAACCAAATCCTATTATACCACTTCTATATATCATATATCTCTAATTTGTTTAACCAAAGTGAGATATAAGACGACTTACGGCTTTTATTAAGGGTTTGAGGATGTGATATCAAGCTCGATAGACTTACAAGAGGCAGAAGAAGCTAATAAAACCAGATGGTTAGCCGTGAACCACACATGGAAACTGTAGCAACCAAAAATGCTAACCGATGTAAAACTGCTAAGATTTTTTAGGTAGCTTTTTCGTAATATATAATTTCAATCCATTTAAACGATTATAGACTCTAAAATGCTTCCAACAACATGTTATTCTTTACTATCTCTTAATAAAAATAATTTATTTTCTGCTTTAAGCATTCATCAGTGATTATATTATAAATATAATAATTGATTGTCAATCGTTAATGTTAGATCATTACATAATATCATATTAGGTGACATGAATATATATTATTTAAAATTTAACTAAAATATTATTCAATTAGCTATATACGAAAATATCACATAGTTAAATTGAACTTGATCACATTGAAATATCCTCTTTTTATTTTTATTTGTGTGATTTAATCCTTTTTGTGTTAACATTTGTATATTATGGCACTGAATGGTACCGGCTTAATTGTCGAACGAGCTGAATTGAATCAAAATTCAGCTGATTTTTTGGTGTCGAACACAATGGAAATTCAGCTGGGAAAGAAGAAAAAAGACTAAAAGACATACCTCTGAACATGGGACCCACAGGCACCATCGGTAGAAAAAGAATGCAATGTTGCAAAAACCGCGTTGTTTGAATCCAACGGCTATAGATATATCTTAAGACTCTTCTTCCTATGTAGTAATTAATATTGGTTCTTTTGTATCATTCACGCTTCACAGCGTGCTAATGCTATGGCTTAGTTTTTTTTTTTTATAACCATATAAGTTTCAGCCATTCGGAATCAACATTTAAATATTTCAAACTAAAAAAAAAATTTGTTCCAAAAAAAAATTGATCTGAAACACAAAAAAATAATCATTTGGTACTACTACGTCACCACGTAATGTTGATAAATAAAAAAAATGTGTTTAGGATGATTGGTAATAAATAATTAATCATACACATAAATTCATTTTACAAAATTAAAACATTTTGTACTTTAAACGTGTTAATTATAATCAATTTAATAAAAAAAATAATAAGCAAGATGAAGAAAGTATTGAACCAAGTTTCTTACAACAACAAGAAAGAGCAAAGGATAGAACACATATGCATACAATACAAGAAAGAATCAAACAACTATTATGAGTTAGCAATCATTAGTGTATTAATATATCTACGGATAATATATTTTAGTTTATTAACTTTTGCAGTTCTTAAATTTTTTTTGTATTTTTATATTATTTAATCATTAGTGTATTAATATATCTACGGATAATATATTTTAGTTTATTAACTTTTGCAGCTCTTTATTTTTTTTGTATTTTCATATTATTTAATACATTAATATATAATACATTACAACAATTTTTTTGTGTACAATACACACATAGTAAAAAAAATTAAACTAGAGAATTATGATTTTCAATTAGTAAAAAATATTCTAAATCATTGCTTTTAGAAAAGCAAATCTTTAATAAAAAATTTTAATTGGACTAATTTAAATAAATAAAAAAATATTTGTTATTCTAAAAATAGAATACTTTTAACTTTATAAATTTTAAATTAAAATTATTAACATGATAAGTAAACAGCGAAGTGGAAATTTTAAATTCTTGGCAATATATTTTATTTATTTCGTAATCATTTAAATCATTTAAGTTATAAATATTTTCAGTTGTTCAGCTAAATTCTTTAGTTACCATTTGAATTCATAGTTATATGAATTTTTTTTGAAAAAAGGAGCGTACATAACAGCTCAAATTCTTGCCTTTGCAATGCTGTCAACAAACTTTTTCAAGAAGACTTTGACGTAGATAAGCTTCCCCGTGTTTCTCACGCATGTGGAGACCTCTTAGTTCCTATAGATCTTATTGCGGAAGTAAGTTATCATTATATCTACTAGGTGATATCCGCGCTACGCGCAGTTTATTTTCTAAATTTAATATAATTTTTGATTTGGGTTAACTAAAATCTACTTGTAACATAATATTTTGAAAACAGTATTTTTAAAAAAATGAAAGTTAATTGTTGAAGTGATCTATTAAAATTTGTCACGTAATGCTCCGGTTGAGTTGCTTTTTAATCATAACAACTTACCGAGATCTCAAAAGCCACCTTTATTAACTATTTCAATAAAAAAATCTAGTAATTTTAGATTGATCATATACAGTATTTAAAGTATAATATATCGTAAAATCATCAAAATATAAATCTAATTTTTCAGTTAACCACTGATATTATAAATTCAGTCATTATAATATGAGTATATAATCATTTTCGACCATCTTTGGAAATCACATTCAAAAAATTGTTTGGTTTGCTATACTTTTATATAGAAAATAAGTTTTAAATTTTAATAGGAAGTGAAATAACCAGCTCATGGCACATGGTTGTTCTCTATTTATACCAAATTACCAATCTATGTTACTCAATTTTATGGTAAGGTGATCTTCTAATGACTTTTTTCATCCGTCTCATGCATATAACTAAATATATGTATTTGAATCTCTTGACGCACACCAATACTCTAATAATTTTGATGGTTGTCAGTTTATCAAATAAAACAGAGAAGACGTCAATTATCCTTCTAGAACCGATGTTCCCGTGGATGTCTTACTCTTCCATGATTACTATACAAATTATATTTTATTGGTCATTTTTTCTTCTGTAATGCCTCGTTTCTTACTTTTGCAGCACAGCCATCACCTTCTTTTGCGTGGACATTACTTGCATTTTTGTTGCAAACGATTATGTTCGGGCTATATTAACCTGACATTGTAAGAATCAAAACAGGTTACATGTATATTTTTCTCTGTACATAAAATCTTCTACAGCTGTAGAAAACAAAGGTGTAGGAGACACATGTTTGAGTTTCATTAAGAAATCAACATAGGAAGGAAAAATTTGGGTATGCATGTTTAAAATTCTAGAATTCAGAGACCTTACGCCTTTCTTTCGCTTTATGTTAATTATATCATAATTTAATGTATGAAGGAAAATAAGCATCTAAATTTATATTAGAAGCTCACTCCAATAGAGGGTAGTCCTGGGCGTTCGGGTCCTCGGGTCGGGTTGGGTCGGGTAGTTCGGGGTTCGGGTAGTTCGGATAGAGGTGGTTAGGACCCGTTTTGGACCCGGCCTAAAATCGGGTCGGTTCGGTTCGGGTCTTGCTCGGGTCCGGGTCGGGTTGGGTCGGGTCCAGTTGAAAAAAATCCAATTGCTATTTTTTTTTCTTTCCCAATTGCTCTCTTCCTCAATGCTTTCATCTACATGATTCTAATGGCACCTTGACGAGCATTTTAAGGCGGCGAGCCGGCGACTGCGGATGGCACGACAGCATATTCCGCGGGGGACTTGTAGATGGCGAGGACGAGAAGATTGGCCAGTCTACAGGGACAGCAGCACCATACGGCGGCGCAACTCACCGTCGTGCCACCACAAAACTCGGCGGGAGTGGATCTGCCGCAAGTAGCTCTCGGAGATGGAGAGGAGAGACTTCTCTGGAGCATAGGCTATCTCCGGTGGCTACGAGACGGAGAAGACGATGGGGTGTCTGACGGTTTCGTCGTCTTCGAGATCTGTTTCGGATCGTAACGTCACGTCGTCTACACGTGTTCATAGTTTTGTCAGAGAGAGAAAAAAAATTGCATATTGCAGATCAAAATCAATTCCTTGATCTTTTTCTTCCCCTTCTCTCTTATGTGTTACTCCAATTGCATCAAAGGATCGAAGAAGAATCGAAGGAGACGGCTGCTTCTTCTTCTTAGTTAGAAAATTAGGTTTTTTTTTTTAATTAGATTAAAAAAAATAAAAATATTAAATATTTTATGGTTTGGTTCGGGTAATTCGGGTAACCGATCGGTTCTCGGGTTTTACCCGAACCGAACCGAGAACCGAATCATATTTGTTCAGGATCCATTCGGTTTTTGGCCGAGAACCGAAACCGAACCGAACCGGGTTTTTCGGGTCGGTTCGGTTCGGGTCCGTCGATTCCGGTTCCGATGCCCAGGACTAATAGAGGGTATAAGAAAAGAAGAGTACGACCTACATTTGTTCTTTTGCATTTCATCATAGGTACTCGATGTCTTCTAAGTTAGTCGAGATTTAAAGCACCATTCGACACCTTTAGACATATTGGAAAGAGAGACATAATTAAATAAACTTAATTTTTGATTTTCTGATAAAAGTCTCTAAATGGGGTTGGGGTAGAAGAAATTCATTGGTTTTGTAAAGAAAAGACGGAACTAAACTAAGAATCTTGATGGTAAGACAAAAACATGAGAGAGTAATATAAAAACATTTAATGGGAAATGACAGGAGAGAAAATGCAGAAAAATAAAATCAGTAAAATAACTTACTTGGGGGAGAAGAATTCTTGTACTTAACCTATGAGTATTTTCTACCTTTGAGCTGCAAAGAACTTAATAAGAGTACCAAACTTGTTGGGATGATTCATGAAAGCTGGTAGACAAACACATAAAAGAATTGAACTTACAAACTTTTCAAAGTGATTCATTGTCGGCATTTATATAATTTTCTTTCACTGAAAGTCAAAACAGCTTAGTGGTTTCAATTCCTTTTCTTTTTCTTTAAGAATATTGGTTTCCATCAGATAAGCTTCTAGTTTTGTAGTTCTTGTACATATTTTATAGTGATTATATACCATATAATTTACAAAAGAGTATTCAGTGGATGTGCAAATAATGGGAATCCACAGAGAATAGGAAAAACATATATATATTATTATTTTCTCAAAATAACAAAGAAGGAAGAAGAAATCAGATCAAATGGAAAACATCATACATTAGCTAAGATCGCCATTTTTCAATTCATAATCAGATCGAAAATAGGTTTCATTCCCTCCTTCAACTCGGGTTTAAGTAAGCTGGGTAAAGGAAGTGAAAAAGGTATCATGTTCCACAAAAGCAGTTCTAAAATACTTTCTTCTACCCCGACTGCTCTAATATATTGAAATAATACCCTTTTTCCTTCTATAGAGATCAGCAACCCAACAACACTAATCAGGGGAAAAAACTATAATGGCCTATATAGAAGTTCAAGCAAAGAGTTTTTTTTTGTAGTAATTTTGTCACCTGGAGAGTGAAGATTATACATAAACTAATAAGAGTTGTAAATTCAACCAATTTGAACTAAATGCAGTTTAACTGAAGGAGTCCGACAATTCATAGAGGGGAATAAAGTAGACTACCTTCACAGCTCATTTGCTTCTCAATGTCTTCCTTGTTGTATGTTTGTCAGTATATAATAGCATCTACCGTTATGTTATTTATGTGGTTAAAAAAGTAAGGTAAGTAACTCGGAAAAGCAAGGAGAGTGACAAACCCGAATTACACGACTCAAGTCTTCAATTGCATTGTGACACTTTTGAAGACTTTGAGTAACTGAGAGAAAAAAGGGGTAAGACTTTGGTGAACAACAATTCAGAAACTCATGTTTAAATATTTTTAAGCTAAGGATTTATATGTTTAGCCGCATATAACCTTAATTGAATTTCAAATAGATTCTTGAAAATGCAAAATTAGCATTTGATATTCATAAACTGAGATATATTGTATATTAAAAGTAAGAATTAGATCATACACAAACCTCTGACACTGCAAGCTTCAATTCTGGTGTGTCATAGACTGCTCTAAGATAACGAATTACCGGAATCGAATATAATTCGTATTCTTCAGGTCACAGTTAATAATTATGTGTCTGGATAATACACAATAAACGAAAGATCAAACAGAATAAGACCAACCTCAAACAAAAGGTTGCAAAAGCAGTATTGATATCTCACAAACACTTGAAACCCAAAAGTTTGTGACCATACTAACCGTTTTGCATCATCTTCGCCACGTTTGACTCCTCATCTACCATCTCCAGTCGTCTTCTAAGCACTAAGAGTTGGGACTTTGCAGAAAAAGCGAGTAACAAAGTTTGGAAAAAAGAATGATGAGTCAATGGATGAAGAGATGGCAGAAAATGTAAAGTTTTCGTAATATTGATAAACGTACCTCGAGAATCAAGAGTGGAGTAATACGGCATCAGATTCATGCTTCAAACCGTTGTCGAAAAAAAGAAGATTCATGCTTCAAGCGCGGATTGAATAAACGGCTGAAATTCCTGAAGGTTGGGATATAGATTCAAGAGGCAGAAAGAGCATCAAAAAGGCGAGGATGGTGAAACTCTAGCGAAGAAGATGGAGGGGACGATGAAACGCATCAGCGCCTCATTTTATATGATATTTTAAAAGTTAGATGATTTGACGATTTATGCTGATTAGTGTTTGCATTAGCCATTAAGATCTGAATAAGGTTGGAAACGATAGACGGTGGAGGTGAAACAGAGGAGGAAACGAAAGGTCGAGTAGGGTTTTTTTTTCCAAACACAATGCTTTGAACGCGTTTATTTTAGAATGTCGAATACGTGGCAATCGCAAGAAAGTTTTGCTTATGTGGCATCGTTTTAGAGCTAATAATTTTGCTGATGTCGAGCCTCTCAGAAGCCCCAAACAGCTCATTTTATTAGTATATATATATTCGCTTAAATCTCTTTTATCTTCATACTTATTGAATTCATATTTGTTTTGATGTCTCAGTTGTTGGAACAAGACAAACGTTGTTGAAACAGAGAAAGTAAAGAACAGAAAATAAAAAAATAATTTATTTTGT
The DNA here is from genome assembly GCA_020283515.1 of Alliaria petiolata. Taxonomy (NCBI): domain Eukaryota; kingdom Viridiplantae; phylum Streptophyta; class Magnoliopsida; order Brassicales; family Brassicaceae; genus Alliaria; species Alliaria petiolata. The sequence continues at coordinate 117,561,899 of JAHZTW010000001.1, forward strand.
GATGATTAAAACTAAAAGAGATTACATAATATATAGAAAGAAACTCTAACTACACCCATTATCCTATGGACTCATTAAGTCCTCTAACTAAGAAAAATAAAAATCCCAAATTGACTAAGCAATAAACCCCAAATAGAAACTGAAACTTTTTGTAACTTATTCCAATTAATCCCATTAATTCTCAGGTTGAATCACTCTTCAACACTCTCCCTTGATTCACACTTGCACACTCCAAGCTTGCTTCTGAAGTAGTCAAACTTGTTCTTCAACAACGTCTATGTTAGAACATCTGCACTCTGCTTGTTTGTGCTACAATACTCAAAAGCAAGTGAACATTCACTAACGAGTCTATGATGAAGTATACCTTGATTGATATATGTGTTGTTCTTCCATGATATGATGGATTCTTGGTCATTGCTATGGTTGACATGTTGTCACAGAAAATTGTTGTTGCCTTCTTTTGCTCATGCTTGATGTCTGCTAGAAATCTTCTTAACCAAACTGCTTGACATGCTGCTGAAATAGCTGCTGTATACTCAACTTCTGATGATGAAAGAGCTGTCACGTTCTGTTTCTTTGAACTCCAACAAACTGCTCCAGAACCCAGATTGAAAACATGTCCTAGAGTGCTCTTTCTGTCTTGAACACATCCTGCCCAATCACTATATGTGAACCCAACCAATTCAAACTTTGAACATGTGTTGTACCATAGACCAAACTCTATTGTTCCAGCTATATACCTCAACAACCTCTTTGCTGCCCCAAAATGCTGCTTTGTAGGACTGTGCATAAACCTGAAAATTGCACTCATAGCAAAAAAAAAATATGGTCTTGTACGAGTTAATTAGATAAGACCTCCAACTAAACTTTTGAATCTGGTTGCATCTGCTTTTTCTGTTCTATCCTCCACCTGCAACTTCTCATTCACATTCATAGGAGTCTTTACCACATTGCAATTTGTCATGTTGAACCTTTTCAGCAAATCTGATGCATACTTGTGTTGAGACACCAAAATACCATCCTCCACTTGCTTGACCTCAAGACCAAGAAAGAAATGCAGTAAACCCAAATCTGACATTTCAAACTTCTTCATCATGCATTCTTTGAAATCAGCAACAAGTGAAGCACTAGAACCCATGTAAATCATATCACCTACATATAAGCACACAATAAGGATATCACCTCCATTTTACTTCTTTATGTAGAGAGTAGGCTCACATTTGCTTCTTTCAAACCCACTTTCTGCAAAATCCGGATCAATCTTGTTGTACCAGGCTCTAGGAGCTTGCTTGAGCCCATACAACGCCTTATACAACTTGTAAACGAATCCCTCTTTGCCTTGAACCACAAAACCTTCAAGTTGATCAATATAAACCTCTTCAAGTAGCTCACCATTCAAGAAAGCTGACTTAACATCAAACTGATATATTGGCCAATGCATATGAGCTCCTAATGCAAGTAGATTTTTTACAGTATCAAACCTTGGCACTGGAGAGAATGTTTCCTCATAATCCACTTTATACTCTTGAGCATATCCCTTAACCACTAGTCTTGCCTTATACTTTTGAATGATGCCATCTGCATGATACTTAGTTCTAAACACCCACTTCAAACCAATTGAATTTGAGTGTTTACCATCAGGAAGCTCAACTAGCTGCCAAGTGTGATTCTTCTCTATGGATGTTATCTCTTCATCCATTGTTTTGCACCAGTTCTTCTTTCTCTACAGCCTCATTGAAAGTTCTAGGATCAGAAGTGAAAAACACATGCTGAACCTCATAAATGTCTTGTAGGGATCTGAATTTTTGAGGTGGACTTTCATCTTCACTGCTGCTTGACCCACTGCCGCTGCTATTGCTAGAACTATGTGAACTAGGGACTGAAGTATTGGCTTCAGAACCATCTGGACTTGAGGATCCACCTCGCTCTTCTTCTCACGAGGTGCGCCCAAGGAAGAGAAAGCCAAGCCGCTCACTAGCTCAGTCCTCAAGCAACCAGTCGCTGTCCTTAGGCTCCTCCTCCTCCTCTTCGCGTTTTTGAAGTATCACTCCACCTCCTTTGCACATATTTCTTTTAGATTTTCGTTTTATCATCTTGTCTTATTGATTTAGGTCGCTCTCGGACTTTTATTACACAAGGAACTGTGTAATTTAAGCTTGGGGGAGAGGTTGAGAGATTTGACATTGTGTTTTGTGATTTTATTTTTCTTTCATGCACATTTGAGTCCCATGCATTCATCTAAGGTATAGAAAGAAAAAAACCAAAAAAATTGAAAATTTTGAAAATTTTCCAAAAAAGAAAGTCATTTAGATGTTGCATTTGCATTATAGGATTGAGTCTAATTCCATTTCATGTAGGTTTTGCATTCATATGCATTGGGACCAATGATGAGCTTTTCGTTGTAGAATGTCAACTCATGTAATCAATTCAATGCCCTAGTTAGTAGTTCTTTGATGCCTTTGAACAAGTCTTGAAAGTAAGGAAGAGCCATGTTTGGATAACTTCACTTGTCACTTAGATCTTGGACAAAATAGGGTCTTGAAATTGATAACCAACTCTACTCACTTGAACCGAATTTGGATATTTAATTATCATGCCTTGCATTGAAAGTGTATTCATGGATTACATACATATTTGAGCTTTCTTACTCACTTTACCACTCTCTTGCTAGCTCAAGTAGTTACCCCCACCTTACCTTACCTCCTATGAAGCCAATTTTTCTAGTGTTAATATTTGTGAGGCCTTATTTTGATTGAACTTAGCATAAAGTGTTAGGTTTGAGACGACAAGTTTAGCCTCTCATGTAGATTCTAGCTCTCCCATTTTGGGGCTAGTAGTAGGCTTAGGATTTGGGGTTTGGAGCTTGATGTTGCTTGGTGTTTTGAAAAGGAATTGTATGGTTGCATTTAAGCATGATGATTTGTGGCAAAGGAGTAGAAAGAAAGGGAAGCATAGTTTGAAATGATGGGTCTTATGTGGTTAAAAAGTATAGTTCTAAGTTTGAAAAGTGCTTGGTAGTCTTAAGAAAAGAAGAAAAGAAAATCAAAAGAGCTAAAAAGGCCAAGGAAAAGAAAGACTACCTAGAAATAAAAGATGAGCTAAGTTGTTAAAAGACTACACCATTCACTATGAGTCAAAGGCTGAAGAACTTTCCCCTTGGAGCTTTAAAAGAAGAAGTGGTTTATGAAATTCGCGGGTTTAGCAAGGCACAAAGAGCCTTGAGAAAGAAAGAGTAGCTTTAGAGGGTTGAGTGAGCTTGAAAAGAATGAAAGATAGGGGTTTAAGATCATTGATAGCATTCCGGGTAGATGAGAGTCTAGTCTTGTATGCATCACTTGTCTTTTACCTTTAGCATTATGCATAAGTTCAATCCTTTTTGAGTGAAACCCACATTTGAAATGAAAGCCAATGAATTGGGATCATTTTTTTCACAAAGCCTAGTCCCTTAGCCAAATGAGTTCACTTGCTTTGCATTGTCATGATTCACAGTTTTCACTTAATGAATGTTAAAGAGTTGGTTTGATAGAGAGACTTGTCTAGATTGAGGTTTTTGTGCATTTGTTTTTTGAGATGAGCATGGCTAAATATTTTGCAGTACGATGAGTTCAAATGCATCTTAGAATTAAAAACTAGGACATTGAGTTGATTACTTTTGTTGGCATTCTTGGATATTGAGCTCCCATTTTCACACCTCTCTCTTAGATTTGTCATGTTTGTTTGCTTGAGGACAAGCAAAAGGCAAGTTTGGGGGAGTTGATAGACTCATAATTTAGCATGTTTTAGCATTCATTTTAAATAGTTTTGCATCCACTTGTGCATTCATTTAGTCACATTTAGTCTCATTTGCATTCATATTAAAGTTTAGTGAGTCCTAGCCTAGCTTATTGCATACTTGTACATTTGGAGTCTTTATTAGGTTTTTTGAAGGCTAGGAAGACCACTTGGAGTTCATGGATGATCAAGAGGAGGAAGAGAAGCGGCTAGATGAGAAGCAAAGATCTTTTAGCAGCATATCGAGCTATGTATAGAGCTACCTAGCTCGATGCAGACCAACAGAGAAGATGGAGGCTGCGTATCGAGCTACCTAGCTCGATACAGAGCTACCCGGGATTTTGGAGGAAGCGTATCGACCAAACGTATCGAGCTACCAAGCTCGATACAAACCACCAGGGATGACGAAGTCTGCGTATCGAGCAAACGTATCGAGCAACCTAGCTCGATACAGCCTCTGATGAAAGTATTTAGCAGCGTATCGAGCTGCATATCGACCTACTAAGCTCGATACGCTGCCCGATCTCAAGCTGAAAACTGGGTCAATACCCGGTTTGTTCCGGGTTGACCCGGTTTCGACTACTGTTCACTATAAATACTTAAAACATAATTTTCTTTAAGTATCTTTTGTTCTTGCTTAGACAACCTTCCCCTTTTGGTTTCTAAGTGATTTTGTAAGATCTTTTAAGAGTTTAATGCAATTTTAGAGTTTATCTTTGTTAATCTTTCATTCTCTCTTTCCATAATCATGTTTATCTTCATCTCTTTCATTGGATTTGAGGGTCTAATCATGATTAGTGAGTAGTTTCTTCAGGATCTAAGAATGGATTAGATTTAGGGTGTTTTAGGAATTATCCTTGATGTCTATGCTTTGATCTTCTCATTTCCCTCCTTGTTTTGTGATCCTAATGCAAATTTAGCCATGATCAAGATAAAACTAGACCTTAGAGAATTTTCCACCCACAAGGTGTTTCATGAAATTCTCCAATCAACTAAACAAGGGATTTACATTTCTACCTCATGATAGTGATTGTCTAGGGTGTTTATTAGCAATTATAACTGTCTTATAATGCTTGTTAGCTTTCTTTTCACAAATGAAAGTTTGATGTTGATTAGGATGTTTAATGATGTGATTAGTGCCATTAAAGTGGATTAGTCTTGTTTTTGAGTTCTAAGCTTATGAATTAGCATTTATTGTGATTGTTTGACATCATAGATTGGTTATTGGAACACCTCAGATTCACAACCCCATCCTTGGATTCGTTGTAGTCGATTGTTAATATTGTTTAGTAGTTAATTAGTCTTTGATTTGTTTGATTAGCTTGTTAATTGCTTAATTAAGGTTCTAGTTCATTTTGTTTGGTTTGTTTGCTTGGTTTGACCACTTAGGTTGATAGTTAAACAACAAAATCATATGCTTGCTTAAATTAAGGAATTTTATGCATTCCCATTGTCACAATCTTCCTCGATTGGATTGATCCTCAAAGACTTACAATGACATGAGTGGGATTGAGTAATTGATAGCGAAAAATCCTACTATCAATTATCTCTGTTGGAAGAGTTAGAAAATGTAACTTTGGTCTTGGGTAGACTGGAATCTCGAGCAGTGGAAAGACTCGGCTTGTGAAAGGAAGCACCTCTCAAAGCGCTCTAGCCGAACAAATAAATCATTTTGGGTTTGGATACAACAAAGGTAAGCAAATCAGAGACACTCAGTCCCGCAAATCTTTCAACAGACAAGGTGAAATGTACTCTAGTCAGAGGAAAAAATTGAGAAACACAAGGAGACAAGGGTGTTACTACTGTGGAAGGTTTGGTCACATCAAAAGGTACTGCTATCAACTCGCTGAGAAAGTATGGAGGATGATGAGACAAGGCAGAGTCTTCCCCAACGTCAGACGTGAATCATAAGTGTGGATTGAGAAATCAGATCTTTGATGTCATGTTGCGTATACCTATGTTGGATCTCTGTCATCGAAACCATGGTACTTTGATATTGGAGCTTCCAAACACATGACATGATCTCAGGATAATCTGAATAACTTCACTACAGTTAAGCAAAGTAAAGTCACATTTGGTGGAGGTGATTAAGGCAAATCAAAAGCAAAGGAAAATTAACCGTTTCTGAGCTGCCAAAGCTGGAAAATGTGTACTATGTTCAAGGTCTCACTGCTAACTTGATCAATGTGAATCAACTCTGTGATGAAGGTCTGACTGTGACTTTCAAAAAAAAAATGTTGGGCAGTTGATGAACAGAACCGCATTGTTCTCTCTGAAATTCGAGTGGGAACAACTATTAGATGTTGGAACAGTCTCAAGTGTGTCTGAGAGCTGAGAAGGATGACATTGTTCTGTGGCATGAGAGACTTGGACATATAAATACTAGAAGTCTGACAAAGACTGTCAATCAGGAACTGGTCTGAGGTGTTCCGGAGTTGAAGCATGTTGACAAAATTGTGTGTGGAGCTTGCAACTAATGGAAACAAATTAAGGTGCTACACAAGAAGGTTCAATAAATCCAAACTCAAGAAATATTGGATCTGGTTCATATGGATCTCATGGGTCCAATGCAGATTGAGAGCATTGCTGGAAAGAGATATGTCTTCGTCCTTGTGGATGATTTTTCACGATTTACATGGGTACGTTTCCTACGAGAAAAATCAGAAACAGCTGAAAGTTTCAAGATCTTTGCTCTGCAACTCAGGAATGAGAAGAAAGGGATCAAACAGATAAGAAGCGATCATGGTGATAAGTTTCAAAACTAGTTATTTGACAAGTTCTGTGAGGCTCAAGGAATTCTCCATCAATATTTGGCATTGTTCTCTCTCAAACAGATAAGAGGCATTGTTCTCTCTCAAATTCGAGTGGGAACAACTGTTAGATGTGGGAACAGTCTCAAGTGTGTCTGAGATCTGAGAAGGATGACACTGTTCTGTGGCATGAGAGACTTGGGCATATATATACTAGAAGTCTGACAAAGACTGTCAATCAGGAACTGGTCCGAGGTGTTACAGTGTTGAAGCATGTTGACATAATTGTGTGTGGAGCTTGCAACTAATGGAAACAAATTAAGGTGCTACACAAGAAGGTTCAATAAATCCAAACTCAAGAAATATTGGATCTGGTTCATATGGATCTCATGGGTCCAATGCAGATTGAGAGCATTGCTGGAAAGAGATATGTCTTCGTCCTTGTGGATGATTTTTCACGATTTACATGGGTACGTTTCCTGCGAGAAAAATCAGAAACAGCTGAAAGTTTCAAGATCCTTGCTCTGCAACTCAGGAATGAGAAGAAGCGATCATGGTGATGAGTTTCAGAACCAATTATTTGACAAGTTCTGTGAGGCTCAAGGAATTCTCCATCAATATTCGGCCCCAAGAACTCCACAACAAAATGGCGTAGTAGAAAGAAAGAACAGAATTCTCCAAGATATGGCAAGAACGATTCATGGGAATATAATTTCAGAGAGATTCTGGGCTGAAGCATTCAGTACGCCATGCTACGTAATCAATCATGTGTATGTGAGAATGGGGACTAACAAGACTCCTTATGAGATTTGGAAAGGCAAGAAACCAAACCTGAGCTACTTCTGTGTCTTTGGATGTATATGCTGCATCCTTAATGACAAAGATCAGTTAAGAAAGTTTGATGCTATAAGTGATGAAGGTTTCTTTCTTGGTTATTCCCCAAACAGTGTTGCCTATCGTGTCTACAACAAAAGGAGTAAAATAATTATGGAGTCTGTGAATGTCGTTTTTGATGATGGAAGTATTCCTTCCGTAAGCCATGTTCTAGAGCTACAAGACATTGAGAAATGTAAAACTCCAACATTGAGAGATCAAGATATTGTGTTAGTAAAAATCAAAGATCTTGACACAGAATAAGAACGATAAACTGGGCAGGAAGTGGATGTTAAGAAAAACGTGGAATTAATTTCTCACCCCAAGATTGTGAACATGCGTGTTCTTAAGAATCACTCCTCTCATAATGTAATACGTAACATGGAAGAAGGACGAAAAACCAGAGGTGTCAAACTGGATTTCAGAAAGATGGCAAAGTTTGCTTGCTCTGAGATGGTGATGTTCTCTTGTTTTGTGTCAGTGATTGAACCAAAAAACGTCAAAGACGCCTTGAAAGATTACTTCTGGATTCTCGCCATGCAAGAGGAGCTTGAAAAATTTGAATGAAATGATGTTTGGATTCTGGACGTCCTTCAGAATTCAATATCATTGGAACCAAATGGATTTTCAAAAACAAGGGAGATGAGGATGGGAACATCACAAGGTATAAAGCAAGGCTTGTAGCATAGGGATATACTCAAGTTGAGGGGACCGACTTTGATGAAACGTTTGCCCCTGTTGCAAGATTCGAATCCATTCGTTTTCTGTTGCGAACTGCTTGTGAAATGAAATTTAAGATGTATCAACTGGATGTTAAAAGCGTATTTCACAATGGTGTCATTCAAGAGGAGTTCTATGTTGAACAGCCTAAAGGTTTTGAAAGTGCTTCGCATCCTCATCACATCTTCAAACTCAATAAAGGTTTGTATGGCTTGAAGCAATCACCTCGTGCTTGGTATGAACGACTCACCACATTTCTGACAGATCAAGTATATGTGAGGGGAAGGGTGGACAAGACCTTGTTTGTCAAAGAAGATAAAAAGGGAATCATCATTGCTCAGATTTACATTGATGACATTTTCTTTGGAGGAACTTCGGATGACCTAGTTGAACTATTTGTGAAGACTATCACTGCTGAGTTCAAGATGAGCATGGTGGGATAGCTTACTTATTTTATGGGTCTACAAGTGAAGCAATCAACCGATGGGATCAGTATCTCTCAGAGCACGTACGCTAGGAACCTTGTAGAACTCTTCGGAATGTGTTCCAGCAAGCCTACCACGACACCAATGAGCACCACTATGAAGCTGTCCAATGATTGATAGGGTCAAAGTTTTACCCAAATAAATCAACATTGCAAGTGCACAACAATGCAGTTGAAGTATAAGGGGTTATCGAATCCCAAAAGAAGTAGATGCTACACTATGGTTTCTATGTTCAAATTATGCTAGATCAAATCGAATAAAGTAAATTGAACTACTAAGAAATCAGTAAACGAAATAAAAGTGGATTAAAGTTCGGGAGACTAAGGCGCTAGGCAAGGGTAATTATCAGGTTGAATCTGAGAATGCAGAAATTATGCTATTAGGGATTTATTAAGAACCGTCTAGAACTCGAAACACTAATTTAAAACCAATCAACTCTCGTTGCAGAAGTTATTTATGCCTAAATTCTAGAATTCCAAATCTCTTTGTAAATTCAAACAACTAAGTCAAGCATTAAAAGCAGGTTCGATTGTTCACAAAATCTCTAAACCAAATCTCTTTGCGAATAGATATTTTGCTCATCTATGATTAGTTCAGGTTATTAATAATGCTCTCGCATCTATTAAACAACCTAGGGTTTGATTTCTAAGTGATCAATTAATAAACCAAGTTAAGCACAAATCAAAATGAAGATCCAATTGATTTCCCTGACAGCCTTAATAATTCTACAAACTCATCATCAACCCTAAATCACCCTAACCTAACTACCAAACTACTCAGACATGGAGATGAAAGCACAAATCATGATTGAAATAAATTGCATAAAATAATAAAAGAGAATGATACAGGGGTTCAAAAACTTCTCGGAAGAGTACAAAATTATCTCCCCAAAAGCTCAGGATCAATTTCTCTCAAAGTCTCAAAAACAGAAAATAATGATAAGGTCGTGGCTAAACAATGCCTTCAAAACCTATTTATAGAGGTAAATTCGCGTCAGGGGCATTCTTGTAAATATTGAGAAATTCAAGCAATTTCCTTTTTCTGATGGAAGTTCGTGAAACTTGGGCGGCTTCATTGGTGTCGATCGACACCAAGAGCCAGTGTCGATCGACACCTTTCGTGTATTTCGGCTCCAACTTCATCACTTCGGCTCCTTCTCCAGAATGCTCCAAAAAGCTCCAAAATCTCCCATTAAGCTCCAAGTGTACTCCATCCTGTAAAGACTCTAATAAGACTCTAAAAGTACCAAAAGACTTTATAAAAACACTTATATCATGGTCCAAAAATGGGTAAAAACCATGATATACCAACTCCCCCAGACTTAGCTTTTGCTTGCCCTCAAGCAAAACAGAAACTTAGAATGAAGTGGAAGTTTGAAAACAGAAACATTCATCTAACCTTCAGAACGCCATATTAGTTAACACTCTTGAATCGACATGCTATAGAGCCAACCTTAGGTAATGTTTCAGTGTAATCATCTCAAGCTTAGCAATCTCCCAGTTTAAATCCAGACCCCTTCTTTGATAAAATTTCGAACTCTAACAAATGGTATGACCAAAGAAGTTTACAGATTCTTTCCCTTCCTTAGCACCTGAACAAGACATTCTTTATACAGCTCTCCTATTTTCTCTTCCCTTAGTCAACTGATGCCCATTTTCAGGGTGTTCAAAGATCTTTTCATTGACTTTTCTTATTCTTTTGAAGCCTTGGAATAGTGCTGCTCTTTACTTGTGTTCCTTGTGAGGAGACAGATTCATGAGCTCTCACTAATATTGTTTCTTGTTAGGAGACAGGCTCATGAGGATCTTTGCACTATTCCTTGGTCAGACTTCTTTATTTCTTTTCTTTTCTTTTCTCAAGGGAAGATCAAGGAGAGACTGTAATTTGCTTATCTTGTCAGAGCTGAAAGAGGAATCAAGTTCAGTGCATACCTAGTTCTATAAAGGAATCTGAACTCTCTCTGTTAGATTGATTCACTTGTAACTTTCTACTTAGTAAGACCTGCAATCAACTACTATAGCAATAGTCCTTCAAGTGTCAACATTCTGCGGTTAGTTCCAAGAAAAACTGAAAGTTTTATCTAATTTTGACTCAATAAAACAAGTTTTTGACAGACTCAACTGACTCTCAAAACAAAACACAATGTTAGCAACTACCTCCCCCAGACTTGAACAACACTGTCCCCAATGTTATTAAGTATGAGTTTGGATAGAAAAAATGTATGTGAAACTGTTACAAAACCAAGAGAAAAGTGGATTACCTAAACCTGCGTCAAGCGTCGATCGACACTCTGTCCGTAATCAGAGTTCCTTTTCACGAACTTGTATGTTGTTAAATCAGTTTGTTGTTAGAGTCATCCAAGCAGGAATTTTGCAAATACTACTCTTCATCAGAACGTGGTGGTGTGCGTGGATGGACGCAGCCACAGTTAGACACAACTGTGATGGCGCTCCAAATGGCCTGAAAGCTCTGAACCACATATCTCTGAAAAGCAGCCTGCTCCATGGGAATCTCAGGAGCATCCGGAACGTGATGAGGACCAATAGGCTGTGGTGCTCTGTTGCGCCTCAAAAATGAAGGTCGTGGGTGATCTTCAGCTGGTGCATCCTCTGCGCATGAAGCTGCAGCGCGGGAAGAGGCAACTCTGCGTCTGGCGACGGGAGCGGCTCGCAGTAAGTTCGGACTGGGCTGAAAGGCGAGGCGGTCAGGATCGCTGGTGACGTGAGTAAGGTCCATGTTAGGTAACTGGACCAAAAGCTGCTCAGCTCGCAAGTTGGTGAAAACCCATAGCTTCTCGGGCTTCACCCAAGTAGCTCTCCGCAAGTACTCCATTTCAACCAAAGCTCGCGAAGTCACAATGGTGCAAGTGAAAGTGTCTATCCCGCAATGCTGGAAGATAGGAGTCAAAAGACTACCAACAGTCTCGGGTTTGGTCTTGGTTCCAACGAAAGGCTTCGTCTTCAGCGAGACCAAGTGATGAGCAAAAACAGCACCGAGGTTGACCTTCTCTGTCAGCCCAAACTCCTCGTAAATGATAGGCCAAAGTGCATGATACAGCAGTACTAACTCAGCCACGTGCATCTTCCCTGGCTCATGCTTACACAAAAGTGTAGTAGTAAATAGGCGAACAAGATAGCTAAGGTTAGAATGGCGAATATCTGTCTGCGAGGAGGTCTTAGAGTCATACCTCCCATTCCAAAAATGTGACCAGAAGTCCTGGTTGTCTGGAAGCTGTTGTGGAAGGGAGACACCGGTGGCATGCTCGTTCTCAAAACCATAGATGCCACAAAGCTCTGGAAGTGGAATTCTGTAGCGAATCCCGCGAATAAGGAATGTCAATGTCCCTTCCATAGCGTTTCACACCACCTCATTCTTGTAGTAGACTCAAGCTGTGGAGATAAACTGGCGTACTAGATCGGGGTAAAGATCGTACTGCCTTGTTGCCATAGTCCCCATCCCAACTCTGCTTAGCAACTGTAGGATGTCGTCTTTGATGCCCAACTCTGACATCGTCTTCTCATCAGCAAATCGAGTCGGTGTGACTTCCACCTTCAGCCGCGCATTGTAGAATAGCGTGTCATACTCATCCCATGTCTCACTGATGTCTCGGTAGACACACTCGTCTTTTGCGACTTCCATTGCTGGTGAGTCATCCTAGTTTCGTCCAATCGGAACCCTCGCGTTTTCGCGCTTAGGCCAAGGAGAAAGAGAGGCAATCGGCGCATCATTAGCAGTCCCAGAAGCGGATGCTTCAGTTTCTCGTAGTCTCTTAGTCCTTGGAGGCATCTGCAATCAAAATCAAAACCAATGTCAAAATCCAAAGTATGAAAATTTTGTTCAAGTGTCGACTGTCGAAGATGTCGATCGACACAAGGTGGTGTCGATCGACACCATGCGTGTAACCTTAATTCTACCCGAAATCATGAGTTTAAAACCCAATTGTGCGTCAATTATCAGTTCAAACATACTCAATACCATGAATCAACCAATTTCAGCAATAAAACACAAGAAAAATCCCAAATTCGCAACATGCATCATCAATTTACAAAATTTAGAAAATTTCAATTTTATGCAAATTAAAGGATGAAAATCAGTTGGGTAATGATCTAAATCATGGTAGACAATCTAAATAAGCATCATTCAATCAATAAATCAAGGTAAATAGGTCGAATTCGAGATTTTTCACCTTAGGGTCGAAAATGAAATTGAGAGATTTGAAGAACATACATTGGCAGATCGAAAGAATGGACAATAAATTATGAAAGAGGGATAAAATCCGCACGGATTAGCCCTCAGAATCGCTCAAATCCGTTGAAAAACGGAGAAGTTGAGATTTGATGAAATTTTGTTCTAAGGTTCGGGTTTGAGAAAATTTGGGGAAGAAAAGAAAAGTGTCGGGTTTTAAAAAACTTACCAGCGTCCCGCGTTCATGTCGATCGACACAAGGTGATGCTGGTAAGTAAAAAAAGCAAATAAATATTAGTAAAATCAAAATAAAATAAAATAAATACTTACCAGTGGGTTGCCTCCCACTAAGCGCTCGTTTAACGTCAATAGCTTAACTGTTCACGCGTTTAGGCGGTTGGTGCATCATCCAGAGACACAATGTGTCCTGCTGGAATCTCGCCTTAAGCCCAATAGTATTTCACCCTTTGCCCATTCACAATGAACTCTTCTCCTTTGGAGTTTGTCAGCACAATGGCTCCATATGGTCTGCCTCTTTGATGGTGAAAGGACCTGACCAACGTGAACGCAATTTACCAGGAAACAATTGCAAACGAGAGTTATACAAAAGTACCTGATCATTTGGTTCAAACTGTCTGGAGACGATCTTCTTATCATGATATGCCTTAGTCCTTTCTTTGTAGATCTTTGAATTCTCATAAGCATGATAGCGAAGTTCGTCGAGCTCATTGAGTTGTACTAGGCGCCTTTCTGCAGCAGGCTTCAAGTCAAAATTCATCTTCTTGATAGCCCAATGTGCCTTGTATTCCAATTCCACTGGAAGATGGCATGCTTTGCCATAGAGTAGCTGGAATGGTGTAGTCCCAAGTGATGTCTTGTAGGCAGTCATGTAAGCCCAAAGTGCATCATCTAACTTCGCAGCCCAATCCTTCCTTGTCTTGCCCACTGTCTTCTCCAGGATTTGCTTGATTTGTCTGTTGGAGACTTCAACTTGTCCACTCGTTTGGGGATGATAAGGAGCGGCCACACGATGTTGAACACCATGCTTCTTCAGCAACTTGTTAAAAACTTTGTTAATAAAGTGAGAACCACCGTCACTTATAACAATCTGAGGCACTCCGACTCCGAATCTTGGGAAAATGATGGTTCGAAACAGCTTAAAAACCACCGCATCATCATTGGTTTTAAAAGCAATTGCTTCCACCCACTTAGAGACATAGTCCACAACAACCAAGATATACTGCTTTCCAAAAGATGAAGGGAAAGGGCCCATGAAGTCAATACCCCAGCAATCAAAGACTTCAACTTCAAAGAAGAAGTTCTGTGGCATCTCATGTCTCTTGCTGATATTTCCTCTCCTTTTACAAGCATCACATTGATGAACAGCTGTGCATCCTTGAACATAGTAGGCCACCAAAAGCCTGCTTGAAGAACCTTGGACACTGTCTTGAAAGTAGCAAAGTGTCCGACATACTCAGAACCATGACAATGGAAGAGCAAATCTCGAACTTCACTCTCTGCTATGCATCTTCCGTAAACATTGTCTGAACAATGCTTATACAAATGGGGTTCATCCCAATAATACCTCCTATGTTCTCTCATGAACTTCTTCTTCTCATAGTTCTTGAGATGTTTAGGCTCGATGTCAACAGCCAGGAAATTCACAATGTCAGCATACCACGGTCGATTGGCATCAGATATAGCAAAGATAGGTTGTCGAAATACCTCGTTCAAGATCCTGCGAAGCGGTGTTAAGGTTATGGACGAGTGTCGATCGACACTGATGATGGTGTCGATAGACACTCGTGATGGTTGTCGCGAGCTCGTGTCGAGTAAGAGTGATTCGCGAGTCTTCAATTTTTCGGACATGGTGTCGATCGACACCCGCCTGGTGTCGATCGACACTAGGCTTTCTTCTGAAAAAGTTTGTAAAAACTCCGAACTTATGGCTTGAAAACGAGTCTCAACATAGTAGACATTCTCTTCAGGCAGAAAATCATCAATAGGGACGTCATCTTCGATCATAATCCTTGAGAGATGGTCAGCTACCCCATTCTCAACTCCCTTTTTGTCTTTAACTTCAATGTCAAACTCTTGAAGAAGCAAAATCCATCTCAACAATCTTGGCTTTGCATCCTTCTTCTGCATCAAGTACTTCAATGCAGAATGATCAGTATGAACAATTACCTTTGAGCCAACAAGGTACTGTCGAAATTTCTCAAAGGCAAAGACTACAGCCAAAAGTTCCTTCTCAGTTGTTGCATAATTCTTCTGAGCATCATCCAACGTTCGGCTGACAAATAGCATGAAGCTTCTTGTCCTTCTTCTGTCCCAACACAGCTCCTACCTTGAAGTCACTGGGATCACACATCACCTCGAAAGGCAAATCCCAGTCTGGAGGCTGAACAATCGGAGCACTCACCAAGGCTTGCTTGATCTGTTCAAAGGCTGAAAGGCATTCTGCAGTGAACTCAAATTTCACGTCTTTGCAGAGAAGAGCAGTGAGTGGTCTTACAATCTTGCTGAAATCCTTGATGAATCTTCTATAGAACCCAGTATGACCCAAAAAACTCATCACTGATTTAACAGAATCAGGTGCTTGCAAAGTCGTCATTACTTCAATCTTGGCGCGGTCTACTGCGATTCCTTCTGCTGAAACCTTGTGCCCAAGTACAATTCCATCTCTGACCATAAAGTGGCACTTTTCCCAATTCAGGACTAAGTGCTTCTCTTCACATCGCTGCAACACTGCGCATAAGTTGTCCAGGCAGCCTTTAAAAGATGACCCATAAACAGAAAAGTCATCCATAAAGACCTCCATAAACTTCTCAATCATGTTTGTGAAGATTGACATCATGCATCGCTGGAAGGTCGCAGGAGCATTACAAAGTCCAAATGACATTCTGCGATATGCAAATGTACCATAAGGACATGTAAACGTGGTCTTCTCCTGATCATCTGGATGGATTGGAATCTAGAAGAATCCTGAATAGCCATCAAGGAAACAGTAGTAGGGATGATTAGCCAATCTTTCCAGCATATGGTCAATGAAAGGCAAAGGGAAATGATCCTTTCTGGTCGCAGCATTCAGCTTCCTGTAGTCTATGCACATCCTGTGTCCAGTCATAGTCCTTGTAAGAATTAGCTCGTTCTTCTCATTCTTCACCATTGTGACTCCTCCTTTCTTAGGAACCACATGAACCGGACGGACTCAAGCACTATCTGTTAGGATACACTAAACCGTAATCTGAATATTCATTTCGACATTGTAATTTTTTTATGCCTTAACAGAATTATGCAAAACTACTTCAGGACAGTTGGTATAAAACTCTAGTTTGCTATTTTTTTCCCTGGTTTTTAGGTCTTTCATGGGACATCGGAGAACCAAATTTTTGCAAGCAATGATGCTCTTCGAACTCCTGAGGTATGTATTCATGATTGTATCCCCTATTTCTGTCTTGATGCAGTTATCTTGAACTTATGAAGTAAATCTACTATATCAAAATTGAAATCACACCAATATGTCTGAATAAAATTGACCGGGAAAAAAGCACGGTACGAGGCCTAGGACTGATATCCAGATCACTATTTTGCTGTTAAATCTCAGGGGGAAAAAATATAATAAAAGGATAGGTATGAGTTTTTTGAGAAGGTTCTCTAGTATTAACTTTTGATCCAGAGATAAGGAAATCAGGTTATGGTTTTCGAAATTTATCATTTACATTCTCCGTTGCAGAATGAACAAGGAAATCAGGTTATGGTTTGTTTGTTTCGATGATTGATTTACGGCATACAAGCAGAGAGAGACTCTAAAATGATGCTCGTAAATTTTGCAGGCAAATGGGCAAAGACTCTTTTTGAATAACACCAAAGACTCGGAGGCTACCAAAGGCTGGAGAGATGATGATCTCTGTACATGGCTCTCCTTTAGAAGTCTATAAAGAAGATGAAAACATGGGAGCTATAAATGGTATGCTACTAGATCAAGCTCCAAGATGGTTACCATCAAGATAAGCTTTTATATGAAGAAGCTTGAGAAAGAGTTAACCACATACAAAGATTTAAAAGATCAGAGAGAAGACCAATCATTGGTCTTAGCGATAAGGCTAAGCACTTGGCCAACGACGAATTTGGAGCAAAGCTAAGAAAGGCAGAGCCCAGTTTTGGAAAGATACCTTACCAACTTCCAGTGTGAATGCAACAAATCATTCAAAAATGTGAATGCAAAAATCATTCAAAAATCAACTCAAAGTTAACTCAAGTGTGAATGCAAAAATCATTTAAAATAAGTTAAATAACTTAATGTTTTGATAGAAAACGATCGAATCAACATGAATAAATGCAATTAACGACACATCAAACATAGTAAATAAGGACGTTAAACATTGAATCGATGTATAAACTAGGGGTGGGTGTTCGGATTACTCGGGTACAATCGGGCCGGTTCTTTCGGATATCGGTTCTTTGGGTATGGAGGGTTGGGACCCAATCGGATATTTTGTATGTTTCGGGGCGGGTACGGTTCTTTTATAATCGGGTTCGGGTATAATCTTGTAATGTATAGGAGAACCGGAATTTTTTCGGATCAACTACGGTTATAAACGGGTCCGGTTCTGTTCGGGTATATGGATCCCAAAGTAACCAAACCTGCTGTAATTACCCGAAATTCGAGAGTAATACCCGGATAACATAAAACCAAATGACCAAAATAAAACACCAAAACTCAGTTTCAAAGTGTAATTCAATCATTCAAACAACCAAAGAAGGAACAAATGAAAGAAAAAACCTCCAAAGAAGAGTTTCAAAGACCAAAAATAAGACTAAAAGTTCAACTAAAATGTGTAAAAGTTGATAAAAAGAGAACAAAAGATGGAGAAGATCTGATAAAGAGTGCAAATGAAGAACGCACGTCTTTCATCCTTCCTGTAACATCAAAAATAAATCCCATCAGAAGCAAACTATGAAAGTAACATGAAAAAACCGATGAAATGTTAAAAAGAAGCATTTTATTACCTTATAGCCGACTTCACTCTTCTCTTATTATTGGAGTATCATAATCTGAAATTAGTAAGAGAATCAGATTGTTAAGACACCAAAAATGCTTTAACATAGATAATAATATAAGAAAACATTACCTCTCTGAAGCTTATCTTCATATTCAAATTCAGCGATTATTTGTTCCTTTGTAACCACTCTTAATTCACTAAATCGAATCTCTGCTTTCATCCACTGCTCCGTACACATCAAAACCTCAATCATATAGTGAGTTAGACAACTCCTATATGGAGTAATGACCCGACCACTTGTGCTAAAAGCACTCTCAGACGCGACAGATGACACTTGCATTGCAAGTAGATCTCGAGCCATTTCTGCTAGAATAGGAAACTTGCCGCTGTTGACCTTCCAATAAGAGAGTACATCATACTCTGTTCCAAGAACAGTTTTAGCTTTCACAACACTCTCCTTCAAATATATGTCCAACTCATCCTTGTCTTGAATTCCTACTTCTTCAACCATCTCATTATACATGAAATCCATCCTTTCATACCCTGAATCATCATCCACCAATACCATTTTTTCTTGTGATTGCTGCGACTGAGATGTTGTTTGAGTACACTGAGACGAATTCAGATTTGGCTCCTTACCAAATCGAGCTTTATACTCATCAAACATGTCACGCAGAACATCAAGGACCAATTGATTCATCTCTTTACCTTCAAAACTATCTTCCCCATACAGCTTCTCCCAACACATCCTAGCAAACTTCATCTTTTTCCTAGGATCAAAGATTGTAACTAAAATCATCATCTTGTTGATTCCCTTCATTCCTTCCCAGTACTTATCAAACTTATGTAACATTTCCTCAGCCTTCTTCCTCAATTCTAAGTCTAGATTAGTCATCAAATTCATCAGATTTTTCTCTATTGTGACTATCTCACCATAACACTTGAACGAGTTTAGAGAACTAGAAGCTGAGACAACCAATGTGGAGTTGTAGAAGATGATCAGGAATCGTTCTAACCTTTCAACCGCACTCCAATCACTTCTGGTAGCAGGTCCAATCCTTTTTTCCCCATTCTCGAACTCCATAAAGTAGTCATTGTACAACTTGTCTTCTGCCTCCATCTTTTCGAAAGCTAACCTGAATTTAATAGCCCTATTCAACATGGTAAATGTCGCATTCCAGCGTGTTCTTACATCCAGCGGCAAACTGCCTCTTGACAACTTCCCAGAATCAACCCTTAACTCAAATGACTTCAACCTAGGTGTTGATGATCTCACATACGTAATCCCATTACGTACAGCAGTGATACTTTCACTTACTTCGGCCAAACCCTCTTTCACAATCAAGTTAATAATATGAGCACAACATCGCATATGTATATAACTCCCATCTAACACGAAAGCATCATTAGACTTTTCTGAAAAAGCAGTGTGAAACCTCTTCAAAGCTGAAGTATTAGCAGTTGCATTATCAACAGTAATGCAAAAGATCTTTGTTATACCCCAGTCAGCTAAACACTCTAGAAGAACATTTGAGATTGTCAAACCTTTGTGATCTATGACGTTCTTGAACCCAATTATGAGCTTCTTTAGATTCCAATACTCATCAATGTAATGACATGTGACACTTTGATTACAATTCATCAACATACGAAGGCAAATACAGATTATACACTTTGATTGCACGCAGCAAGGTTTTCTTCTGTCTCTCACAGCGGAAGAAGAATCAAATGAAGTAAACAAAACCAGAGCAGAGCACAAAAGAGGAAACAGATAACAACCATTCACATAGAGGAAAGACCAAAATCAGATCAAACCACGCATCCAATGGTATAAAAATCTATACCGTAATTCTAATCTAATTCAAAACACAAATCGAACTATAAACAAATGAAATCAACATCATACAAAAAAGGAGAACTGATTACAGCAACATCGAGAAGAAGAAGAAGAAAATAACGTACCTGGGATCGATTTCTAGATGTCTCGGAAGGAGGAGAAAGTGAGAATTGGGGATTTAGGGATTCCAGCTTGAATTTTGGGAATTAACGTTGTTGATTAAGAAAAGAAACTATCGAATCCGAGAATATCGTCGGAGAGATAATCGGGAAAGTATAGATCCTCAAAGATGTAATCTAGCTTCGGTTTTTTCGGATAAACCATCGGATTTCGGGTATACCCGATCCGAACCGATACCCGAACCACAACTAACTCAAGCCCCAATCGGTTATTCCTACAAAACCGAACATAATCCGAACCCGATTTTTCGGATCGGTTACGGTTCGGATAATCGGGTCCGGTTATTCTGCCCACCCCTAGTATAAACCCCGAGGAAGAACATGGAAAACAAAAACACATTCTTATTTATTGTCAAATAAATAGACTACAATGATAGGAAAATGTGCACCTTTTCTAAAATAGCCATTTCATAATGTTTAGTAAGACACTTGTTATTATTGGGAGACACGATTAAATGAGAACATCCCACAATCACATAATCAAAATCCATTAAAATAATTAGTTTTCCAATCCATTTTTGAATAGAGAAATAAAAACATCCATCTCATTTTTCTTCAGACACATGCCGATCTCCACCCCACCAGTCTCATCCCTCCTCTCCGACATCGATAAAATCGGACACTGGTCTATGGACACAATCTCACTGTTAACCGGTCTTCCCCAACCGAAATCAGCCCCGTAAACCGAAAAACGGTTTGACCCAGCAACCGCCCAAACATCTGTACCTCGTTCCATGTTCTTCATTCTATCCACAAACAAATCAAAGAGTACCTCAATCCCTTGTGATCCCATATGTTTGACCGAATCGCTGAGGATTTCGACCGCGTTGATGAAACCATCTTCTCCCATAAATATCTTGGCTTTGTTATAAGAGTAGAAAACGTAACACCAACAGAATTATGTGTCTTGGACAGCACCAAGACGAATGCTTTTATTCAACTTGAATATTATCAGTTAATCATACAACGATTACACTAATATTTGGATTTACTCAACTCTAAACAACTTAGATTGATTCCAAACGATTCCAAGTTCTAACTACAAATCTCAAAAGATCTCACCACACGTGAATCTAATGCTCTAAAGAACACTCACCTTAAGTTTCTCCTCTTTCTATGAAAAACTTAAGCGCCGTAATAAGCTGTTTGATCTCTAAGTGTTGACCTAAACACTTTGACCCTCTAACACTTATATACGAGTAATCCTAAACCTAAACTTAGGCTTGGTCTACTTCCTTCCTTATCACGTCTTTCCTTTTTCCACGTTGCCTCAATCGTATGATCTTCTCTGAAGATTCTTGCCTAGTCAGCTTGCCTCCGATACGGCAACTTTCCAATTCCAGTTGTTCCTTCTGATACGCGTCCTGTCGTCAACCCAGATTCCTGCTTCAGCTGCATCTACAATCTCCCCCTTTTTGACTTGATTTGATGCTCGAGCAAGAACAGCTTCTAAGACCTGAAAAAGACAGTATACGACAACCAGACACAAAGACCACAACATATTCTGCACCAAGATAAATACTTGAGAATAAAAGAAACATTGTCGCAATGTCATCAAGTCTTAAGGCATAACGTACAACCGCTTGTACTAACACCAAGAACATAACAAAAAGTTCGACTGTCAAAGAAACAACAGAAAAAAAAACAGAGACTCCCCCTGAATCTCAACTCCCCCATCAAACAAACTCCCCCGGAGTCACATCCTCAACCTCGTCATCCTCTTCTCCCCCTGCTTGAGTGCAAAATCAAGTTAAAAACACAAAGCATAATGCAGATGTTAGGCAGAGAAGAGCGTTCTTACCTGTAGCAAGTAGACGTTGAAGCACCGTGACAGCAGCTGTCAGAGTACGCCGATCTCTAGATGAGAGCTGCAAGGTCCGAACAGAGGTATCTGTGGACATTGGTGCATGACGATGAGTCCTATCACACCTGTCAGAATGCTGTCTTTCTTGCTTGATAGGCCTGACAGGTTCTGATTTGACCATATTCCCAACAGGAACCCGCTTGTAGATCTTTATCGCCTCAATCTCACCATGTGGAGTAAGAGCAATCGGCGCTTGATGATTCAGCACTTGAGAGATGAGACTGGGAAATGGCAGATAAAACTTCGAGTCCCCATCACGAGCCTGATAGATGATCTGATCAAATGCCAGCTTACCAAAATTAAAGGGAATCTTGTTTATAACCTTGAACACCAACTTTGCTCTGGCAGGATGCGGATAACCAGCGTTGTTTGTTGGCATCCAGTTGAAGCAACAAATCCTGTACAGCAGGGACTGAACTGGAGCAAACTGTGTCTTCATTAAGGACCTCCAATGTCGGGTCTTGCCATCTGACATAAACCATGCTAGATCATCATCCGAGAGATCCTTCATCTCCGCAACCGCAGCAGCTTCTGCCAGAGATTCAAGACCAAACAGAGCGTTGATGTGTGCAGGTGAGAGCTCGTACTCACGTCCGCGCACCCTGACCACTGCTGAATCCTCTGTGGCCTTGACTACAGAAAGTTGTGCCCAAAACTCCATGATCACATCCTTGGCAAACGGCTTGATATTAATCAGAGTACTAGCTAGTCCAAAGTCAAGAACCAGAGATTCTACATCTTGATGCTCAGCATCAAACTCAATTATCCTCTCATCTAGTAAATCACGAGTGATGAACGAATCATTCCTCTCCTTGGCCTCAGCAGAATGAAACCGCGTGAGATCAAATTCAACAGGTTTCTTTTCTTTGGCAAGCCGAGTCGTCTTCCGACGCTTTCTGCCTTCGTCAGCCGTATTTGATGCTTTGGCTTTCACTTCACAGCGTTTTCGAGTCGAGAATCGACGAGATGTGACCGACTCGCTCCCGATCTGCTTGCCTTTCTTCTTAGCCACTTGAACCGAGGACTGACTCACTGATTCATCCGCATGTAGTTCCTCAATAGATGGCCCTTTAGACTGAAGAACCGGAATCGACAAATCCCTGGATTCAATCGGGAAATCAACAATAGGATCTGTTGATTCATCCTGAGGATCGATAGGTCCCTAAAAATCACCATGGCTAGAGGATGTTCTTCTGCATGCACTAAAGCACGATTCGGTGACTCAATGGATGGCTGAGTCGCCGACGGGCTCGCCGGAGCAGTTTGAGGCGAGACGGAACTTGATCCGACAAACCGGGAGAGACTAGACAGAAGCGCATTCATCGATACTGACCTAGGGTTGAAGATCGTTTCTTCTGCAAAAACGAGAGAGAAGGGACGAAGAACCAAGATGAACGAGAGGGATAACTGTTCGGTTTCCCTCCTCCGAAACCCTAAATAGATTCCCTCCAACTGCAAGCGTCCTTTCAAAATTGGGCCTTCAGTTGATAATGGGCTTGTAACCAATCCTGTTACTTGATCTTAAAAACACAAACATATCAGCACATAATTATGACATAATCTCTGTTATCCATCAAGATAATGGTGCCCATTAATCAACTCATACAGACAGACGCATAGCAAATCATAAACTTGTGAGGAACCCACATTGAAGATTATATATTCAGAGATATCATTATGGCCAAAAAAAAAAAAACTGTGAAACCATACCTCACTTCTGTTGTGTGTAATTCTGTTAGACATCCACGGATTGGCCCAGAACTCAAACCAGGAAACATGCGAACACATTTTTGATATACCAAGAAATTCAGACCTGACCTTAATGGAAAGCTTTCACACTAACATGTCTTTCTTCCTTGTCCGCACAGTTTTCAACCTTGAGTCATCAATCAGCTGAGGGAACACAGATTTTCTGATAAATGAGTTCCTGTTTGTCTTTTTGAACCATCATCTGATCCGTCATAAATCTAGATCATCAGATTCAGCTACACATCGGTCTAAGCATTAACCTTCATCTGACTTTTCTTATCAGTAGGTGTTTGCTGCATAGACTCTATCTGAATAAACACTCCCCTTTTTTATATTATTAATTTTTTTAAAAAAGCTGATACAGCTCGTATTTTCTGGAGGTTATCCAGACGACCTCGACAAACAGACCCACAAGTATCTTGTCTAGTGCGCCACCAGTTTTCTGATAACTAACCTGTTCTGAGGGGACATGGAATAACATTTCAGGCAGCCCTCTTCCATCAAGTACAAAAAAAACTTTGTGATGATTTTTTTTTTTTTTTTTTAACGCATGTTCCTGTGCCTGTTCCTGTCTCAGACCAATCCACGCTCACACACACAGATTAGATTTCACAAACACCAATGGACTTTCTTAGATTAACAAATCGATTAAAGTCCAGAGGTTTGGTAAAAAAATCAGCCAATTGATACTCAGTGCTCACATGATCAATCTCAATGAGTTTCTCCTCTACAAGTTCAAGAAAATAAAATGATGTCTGATATCTATGTGTTTCGTTCGTGAGTGTTGTACTGGATTTTTTGCAATGTTTATAGCACTTTAACTATCACAATGTATTAACAGAGATTCAGAGGTCATACCATAGTCAGCTGTCATTTGCTTCATCCACAGGAGTTGTGTGCAACAGCTACCGAGAGCTATGTACTCAGCCTCAGCAGTTGATAGAGAGACGCTGTTTTGCTTTTTGCTGTGCCACGAGATAAGATTATTCCCCAGAAAGAAACATCCTCCACTTGTGCTTCGTCGGTCATCGAGACATCCAGCCCAATCAGCATCACAGTATCCTCCCAGGTTCTTGTTAGTGTCCCTGGAATTGAATAATCCCAAATCAGTTGTTCCCTTTACTTACTTGATGATACGTTTTACCGCAAGAAGATGAGATGCCTTTGGTTTAGCCTGATATCTGGCACAGATTCCTACACTCAGACACATATCAGGCCTACTAGCAGTGAGATACATCAGACTTCCAATCTTCCCTCGATACATTTTTGGATCAACATCTTCTCCATACTCATCACTTGACAGTTTGATGTTGGTTCCCATGGGCGTCTTTGCTGATTTGCATGTGTGCATCCCAAACCTTGTCACCAGATTCTTGGCATAGGTACTCTGTGAGATGGTGATACCCTCCTTAGACTGTTTCACTTTAAGTCCAAGAAAGTAGGATAGTTTTCCCACCATACTCATTTCGAATTCTTGATTCATTATAGCCACGAACTCATCAACAAGTGCTTGAATCGGACTTCCAAAGACTATGTCATCCACATATATCTGGACTACCATTAATCCTCTCTGGTTTTCAAGGATAAACAGTGTTTTGTCTACACTTCCTCTCTGATATCCTTGGGAAGTCAGAAACGTGGTTAACCGTTCATACCATGCTCTTGGTGCTTGCTTCAAACCATAGAGTGCCTTCTTTAGCTTGTATACATAGTATGGATGCTCAGGATCTTCAAAGCCTTTAGGTTGTTCAACATAGACTTCTTCTTGTAGCATTTCGTTTAGAAATGCACTCTTTACATCCATCTGATGTAGTTTAAACTTCATCAAACACGCCATACCTATCAGAAGTCTGATGGACTCAAGCCTGGCTACAGGAGCAAAAGTTTCCTCAAAATTGATGCCTTCCACCTGAGATTAATCTTGAGCAACCAGTCGTGCTTTGTTTTTCACAACACTCCCGTTTTCATCAATCTTGTTCTTGAATATCCACTTTGTGTCAACTATATTTCCCGCAACTGGTCTTGGCACAAGTGTCTAGACTTGACTTCTTTCAAACTGTTCAAGCTCATCTTGCATAGAGAGAATCCAATATTCATCGACAAGTGCTTCTTTGTGATCTCTGGGCTCAAATGTGGCTACTAAGCAAGCGCAGCTTATGATTGCTACATTACCCTTCGCCATCTTCTTGTAATCGTACTTCATCTCTCGTGTAACCCGTTTTTCAGACAGACCCCCGATAACATCCTTCTTGGAGTGCTGTTTGGGAACTACAGGAGTTCTCACTGGTTCTTGAAGTGAGTCCTTATCAGCTTGCTTGTTGTCCTCGTCAGATTCTGTTTCTGAATCTGATTCATCCTCTTTATCTATCTGATCAGTCTCAGTTGATTCAACCAGATTCTCAGTTGGCCTTTCAACTTCTGTATCGACCATTTTGAAATGAAGTCCTAAGGCAGACACATCATCAAACACAACATTAATTGTCTCTTGTACCTGTCGTGTCCTTTTGTTGTACACCCTGTACGCATTACTTGTACTTGAGTAGCCCAGAAAGATGCCATCATCACTCTTTGAGTCAAATTTTCCTAACTGATCTTTGTCGTTCAGAATGTAGCACACACAACCAAAAACATGAAAGTAGCTGATCGTTGGTGGTTTACCTTTCCACATCTCATAGGGTGTTATAGATGTTCTTCTTTTCACATACACCCTATTAATCACATAACAAGCAGTATTGATAGCATCAGCCCAGAAATGCTTTGCAACTTGATTGCCTATCAACATTGCACGCGCCATTTCTTGAAGTGTGCGATTCTTTCGTTCAACAACTCCATTTTGTTGCGGTGTGCGAGGATCTGAATATTGATGTACTATTCCTTTATCGGCACATAATCTTTTAAATACCTCGTTCTGAAATTCTCCTCCATGGTCGCTCCTGATGCACTTAATTCTGGTTTTCTTTTCATTTATCAGTTGAAGTGCCAGAATCTTGAAGCTGTTAAATGTCTCAGATTTTTCTCTCAAAAATCTTACCCATGTGTACCGAGTGAAATCATCAACCAGAACATAAATGTACTTCTTACCAGCAATACTCTCTATCTGTACTGGTCCCATTAGATCCATGTGAATCAAATCCAAAGGTTGCTTTGACTGTATCTCTTGGATCCCTTTGTGATGTACTTTCACTTGCTTTCCTTTAGCACATGGTCCACAGATAAATTCGGATTCTAGCTTCAATTTTGGCATTCCTCTAATAACTTCTTGTTTTCCGAGCTTAACCATTGTTCTGACATTCATATGCCCAAGTTTCTGATGCCAAAGTTGCAGATCATTCGGCTTCGTGACAGACATACAGACTTCTGAGGGTTTCCACATGTAGCAGTTGGCAGTTGTTACCAGATCGAATTCCACTCATTTTAACACTACCTTGTTCGTCATATGCTTTGCAATCTGTTCTTGTAAAGGTCACAGAGAGGCCCTCATCACACAGCTGGCTGATACTGATCAAATTTGCCTTTAATCCTTCCACAAAGTAGACATTTATCAATTCTGGCTTGTTGGGACCTGAGATCTCACATTTTCCTCTGATATTCCCTCGAGCTCCTCCTCCAAAAGTCACGTTACCAGTTGTAATTGCTTCAAGTGTCGTCATGTTCTCTTGATTCCCAGTCATATGTCTGGAGCAACCGCTGTCGAAGTACCAGGCCTTCTCTTCTGAGACATTTTCATCCACGGTGTATGCCACATAGCTATACAACTTTTCTTTTTCCATCCAAACCTGACGTTGACTCCGTTGATTTCTGTGATACTGACCCTGTCTCCATACCTTGTCTTTCATTTCCAAAAACTTGTAACAAAATGCTTTGATATGCCCTGGTTTCCCACAGTAGTAGCAACCAAACATATCATATATCTGACGTCCCTGACTGTCATAGATCCGTTTCCTGATTGTGAACCTAGGCGCTTCTTCTCTTCTGACTACAGATATTCTGGTTGGAAATCTGGTTTGTTCACCTGATGATTCAGCTCGATTTCCCAACTTTGACATCTTCTTTCCTCTTACCACATTAGCTTGGTTCTGAGTTGGCCTGTTCCTCAGATCCGGAGACACCTGTTTCCCTTCACCTTTTGTTGCAGCATTGTGCTGAATCAGACTTCCTTTGACGAACTTGGTGTGATTGCTTGATGTCTCACCATGTTGAAATCCTAAGCCCCAATTGCCTTTAGATGTTCTGCCTAGTGTCAGAAGTTTGTCCAGACCATCTGTGCCTTTGCTCAACATCTTGATGTTCTTCAACTGACCATCCAATCGTCCTTGTAATTCCTTAGATTTTTCGATATCTTTCATTAGTTCTTCTTTGAGCACAACGACACCTTCCTGAAGAATCTGATTTTCTTCCTTTTCTTTCTTGATTTCCAATCTCAGTTCTTCACAGATTCTTGTTAGCTCAGATTTTTCTTGAACTAAAGCATCCTTTTCTTCTTTATTTTTAATGAGACTCTCACATAGAATTTTGTTCTCATCAAACAAAATAGCTATATTATCTTCCTCTTTATCAGATCCTAACTCAGAGACTGCATCTTCGTCAATTACACCGAGGTATGATATTAAGTTCAGAAGGTTAACACCTTCTTCCTCACTGTCATCTTCAGATTCAGACTCCATGCTCACTAACGATTTCTCCTTCTTTCTGAACGTTCCCACACAATCAAACTTGGTATGCCCGGCTCCCTTGCATTCTGTGCATCTGAGAGATTCTCTTTTCTTGATAGTGGGACACTCGGACTTGATATGACCAAAACCTTCACATTCATGACACTGAATTTCTGACCTTCCAAAACGTTTGTCATTCTTCTGATCAACATCCCCCCTTCCAGAGTTGAAACTCACTCTTCTCTGTCCTTTATCAAACTTCTTGAAATACTTCTTCACAATCAGACTCACTTTGTCTTCCAAAACATCAGTCTGATCATGCTCTGTAGCTGTAAACGCCAATCCCTTTGCTTTAGCCGCTCCTTTTGTGTTCCTCTCAAGTTCGTAGACTTGCATCATTCCTACAACTTGATCAAACTTCAGTTCATCAGAATTTTGCGACACCTCAAGAGCAGACTTATGTGCCTGAAACTTTTCTGGTAAGCATCTCAAGAATTTCTTCACAAGCTTCTTCTCTTTGTAAATTTTTCCCAGAATAAGAGCTTCATTTGCAATTGATTTTAGCTTCCCACTAAAACTTTCAACAGATTCTTCATCTCCCATGGCAAGACCTTCAAACTGAGTTGCCAGCATATCAATTCGGCTTCTTTTGACACTACTGGTTCCTTCGTATGAGGTCTGCAATGATTCCCATGCCTCCTTTGCAGTGGTACATCCTTGTACTTTCTGAAATTGATCTCTGGTGAGAGAGGTCCAAATCACAGACAGAGCTTTGGAATTGTACTTTGACCAGCTTTTTTCTTCAGCCGTCCACTCACGCTTAAGCTTAAGTCGTGTCACTCCAGCTGCATCTGTAATGGTTGGAGCCGTCCATCCTTCTTCTACCATAGTCCACGCATCTTCGTCAATACCTTTGATTAACGCCTTGATTTGGACTTTCCACCAGCCAAAGTTCTCTTTCTCAAGTAACAGTGGTTTCATTGATCCAAATTGATGCATGTTTTCCATACTCTTTCCCAGATCACACCTGATTTTAAAAGAACAACAATCCTTTAGCAGATGTCTGCTCTGATACCAATTAAAAGAGTAAAAAACGTAACACCAACAGAATTCTGTGTCTTGGACAGCACCAAGACGAATGCTTTTATTCAACTTGAATCTTATCAGTTAATCATACAACGATTACACTAATCTTTGGATTTACTCAACTCTAAACAACTTAGATTGATTCCAAACGATTCCAAGTTCTAACTACAAATCTCAAAAGATCTCACCACACGTGAATCTAATGCTCTAAAGAACACTCACCTTAAGTTTCTCCTCTTTCTATGAAAAACTTAAGCGCCGTAATAAGCTGTTTGATCTCTAAGTGTTGACCTAAACACTTTGACCCTCTAACACTTATATACGAGTAATCCTAAACCTAAACTTAGGCTTGGTCTACTTCCTTCCTTATCACGTCTTTCCTTTTTCCACGTTGCCTCAATCGTATGATCTTCTCTGAAGATTCTTGCCTAGTCAGCTTGCCTCCGATACGGCAACTTTCCAATTCCAGTTGTTCCTTCTGATACGCGTCCTGTCGTCAACCCAGATTCCTGCTTCAGCTGCATCTACATTTGTAACCTAAGCAAGTGATATTGAACACGCAGGCCCCTGAGTATGTCCTTGGAACTGAAGGGCTTAACCGGTTTCTGAAATCAGCAGCATAATCATAAGCCACGGGTCTGTCTACATCACCTCCACGCGCTTTCAACAAACAGGTCCACAGATAAGTAAAAAATTTAATTTTCCAGAACATTTTTAATGAATACTATAGTTAATAAGTAAAAAAAAATAATATCTTAAAAATGAAAATATAAAATGTATATAAACAAAGTTAACTATAAAAATTGGCCGCTCAATTAAGAGAAAAAATAAATTTGACTATGTTTTTTTATTGACCAACCAAAATACTACAATACAATAAAGTATATGCAATGGTTCTGAAAATATAGACAAAGAATCGAACCCCCTATTTTTGTGGAGTTATATATAATTTTTTATTATCAGTATTTCAAATTTTGTATTTATATTATATATTAAATTATTATATTATGTCAATTTATTTTTGAGTTAATATATGCTCAATTTATTTTTTTTATTATTAATTTCACCACAAATTTGATTTAGTTTTTAATCAAATTTAAAAGACAAATGAAGTTTATGACTTTCATCCAATTATATATATTTAAAGTTTATTTTTTGGTGAAGTCAATGTTAAACATAACTTTATTTATATCTACTATAAAAACTTTTTTTTTTAAATTGTTGTAAAAACAAAACATAAAAAACATTCTTGAAAAAGGACACGTAAATTTTAAATCTAACAGAAGATAACGGTATTTATTGATTTCAATGAGGTTCATACCAAACAAAATTTACATCTCAATGAGGTTCAATAATTGCAACCAAAACAAACTGGAAGATGAAACAATACGAGAACACGATCACAATTTTTTTAAAAAAGTAAGAACATTTTACGAGAATATGGCGATAAAAGATGTTAAACATGTTAAACATGTTGATGATGCAAAAATGTGTCATTGTTGTTGATGAAATTTCAATTTTAATAAAAGACATGCCAACTAACTATAATAGTTATGAATAAGTACCATATATAATAATGATTTAATAGACACTAATATAAAAATCAATTGAAATAATAACATAGATCATTAGAAAATGAGTATGAGTTTACCGAGTTAGCGTGCAAAAAAATGAAAAATTTGGTGGGTAAAAATATTGAACGAAATTGATTGATTTACAAATATATAAATATTTAATAAAACAAGATTATACAACGAGTTTGGTCAGACATAAAAGAAACTTATAATTATTATTTTTACTTACTAAAAATGCAAACGAAAATATGTCGAAACATGCATGACAAGTCGACAATAATGAACCAAGTGGTGGTAGTGGGGTGGTTCCCTTCTGGGGTGAGAGTCGGCCCTGCTGGTCTAGGCCAGGGATCGATTCCCCACAGAAGCGGAATTGCAACATTTAATCCACTTGGCCACCGGGGCATTCAAATGGTCTCTCCGGGCCTCCAGGATTCCCGCGGGACCCGCCGTTAGGCTGGCGTTCCGCACTATACAGGACCCACAGGACCTTGTAAATTAGTGTCCGGTTGGTGGCATGTGCTTAGTCGGATCCAAAGGATCCGGATACCTGGGTTATAAAAAAAAAAAAAAAATAATGAATAAAAGTACATGACAAATACTGACTATTAAAATTCCGCCATTTAAAATCAACTCTAACCAGAAGTATAAAAAATGTTGACATAAATGATTAGAAAAGACTAATAAATTCAATTTTTCTTTTGTTTTTTTTATATAAACATAAATAGTGAACCACAACAATGATTCTGAGAAATTGTTTTTGATGGTAAAATAATTTATGAGGGTTACATATTTTTCTTGGCATCGTGTTTGATGTAATGCATTTCACTCTCCATTATCGTCCTTATAGACCTCTGCACTGAAGAGGGTTTTAGTTCAGAACATTTTTGATAAACAAAAACACTAATTCTAATATAACCATTCAATTTAAGGAAAAAAAAACTCATTACAAATTATCGCAACTGTTTAAAAATGAGAAAAATAAAACTGTGAATTAAACTTTATAGATTTCTGTTAGATAAGAAAAGCCGATGGCGATAATACCTTGAAAGGAAATCAACAACTCAATAGAATATATATGCAAATATATTTTAAACGGACACAAAAAAACTAAGATTTAGTAACGGTTATGAAAAATATTATAACAAAAAGACGTAACCACTAATGACATTTATTCAGTTTTCTGAACCATAATAGGCTAATTATTAATATATATTACCTTCATAAATTTTTGATTTTTGTTTCTTTTTTTAAGAACTTTGGAGAGTAGAGTTAATTCAATCTTATTGTGAACATGTTTTTTAAATTCCTAAAGTGCATGAATATCAAACATCGTTTGCATGATTAGTCTTTACAATATCCAATATGATTTTTATAATTTTAATGAATTCATAAATTAACAATATGAAAAAAAAAATTACGCTA
The DNA here is from genome assembly GCA_020283515.1 of Alliaria petiolata. Classification (NCBI taxonomy): domain Eukaryota; kingdom Viridiplantae; phylum Streptophyta; class Magnoliopsida; order Brassicales; family Brassicaceae; genus Alliaria; species Alliaria petiolata. Next base: position 117,594,055 of record JAHZTW010000001.1, read on the forward strand.
TTGATTTGATGCAATCTAAAGTAATATTTGTTTTATTGCTTTATGTCACTCTTCATTTTAGTTTACTAAAATTTTTTGATAAACGTGCATCTAAGAAAAAAAAATAAAGATTCTTAGAATTTTTGTGTCTTTTATAGATTTGAAACGATTTTAATATTAAAAGATGCAATTTTTCATAAAATAATCGGTTATAAACGAAAAATACACCTAATATATAATGAAAAAACACAAAATTTAATAATAGTTATGATGAAAAGATGTAAGTATAATAAGCATTTATTGGATTAAGGTTAGTTTCATAGAAAGACAACTTATTCATTTGGCATTTATTCAGATTATTATTGATTATTATTATTAATAGATACTACACAAGTCTACAACGCTTAGTCTTCTCCTTGCAAATTCAACTTTTTTTTTTTTTTTCAGGTTCTTGATACTTCTCCATCTTTGGTAAATAATGATAACAAATTTTATGAGCCTTCCAAATTATCGAATCTCTGTGTCTCTTGTCTTCCACGCCCCAAACCTATCAACCAGTTTCGTTCGTCGTATGGCCATGACCAATTTGATCCCGAACATGAACACCATCCTACTCTTAACTCATTACACTCCCAAATTCGAAATCTTTTTTTGTTTCCTTACACAATTTTTGGGTTTTCGTTCACCATTTATTCGGGGAAAGGTGGAATTTAACCCAGAAAGCTTTATTATTTACTCCGAACGAAGAATGCCCACAAGTTGCTCGACGTAATTCATCAATGTCCAAAATGAGTCTCCCTGTACTTTTTGCCAAACCCCTCCTGTCACGTGCCTCGTACGTGACAAAGCCTGCTTCTTCAATACCTCTTCTCTCTTATTTTTCTCCTTCCTCCATACTCGCTGATTTTTCCCGCCTCTGCTCTGTTTCTGAAGCAAAAACTTTCTGAGACCAAGAAAACGCAAGCTCCTTGGAGAATCGCTTACTATGGATCTTCCTTCCCTGGAAGATGTTAACGGCGAAAAGCTCTTCAAACTTGCCAAAGATCTCTACGCTAAAGATGATTACATCAAGGCCTTGGAGGTGATTGAAGATTTGTCTTTCGTTCAAGGGAAAGACAAGGGTTTTGTGGCTTACCTGCAAGGTACTATCTTCAACGACCTAGCGAAGAAAACAGAGAACACCGATGTGAAATTCACATACTTGCTGGGTTCTGTAGAAACCTTCTCCCCATTTCGAGGGTTCTCAGCGCTTGCGGCAATGTCACTCTTTGAATTGGCGCAACAGATTGAATCAGTATTGTATTACAAGAAATCACTGGGCAAAGCAAAGCAGAGTTCAGATCAAAACGTGGAGTATGTGAAGTATGTAATCGAAACTGCAGAATCAAGGATCTTTGAATCCAAGAATGGAACTCATTACGTCAAGGAGTCAAAGAACTGCGAACAAGAAGGGTCAGAGGAAAATGAAGAGACGAGGAAGAGTGAATCTGATTTCGTTAAAGGGTTGAGGTCGTACTGGGCGGGTTTGAATGTTGAGAAAAGAAGGAACTTTATGAAAGTAAGCATTGCGGATTTTACAAGTTATGTGCAGAGATTATATGGGGGAGAGGGACGAGATGCTTTGGAGAAAGTTCTCACTTCCGCTAAGAAGGACAAAAAATGGAGGTTTTGGGTATGTCGATCTTGTTCACAAGAGTTTTCTAGTGCTGAAGAATGTAAGGATCATTTTGAACAAGAACATGAAGCAGGATTTAAACCTCATGTAACAAAGGCTATAGCCCAGATGATAAGTAAAGCCTGTGCCTGGGGTAGTAAGATATCTGATGGAGGTTGGGAACCAGTGGATGCAGTATCTGCGATTGAAATGATTAAAAATCAGCTCGAAGATGTGAAAGCATTTGCATATGAGAATGGATGGTCCGAAGACTGGCCTTTAGTTGCTGATGAAGAGCGCAGTAAGTTACTCAAGGAAATCAGAACGCTCCTTGTGTCGAGTTGGGACCGTAAGGTTCTTTCTTGTGGCTTTAAGGACTGGGTGGTGGATTTTGTGGTTAGCCAACTTGAAAAGCTTGAAGTTTCCAAAGATTCTATTACCGATTGTCGCCTAGTGGAAACACCTCAGAGCATCTGCTTTTTGGAATGTCGTGAACTCCATCAAATCCTGGAATTACTGAAGAAAATCAAGTGTGAAAGGGATGATGGTACTGATCTGGTTCGCAGAGCAGTGGACAGTTTCTACACTGGTACTCAAGTTAAAGAAAATATCGACTTTGACATTCAGTTTTCATTTCTGCTTCTGGATAAGAGACTGCTGCAATGCAAGATTGCTCAGTTTGATGATGAAGGGAAAATCAGTTTTTTAAATCCCAATGCTCACTACGCCATGGTACATGCTCGTGGCGATGCTATCTTATCCTGGTTAGCCGGCCATTCTTCAGGAGACGAGAGATTTCGATTTCCCAGACCAATCAGGGGTCACAATCTTGATATTTGGTTGGCTGTTCTGAGAGCTGTTCAGTTCACGTGTAAGACTTTTGGAACCAAATATGCAAAGAAATGCAGTCTCGAGCATTTTGAAAAAGTACTTATCGACGCCAAGAACTTGTGTATACGCGAAGATGAAAGGAGAAGGAATATTCCGGAAGATCAATGGAACATGTATGCATCTCTTCTATGCGATAAATGTGAAAAGAAGCATTTAACGACAGATCCCAAAGTTTCTTTCATGACAAAACTGTACTTTACTGCAGTACGAGATGTTCTCAAAGGAGTATCGCATCCGATATTCGATCTCCCCGATTTAGAAGATTGTCTGAATGTTATACGTGGGTGTAAAAATGTCCGTGATGATGAAGTGTTGAAGTCCATAGACCGCCTGAAATTAGTGGTGACCAAAAAGGTTTGTTTCTTGATCTGAATTTTAATTCACAACATGATATCATGAAATTATTTATCTTAAAAGTGTTTGATGATTTGCAGGTTCCTCTAATTGCTTCAAAGGTTTTGCTGATTGAAAATTCAAGGATTAATTTGCTGAACGACCTCACCAGACTTTCTGTTTTTGACTACTGCTCTTACATCCTTCGACCGCTGAAAGAATTCTTGCTGGTTGGTTTGAAAATTGAAACTTCAGTTTTGTACAGAGTTTTCTTTCATCTTCCTTCTGATTTGGTCTTTCGCTTGTTCCTTATTCTATATTTTGATGTCTCATTGTGTAGGAAGGAATTGCGGATATGGAATCCAAAGCCAAGTTAGCTGCAGCAAAAGCAGATCTTTTACTTGAGGAGGAAACCAAATCAAAGTCAAAGTCAAATATGAAGAAAAATAAAAGCAACAAGGTCTTATACAGAGAGCTTTTATCTACCCTCCGATTTTCTCTTTGATAGGCACCTTGCATTAAAACTGATGACTCTTCTTCTAGGAAGAGTTAGCTGCAGCACAAGCGGAACTTTTATCCGAGAAAAAACAAGAGAAAGAGAAGAATTCAGGGTCAAAGAAGAAGAAAGGCAGAAACAAAAAGGTTGTTGAAGATGTAAAAATCTCTATTTGCTTCTCTGATTTTTTCGGTTAACCAGTTGTGAGAATGAATAGTATTCATGGCATAACAGAGAACTTCAACGAGCAAGTCTGGAATTCTTGATCAGAATGTCGAACAGTAAGTACTTTGTTTTGAGATGCATAATTTGCTTTCCCAAGAGTCTTTCCGCAAGTTGATATATTTGTTTGTATGTTTTCTCTGAGCAAAACGGGTTCTTACATATGTCTAGTGAATCTTCTGTCAACCTTGACCTGGGTGTTACTTCTCGATCACTTGAAAAGGCAGAAGAAGATTCTATGGAACACGTTTCATCCAACACTGACAATCAAGAGGAAGCTGCTAAAGGTGACCTTGGTTCTAAAAGAGCTTCTAAATTGACAAATATTCTAAACTACTTTGTTTTGAGATGCATAATTCTCATTTCTTTCAAAATTTGTCATCTCCAAGATATGCAAAACATGCATGGAGAAGGTTCATTGTCGAAACATTTGGAGCCAGCACATGGAGAAGGTCCATCCAGATACAGTTCAGCTCTTGGCATGACGCTGAAGGTAAAGCAGACACTAACAAAAGAGTATTTCTTTGTTTTGAGATTCATAATTCTCATTTCTTTATTTCTTTGACTAATTGTGCTACTGCAGGCCCTTTGTAACATTAAGGTTCTTAAAGAGTATTTGGTGCAAAATCGTAGTCAAGTTTATGACAACCTGGAAGAACGAGTTCCTAGTGCACTAGGGAATTTCTTTACTGCTTTTGTCTCGAAGCAGATGAAAGAAGCAGGACTCTATCGTTGCCTCCTGAGCAACTTACTTGCTTCCCTAGAAGAAGTTCATTCAATGGTTAGTGGCGGAAGATAAACTTCTAAGCATGTTATTTTTTTTAGAAAAGCGTGGTTGTTGTCTTAAATGTCATTCTGTTTCTTAACTCTTTTTCAGTCAAGTGATGCTGCTGAGCTACTCGTAGCCATCCTTGAGTTTTGGCCTTGCTGGAAAAGTCCACAAAGAGAAAGCTTGGTAACTCGTCTTTTTACACTGGAAGAATATGAAAGAATGAGTTGTAGCAAATGCAGAAAGAAGCCAAATTATCCAGAGCAAAGTTCCTATGGTGTTGTTATGGCTGCAGATTCAGTCAGAGACTTGAAAGTATGTTTGTTTCATTTATGTCCATTATTGTATTTACTATAGACTTAAGTACTATCCCTCAAGATGTTGTTTCTCTGGTTATATATATATGCAGCGTGCTTTTGGGGATATAAAGTTTGAGGACATCCTTAAGATGATCCGCTTGGAAGAGAAAATGTTGTGTGACATTAAAACTGGAGGCTGTGGTAAGGCAAACTTTGTTCATAACATTATAAGTACATGCCCGCCTATCTTCACAATCGGTAAGTTTTTTTTTTTAACATGATTATGATCCTATGTACTCATTTCATCTATTATGTATTAGAACAAATTAACAATGTTGGTGTTTTGTGGGTTTGCAATATCAGTGTTGGAATGGGAGAAGGATGAAACTGAAAAGGAAATATCTGGAACAACAATGGCTTTGGCCTGGGAGATAGACATGAGCAGGCTATACGAAGGATTAAAACCAAACACAAAGCACCGGCTTGTGTCAATGGTAAAATCTGAAACTATGTCACAAATGTTTTTCTTATTTTTTCTTCTCTGTTTGTCTGTTACAGTCTCAGAATATAAAAAAATGCAGATTTGTTGTGATGAAGAAGAAGAACACATCTGCTTAGCTTATAAAAAGAACCGGTGGGTCAGTTTCAGGCATGAGGCTTTAGCAAAAGAGGTAAGACATGAAGCTTTTGCCTTTGTCTTTCTTGAGTTGAGATGTGAACTTAAGACATTATTGATGATGTGCATCACACAGGTTGTTGGTGACTGGAATAGTGTGGTCATATTCTGTGGAGAAAGGAAGGTTCGGCCAGAGATTTTGTTTTATGAAGTTTTTCAATTGGCCTTAAAAGTGACATAGTTATACCAATATAGGAAACCTATACTATTCATGTATAAAGAGTTACATATTCCAATTCAAAAGCAGTTCTGTTCTTTGTTAGCAATCCATTTTTATGTATGTATTGTTCATATCAATTTGTTAAATAGTTTAAACCCAACAAGTTAAGCTTCCATTAAAGGAACTGAACAACACTTTTATATTTCCATTTTCATTTCCATAAAGCTCCAAGATGGTACCATCAGGTCAGAAAAAACGTTTGCTCTCTGAAAAGTAAAGAACTAAAAAGATAAGCTAATAAAGTATGCGTGATTAAAATATGATGGAAGAGTTATCTTTTGACAAGAGCAGAGCTTGAGAGTTCTAAAAAGTCCTTTGTAATATCCTTTGAGAGAGTTTCTAAATAATAAAGCTTCTCCTTTTGTATAAACATTTTTGAGTCTCTTCCATAAAACACTTTCTCCTCCAATTAGCCACTGCCACGTCCACGAATTAGAAGAGTTCTTGGTGGAGAGAGGCCATCTTGTTTGTGATTTCTTTGATAGAAAGGTCCAGAATGATTACCTTTTTAACAATATAGCTCAGAAGATGGTTTTGAGTTGCTGCGTTTTCCGACTGCCAATTTAAGTTGCTTTTGCAGCACTGACTTGCTTCACTGATCCGTCTGGATTCTTGGTATTTGGATCTTGATCTTCCATGAATGTGTGATGTTGTTTTCTTCAAACTCTTTCGATGGAAATGGTGGGTCTTGTTGAGATGGAGGGCCGAACATGTAACTCAACGGCACTTTTTTCAATATGGAGTTGTTGGAATAGAGCTATGATATATCATGGTTTTTACCCATTTTTAGACCATGATATAGGTATTTTTATAGAGTCTTTTGTTAGATTTCGAGTCCTATATGAGTCTTTGCAGGATGGAGAACACTGGAGCTAAATAGGAGAATCTGAAACGTTTTGGAGTATTTTGGAGAAGCTGGTGAAGTTATGAAGTCAGAAGGGAGAATTCTCGAGCAGTGTGTCGATCGACACACTCAGTGTCGATCGACACCAAAGAAGGTCGGTCAAAAGTGACGGTTTCCAATCAGAGAAAGGAAAGAGGCCAAGTTTTGAAGAATGACAAGATTGTCCCTGGACGAAAAATCCCTTCCTATATATAGTTTTCTGGCATTGTTTAGCCATTTACACTTTTATAATTTAGAGATTTTGAGACTTAGAGAGAGATTGTTCCAGAGCTTTTAGGGAGACAAGTCTAACTCATCAGAGCCAGATTTCGAACCCTAGTATCATTCTCTTCTATTTATTTATGCAATTTATTTCAGTCATGATTTGTGTTTCATTGATTATGTCTGAGTAGTTTGCTAGTTAGGTTAGGGTGATTTAGGGTTGATGAAAAGTCTGTAGAATTATTATCTTTGTTAGGGAAATCACTTAGATCTTCACCTTGATTTCTGAATTGATCACTTAGGAATCAAACCTTAGGTTATTTAATAGATGCGAGAGCATTATTAGTAACTTGATCTAATCATAGGTGAGCAAAATAACTATTCGCAAAGAGATTTGGTTTAGTTATTTTGTGAACATATCGAACCTGAACTTTAATGCTTGCTTAGATTGTTAGATTTCGCAAAGAGATTTGGTTTTCTGGAATTTAAGCATAGATAACTTCTGCAACTAGATTTGATTGGTTTTAACTTAGTGATTCGAGTTCTAGACGGTTCTTAATAAGTCCCTAATAAAAATATTATCTGCATTCTTAGATTCATCCTGATAATTTACCCTCGCCTAGCGTTTTCATCTCTGAATCTTAAAACCGTTTTACATCACATTTACTTATTCGCATAGTTTAATTTACATTAATACTTATTTGACTTAGCATAATCTGAACTTAGAAACCATAGCATAGTAACTACTTCTCTTGGGATTTCGATACCCCTTGTACTTCAACTACTTTGCTGTGCACTTGCAGTTAATTATTTAGGGTAAAACCTGACCCCTATCAAGTTTTTGGCGCCGTTGTCGGGGAAGTAGATTAACTGCCTACGGAATCTAGCATTAGGATTTTGACTAGGTTTTGCTTTTTAATTTTTGGTTACTGATTTAGTTTCTAAATTCTTTGTTTTTCAGGTGCATGCTTTACCGCAGTACCAGGAGCAACAAGAACCAGGAACTAATCCCGTTGAATCAGTAGCTATACCGTTTCGAACGTACGAACCGCAAGGCTGCACGAGCATCGATCGACACATCCAGCGTCAATCGACACCAGGAACCAGCGTCGAGCGACACCTTAGGCATCGATCGACACTGCGCGCAGATAAAGATGGCATACATCGTGGTTCTAGTACAGGACGCGGTAGGTAACTTTTTCGACCGTCAGGGCAATAGAATGAACGCCGACGGACAGAGACTTGATGAGGCTGGCGCCATCATAGTCGAACCGGCAAGACAACTTGGTGAACTCGCAGAAGCTGCACGCGGAAGAACACTTGGTGACTACAACCGCCCAGATCAGTTCTATGCCAATAGAGCTGCGATCCGTCCTCCGGCGTTTCAGAGGAATGACTTCGAGCTGAAGCCTGCTTACTTCCAGCTCGTAGCTCAGAATCCCTTCCATGGTCTTCCCAACGAGCATCCTATGGATCATGTCGATAGATTCGAAGACTTAGCATCCAGCATTAAGGCCAATGGAGTTACATATGATTATCTCTTCTGCAAGCTTTTCCCTTACTCGCTTGCTGGAGATGCATCATATTTGCTGAAGCAGTTGGATCCTGGCTCGCTAACTACTTAGGAAGAGACAAAGAATGCATTCCTATGCAACTTCTTTGACGATGCGAGATCCGAGGAGATGAGGACTAAGATCACTACTTTCTCGCAAGGACATACTGAAGCATTCAAGGCTTCTTGGGTGAGATTCAAGGCCTACCAGTGGGACTGCCCACATCATGGCTTCAGCGAGCCGCAGTTACTTGGTATCTTCTACCGAGGGATTGACTGGAGATACCAGATGGCCCTAGACGCAGCAAGCAACGGAAATTTCAACACCAGAGTTCCTGCAGACGCCGTGGTGCTTATAGAGAATTTGGCCTCTAGTAACAGCACCAAAAACGCAGATTTTGAGAGGAGACAAGGCGCAGGAATCAATGGAGGAAGCCATATTGCTGAAGTCAACAGGAAGCTCGATCTCTTGGTGTGAAAGAAACAGGTCCATTTTTCCAATGAGGTGGAGTCATTCGAGCCATAGGAAGATTGCGAGAGAGAGGATATCAACTACATCAACAATGGAGGATTTCAAGGCCAAAGGTTTGGGAACCAGCAGGGAAACAGGAACTTCAGCGGAAACTATCAGAAGAGCTCCTTCACAGGAAATCAGAACTCTTCTGGTTACAACCAGAAACCCCCATTCCAGAGCAGCAATTACACAAGGAACTATGGTTCATCCTCCTACCAGAAACCACCTCCGCAAGACAACAAAATGGAGGCCATGCTTGAGCAGTTATTGGAAGGACAGCAGAAGATGACAGTGAGCTTCAATGGCAAGATTGATGCACTATATGAGGACCTGAATGGGAAGATTGACAACATCCATTCTCACATGAAGAAGCTAGATATTCAGGTTGCTCAGACCGCAGAAGCTGTTAACAGACAAGAAGGATTTCTTCCGGGGAAGACTGATACAAATCCCAAACGCCACGTGAATGCCATTGAGCTAAGGAGTGGCAAGACACTTCAAACCGTGCAGAAGAAGGGACTTACAGCTGCTGAATTCGAGGAGCTTGAAGACATTGAAGATGCTGCGGAGCAGAGTGTCGATCGACACGTACAGTGTCGATCGACACCCGATGAGAAGATCGAAAAATCAGAAAACGCGACGCGACGATTTCGACATCAGAGGCAAGCGTCGATCGACACCAGGAGGGTGTCGATCGACACCCATCACTGATTGCAGCAGATCAGCCTGCAACACCGAAGCCTGTAGCTGAAAAGGTCTACAAGCCGAAGGTTCCCTTTCCCCTGATCACTAAGAAGTCCAAGAAGGAGCTGCTGGAAGCTAGATGCAAGGCTATCATGGATAGACTAGTGGTTAAAATCCCATTGATGGATGCCATTAGAACTACTCCTATGATAAAGAGATTGAGGAGGGAGTAATGATGATATCAGAGCAAGTCAGTGCCGTCATTCAGAACAGGCTACCAGAAAAGCTCTTCGATCCAGGAAGCTTTGTTCTTGATTGCTCCATCTTCTCAGACAAGTTTGGAAGATCTCTATGTGATTTAGGCTCAAGTGTCAACTTGATGCCTCTTTCGGTTGCTCTCAGGATGGATATGACAGATTTCAAGGCCACTAGAATCTCTTTAGTCCTCGCAGATCGATCTATCAGGATCCCTGAAGGTGTCTTGGAAGATGTTCCTATCAGAGTTGGAGATTGTCTAATACCCACATACTTTGTGGTATTAGCCTATGATGAGGAACCCAAAGACCCTCTCATACTTGGTAGACCATTCTTGGCTACAGCTGGAGCCATCATTGACGTGAGGAAGGGAAGAATCGCTGATATACACATATATTTCGCATATCTACCATGCATTTAGAATAAATTTTCATCCATATTTCATTTATAGGTAAGTATAATCATAGTATTTGATCATTTATAGGATTTAGAACATTTGCATTAGCATTTGCATTTTCTTTTGTATATATGCATCATTTCAGGTTATTCTATGCATTTGGAGACAATGTGGAAGCTGGAAACATAAGATGATGAGCTAGGAACAAGCAGAGAGCAAATTGATGTCATATGACTTGCTGTACCGAGATGTTGCAACCAATTCAAATCCATGCCACCTAAAGCGACTTAAATATCAGACTTTACAAAGTCTTTTCATTCTGATTCAGCCTCCGTAATCTTCATAAAACTCATAGAAAATTGAGTTATCTTTTGTTCAGAGGTTATTTCAAGTCTTTATGGTCAGTGGTTTAGAAGATACGGCTATTTAAGTAACAACATGTCCGTCTGGAAGTTTGGCGAACAATTTCGTTAACTGAACGATCAGCTCGGATGAATGTTTTTTCATTGTGATTTAGCCTCGGCAGTCTTCATTAGAGTTTTAGGAAATTGAGTTAGATTTAATTTGGTGGTGATTTCAAGTCAAACGGTGCAGTAGTTCAAAAGATACAGATCGATCAATCCATGAACCTGAACCAAAAGATACCACTTGCAAAGTGCTCCAAAAAAGTGTTTATGCTTTAGTAAAAGTGGGATTAGAGAGGTCCCTTGTCCCTTGCCCCTTGTCCCTTGCCCCTTG
>JAHZTW010000001.1:117606437-117626206 GCA_020283515.1 Alliaria petiolata
GTGTCGATCGACACCATGCGACATCAAGCACAGATTCGAAGCTTGGCGATTGGAGCGAGATCAAAGCACCTAAAGTTGAGCTCAAACAGCTCCCTGCCGGGCTAAGGTACGCATTTCTTGGTCCCAATTCGACCTATCCTGTTATAGTAAATGCTCCCTTAAACAACGCAGAGATCACTTTATTGCTAAGCAAGCTGCGCAAGTTTCGCTAAGCTCTTGGCTATTCTCTTGATGATATTTCAGGGATCTCACTAGACTTATGCATGCATCGGATTCACCTTGAGGATGAGGCAAATTCATCAATTGAACACCAAAGGAGACTGAATCCGAACCTGAAGGAAGTTGTCAAGAAGGAGATCATGAAGCTGTTGGACGCAGGGATCATCTATCCTATCTCAGATAGTGCTTGGGTCAGCCCTGTTCACGTGGTCCCTAAGAAAGGAGGAGTCACTGTGGTGAAGAATGGGAAGAACGAGCTGATTCCTACAAGGACTGTGACTGGTCACAGGATGTGCATAGACTACCGGAAGCTGAATGCCGCGACCAGAAAGGATCACTTTCCTTTGCCTTTCATTGACCAGATGCTGGAAAGATTGGCGAATCATCCCTACTACTGTTTCCTTGATGGCTATTCAGGATTCTTCCAGATCCCCATCCATCCAGATGATCAGGAGAAGACCACGTTTACATGTCCTTATGGTACTTTTGCATACCGCAGAATGCCATTTGGACTTTGTAATGCTCCTGCGACTTTCCAGAGGTGTATGATGTCTATCTTCACAGACATGATTGAGAAGTTCATGGAGGTCCTTATGGATGACTTTTCAGTTTATGGGTCATCTTTTAAAGACTGCTTGGAGAACTTATGCACAGTACTGCAGAGATGTGAGGAGAAACACTTAGTCCTGAACTGGGAAAAGTGTCATTTCATGGTCACAGATGGGATTGCACTTGGCCATCGAGTTTCAGAAGAAGGAATCGCAGTAGACCGCGCCAAGATTGAAGTCATGACCACTTTGCAAGCACCTGATTCTGTGAAGTCTGTGAGAAGTTTTCTGGGTCACGCTGGGTTCTACAGAAGATTTATCAAGGATTTCAGCAAGATAGCGAGACTACTCACCTCTCTTCTCTGCAAAGATGTGAAGTTTGAGTTCACAGAAGAGTGCCTTTCAGCCTTTGAGCAGATTAAGCAAGCCTTAGTGAGTGCTCCGATTGTTCAGCCACCAGACTGGGATCTACCTTTCGAGGTAATGTGTGATGCGAGTGATTTCGCAGTAGGAGCAGTTCTGGGACAAAAGAAGGACAAGAATCTGCACGCCATCTACTACGCAAGCAGTACTTTGGATGATGCTCATAAGAACTACGCAACTACGTAGAAGGAATTGCTTGCTGTGGTTTTTGCCTTTGAGAAATTTCGCCAGTATCTTGTTGGCTCAAAGGTGATTGTCCACACTGATCATTCTGCATTGAAATACTTGATGCAGAAGAAGGATGCAAAGCCAAGGTTGCTAAGGTGGATTCTACTTTTACAAGAGTTCGACATAGAAGTCAAAGACAAGAAATGAGTTGAAAACGGAGTAGCTGATCATCTCTCAAGGATTAGGATTGAAGATGACGTGCCAATAGATGACTTTCTGCCAGAAGAGAACGTATATCTCATAGAGAGTCGTTTCCAAATCGAGAGTTCTGACCCAGCAAGCTCAGTGTCGATCGACACAATTGGAGTGTCGATCGACACCCCATCCGAAACAAAGCTCGACAACTCCTGTGGCCGAGTGTCGATCGACACCACTTGTGTCGATCGACACCCGACGCAAATTTCACTTCGCCTGATCTTGGATGATGTGTTTAGAGAGCCAATTTTTGCCATCAATGCTGCGTATAGACCTTGGTATGCTGACATTGTGAATTCACTTGCTGCTGACATTGAGCCCAAGCATCTCAAGAACTATGAGAAGAAGAAGTTCATGAGAGAACTTAGGAGATACTATTGGGATGAGCCTCACTTATACAAGCATTGTTCAGACAATGTCTACAGAAGATGCATAGCAGAAAGTGAAGTTCGTGATGTGTTGTACCATTGTCATGGTTCAGAGTATGCTGGACACTTTGCTACATTCAAGACATTGTCTAAGGTTCTGCAAGCAGGCTTTTGGTGGCCTACCATGTTCAAGGACGCGCAGCTGTTCATCATGCAGTGTGATGTCTGTCAAAGGTGAGGAAAGATCAGCAAGAGATATGAGATGCCACAGAACTTCATCCTTGAAGTAGAAGTCTTTGATTGTTGGGGTATTGACTTCATGGGTCATTTTCCTCCATCTTATGGAATGCAGTACATCTTGGTGGCTGTAGACTATGTCTCTAAGTGGGTCGAAGCAATTGCTTCGAAGACCAATGATTCTGCTGTAGTACTTAAGCTCTTCCAGACTATCATCTTCCCGCGCTTTGGGGTACCTCGGGTAGTCATTAGTGATGGTGGTTCTCACTTTGTCAACAAAGTCTTTGACAAGCTGCTGAAGAAACATGGTGTTCAGCATCGCGTAGCCTCTCNGAATCCTTCCAAGACCTTTCACTCCAAGGGGTAACGTGATAATCCTAAGCTTCGGGTGGCTCGTGTAGACCCAACAAAAGGTATATTAAACCTTATGCATGATGCTATCTTAAACGATCCAAAGGAAGATAGGCGGTGGAACCTCCAAATGAAGATTGTGTAGAACCAATAGGAAGTATATTAAACTCACCATTTGATCTATTTCAACACAAGCCAACACTTTTTGGTTGATAGAATGGTCACACAAGAGACTGCAGAATGACTCTTGATATACCGGGTCGATTGAATGGATATGACACACCAGACAATCTCTTAATCCCTTGGATATGACGCACCAAGACGGACTAAGGTTTGATAACTTAGATATTACACACTAAGAAATCGAAATGTTCACAAAGGAACAAAGAGAATCACTCTCAAAGAAAAAGAAGATAAAAAGTTGGTTGTTATTTCTCAAAGAGATTACAAGAGTATTTATAAGAAATACTTTGTAGAAAACTAGACAAATAAATTGTCTTGAAAATAACTAAAGACTAAAACTTAATGAAAGAGATTAAAAATGTGTTTGAATAACTCTTGGCCTCCAAAGTGACTCTTGAATCTCCATTTTCGTCACTTTTCTTTGACCATAAAATAAAGTGATTATTTTGGGATTTCTTGGGCCTTAATTAGATTCAAAAGAGGCTGGACTTGGTAGCTATCTTTCCCAAACGAATTCTGCACATCTCCAAATTGCTTGGCTTGCAATAGCTTCAGAATGGGTTTAGAAAACCATGTGAACCAATTTTACTCATTAAAACCTTTCATGGAAAACCCATTGGGATAAAACTAAGGATAAGGAAAAAAAGTACAAATGGTCACAACCCATTTGTAAGCTTTATCTTCACTTTCAGATCCATGCTTAGTTTTCACCTCGGCAACAACTGTATTCTCGGCATTAGGATGTAGCTCGTCATGATGTTCATTTTTCTTCGTATTATTCATGATCGCATCAGGTTCAAGCACTGAATCCCCTGGTTCAAGCTCAGTTTTCTTAGGTTCGAGCATAACTTCCTCAGGTTCAAGTTTAGCTCCCATTTGATCATCTTTGTTGCTTCTCATGATCGTATCAATAAGCCAAAGAGTAGAGGTAGAAAGGATAAAACGGTGGCCAAAGAAGCAGAGGTACAGAAGACAGCAGTCGAAGATAAGAGCAAACAGATGCCGGCCGAAGATAAGCAGACAAAGAAAAGAGGTAGAAAGCCTTCAGCGGTGACGAAGCTGAAAATAAAAGTACCTCCTACGAAAGAAGCTGATGAAGTCCTGAAAAAAACTAATGAAGTCACGAAAGAAGCTGACAATAACGACCCGAGGGAAGGTGACAGTGACATATGGGATGTCACAGACCAGTTTGTCGCTGATAACACTCGCATGTTGCCTGAGTCTGATTATGATGATGAGGAAAATATTAGGATGGATAGAATTAAAGCTTTAAAGACGGAGAGTGCATTGAATCCACAACAAGATCATCCATCAAGGGTTTTTCCTTATATTGGAGACAACGGACTGACGTGCATGAGGAAGAATTGTGTACCTTCACCTGGAATATATGATCCTCTGGCACCGGTTGATCCGGCCAAATTGCAGAAACTTAAGGATTACCTAAAGCCATTCGAGTATGACCCTTTAGACCTTATTAACTTGTTAATTACAGCTTGTTAACACTATTTGTGTATATTAACTTGTGTTTATCTGTTAGGAATATCCCATTGGCCAGGGCAACAGACGAAGTTGATTTCTATAGGATTATCATCGCCGAAAGAA
Source organism: Alliaria petiolata (assembly GCA_020283515.1). NCBI lineage: Eukaryota > Viridiplantae > Streptophyta > Magnoliopsida > Brassicales > Brassicaceae > Alliaria > Alliaria petiolata. The sequence goes on from JAHZTW010000001.1 coordinate 117,610,792, forward strand.
ANGTGCCGAGATGAATGGTTTGGTACTGAGGTGATTTTTTTTATTTAAGTCAAGTACCGAGGTGAATGATTTCGTCGCCGAGGCGTTTCTATACTCGAGTGCCGAGATGAATGGTTTGGTACTGAGGTGATTTTTTTTATTTAAGTCAAGTACCGAGGTGAATGATTTCGTCGCCGAGGCGTTTCTATACTCGAGTGCCGAGATGAATGGTTTGGTACTGAGGTGATTTTTTTTATTTAAGTCAAGTACCGAGGTGAATGATTTCGTCGCCGAGGCGTTTCTATACTCGAGTGCCGAGATGAATGGTTTGGTACTGAGGTGATTTTTTTTATTTAAGTCAAGTACCGAGGTGAATGATTTCGTCGCCGAGGCGTTTCTATACTCGAGTGCCGAGATGAATGGTTTGGTACTGAGGTGATTTTTTTTATTTAAGTCAAGTACCGAGGTGAATGATTTCGTCGCCGAGGCGTTTCTATACTCGAGTGCCGAGATGAATGGTTTGGTACTGAGGTGATTTTTTTTATTTAAGTCAAGTACCGAGGTGAATGATTTCGTCGCCGAGGCGTTTCTATACTCGAGTGCCGAGATGAATGGTTTGGTACTGAGGTGATTTTTTTTATTTAAGTCAAGTACCGAGGTGAATGATTTCGTCGCCGAGGCGTTTCTATACTCGAGTGCCGAGATGAATGGTTTGGTACTGAGGTGATTTTTTTTATTTAAGTCAAGTACCGAGGTGAATGATTTCGTCGCCGAGGCGTTTCTATACTCGAGTGCCGAGATGAATGGTTTGGTACTGAGGTGATTTTTTTTATTTAAGTCAAGTACCGAGGTGAATGATTTCGTCGCCGAGGCGTTTCTATACTCGAGTGCCGAGATGAATGGTTTGGTACTGAGGTGATTTTTTTTATTTAAGTCAAGTACCGAGGTGAATGATTTCGTCGCCGAGGCGTTTCTATACTCGAGTGCCGAGATGAATGGTTTGGTACTGAGGTGATTTTTTTTATTTAAGTCAAGTACCGAGGTGAATGATTTCGTCGCCGAGGCGTTTCTATACTCGAGTGCCGAGATGAATGGTTTGGTACTGAGGTGATTTTTTTTATTTAAGTCAAGTACCGAGGTGAATGATTTCGTCGCCGAGGCGTTTCTATACTCGAGTGCCGAGATGAATGGTTTGGTACTGAGGTGATTTTTTTTATTTAAGTCAAGTACCGAGGTGAATGATTTCGTCGCCGAGGCGTTTCTATACTCGAGTGCCGAGATGAATGGTTTGGTACTGAGGTGATTTTTTTTATTTAAGTCAAGTACCGAGGTGAATGATTTCGTCGCCGAGGCGTTTCTATACTCGAGTGCCGAGATGAATGGTTTGGTACTGAGGTGATTTTTTTTATTTAAGTCAAGTACCGAGGTGAATGATTTCGTCGCCGAGGCGTTTCTATACTCGAGTGCCGAGATGAATGGTTTGGTACTGAGGTGATTTTTTTTATTTAAGTCAAGTACCGAGGTGAATGATTTCGTCGCCGAGGCGTTTCTATACTCGAGTGCCGAGATGAATGGTTTGGTACTGAGGTGATTTTTTTTATTTAAGTCAAGTACCGAGGTGAATGATTTCGTCGCCGAGGCGTTTCTATACTCGAGTGCCGAGATGAATGGTTTGGTACTGAGGTGATTTTTTTTATTTAAGTCAAGTACCGAGGTGAATGATTTCGTCGCCGAGGCGTTTCTATACTCGAGTGCCGAGATGAATGGTTTGGTACTGAGGTGATTTTTTTTATTTAAGTCAAGTACCGAGGTGAATGATTTCGTCGCCGAGGCGTTTCTATACTCGAGTGCCGAGATGAATGGTTTGGTACTGAGGTGATTTTTTTTATTTAAGTCAAGTACCGAGGTGAATGATTTCGTCGCCGAGGCGTTTCTATACTCGAGTGCCGAGATGAATGGTTTGGTACTGAGGTGATTTTTTTTATTTAAGTCAAGTACCGAGGTGAATGATTTCGTCGCCGAGGCGTTTCTATACTCGAGTGCCGAGATGAATGGTTTGGTACTGAGGTGATTTTTTTTATTTAAGTCAAGTACCGAGGTGAATGATTTCGTCGCCGAGGCGTTTCTATACTCGAGTGCCGAGATGAATGGTTTGGTACTGAGGTGATTTTTTTTATTTAAGTCAAGTACCGAGGTGAATGATTTCGTCGCCGAGGCGTTTCTATACTCGAGTGCCGAGATGAATGGTTTGGTACTGAGGTGATTTTTTTTATTTAAGTCAAGTACCGAGGTGAATGATTTCGTCGCCGAGGCGTTTCTATACTCGAGTGCCGAGATGAATGGTTTGGTACTGAGGTGATTTTTTTTATTTAAGTCAAGTACCGAGGTGAATGATTTCGTCGCCGAGGCGTTTCTATACTCGAGTGCCGAGATGAATGGTTTGGTACTGAGGTGATTTTTTTTATTTAAGTCAAGTACCGAGGTGAATGATTTCGTCGCCGAGGCGTTTAAGTGTTTAGTTAACTTATCGCCGAAGTGTGTAACTTATTGTCGAGATGTTTTCAGGTGATTGGCTCGGCTCTTCTTACCAAGATGAACTTGTTTGCCGAGGCGAGGTGTGAAATTCGTCGCCGAAGTGTTGACTTTTCTGCTCGGCTTTTCAGCTTGTTACCAGGATGCTGGATTCGTTTGCCGAAGCATGTAAGTCGCGATCGAGGTATTTTTTGGTGAACCGGGCTTTCGCCTCGGCTTTCCCTGCGGGAGTCATTCGCCCCCAAGCGTTTGACACTTAGGAAATTTTTTCATGACATTTCCTTGTGTGGGCTTTCGATTCTGGGCTGATATCGTTGGACTTGGGCCTACAATCATCTCTTAAGGCCCACTATCCAATCTTCAGATTTGGGCTCGTCTAGGGAAGTGGAACCGTCTTGCGTGTTTCCGAGGCGACGCGCTGGCTCATCTATATAACACCGAGGTTCCTCTCGACTCCCTCATTATCATCACTTCTCAAAAAATTCTTAAAGGTTTGCTTTCTTTCCTCTCTCCCTTCTTTCTCTCGTTTATGTTTAGATTTCGATAAGGGTTTTTCAGATTCCTACCGAGCCGCCGTCACCCGCCTTACTTCTCCGATCGATCTTCGAGTATTCCGGCTGTTCTTCGGATTCTCCGATCCACCTTCAACGATCTCTGAGGAATCGACCAGTCTTCAATGTCTTCATCCAGTATCCAAACCGAAGTGATACCCGAGGTGATCGTAATGCCTTCGCGCTCCGATTCTCGGACCGAGGTGGTCACCGAGGCGAGCACGAATAAATCCCGAGACGCCTCTTCCTCCACCTCCCGAGGTGCGACACTCCGATCCTCTCTCCCCGAAGCGAGCCGAGCGCACATCCCTCTTCTCCCTCTGAACTTTCAGCTACCAACCGCGCCAAAGAGCATGTCTCAGGGTCTAAGAACCCATCTGAGCCGAAGCGCGAGAATGAAGACTGGAACTGGGATCCAGTCAAGGCGAGACGAGAGTTGGACGAGCTAGTGCGGTTTCAAAAGGAGAAAGCACCGAGGCGCCGAAAAAAGAAGATAGTTGCCGACCCGCCCGGTTCTTCTCTCTCGACGTCGAGGTCTCTGGCAGACATCCGAGCTCGTTTCGGGATTAGTGAGGGTGTTGAGTTTCGGCTCCCCTCCAAAACGGACCGAGCAAGCAACCCGCCAGCCGGTTACTTCACAATATACGAAGTCTTCCTTGCCAAATGCTGGCTATGGTTCCCGATCCCGAAGCTTATCTCGGAGTACTTATGGTCCCGCGGTCTCGCCCTAGCTCAACTGACGCCGCGAGCCTTGCGACATCTAGTGGGATTGCTGACTCTAAGCTACGAGTGCGGGATAGAGCTTTCGCTGGGTCATCTTGAGAACCTCTTGGATATCCGATGCAAGCCCAAAGCCGAGGTGTACTATATCTCGAACAAGAAAGATCGTAGGATAATCCAGGACTTCCCGAGCAAGGATGCAGACTTCATGATAAACGATGCTTCCGTTTCTGAGGATTGGCTTGAGAGAACTAAGGCGGACTGGGGACGAATTGGTAGAAGATCGAAGCGACTCTAGGATGATGTTGCCAAGGACGTTAACGCCGAGTCTACCGAGGGTGCTAACGCCGAGTCCGCCGAGGGTGCTAACGCCAAGTCCGCCGACCCAAACTCTGTTGTCTGATGATTTTTTTTTTTTTAAACTATTACAGTTATCGTTGTCTTTCGAACAAAGTGTCTGGACGGCTTTATCCACCACATTATATTTATGCGATTCTGGTTTTATATCCTGCGGAAATCTTTCTTAACTTGTGACTTCGCCGGATGCTTGCGTCAGGGCAACGTTCGCGAGATGTCTTAGTCCACCGTGTTGGGAGATTCGGAGGTTTGAACCTATTTTTTTGTTTTGGGTTTACGCCGGAGTGATTTGGTGTCTACTGAAGTCCTGATGTTAGACCGACAGTGCTTAGGCTCGAGCGGTTTATCGAGCTTCAGCCGAAGATGCTAAGTTACCTCGCGCTTAGGCGATATAGTTTGAGCCGTTCAATGTTCGCAAGGTGGCGATGACCAACGTTATGTAAGAGTTGGGTTTTGAGTGTTCTTCTAGCTTAGTACTTGAGCGTGTTAGTCGACTTATGAGTCAGTTTAGAGAACAGCCGTTAGGATACCTTTTGGGATATACCCAAGAGATATTTAGACAGAGATATACTCAGTTTGAATTTATATAGCGCGCTTAAATCCGTAGAGAATGTAGAGAACCTTATGATCCGTAACGAATGTGAAGGTTGAGATCCCATTTGGGATGTAGACGTTCGTGTACTGTGGCCAACAGCAAACGAGGTGATAACAGTTGGTGAAATGAGCTAAGTAAACATTTTTTCAAGAATATTTTTGGTTTACATAGCGTGGGAGTATATGAATATCAAACTGCCCCGTAGTTCGTGTTTTTGTGACGAGTTACTTACTAGTAATACTTTTTCAGATGCATCGCATTCCATGATCGTGGTACCGAAGCGTCTGTCGAGTGGTTGGCGAGCTCGTACACTCCTGGGCCGACCACCTTGGTTATTCGGTACGGTCCTTCCCAGTTAGCTCCCAGTTTTCCAGCATTTCGTTCTGCTGTATTTTGGAAGACTTTGTGAAGGACCAGCTCTCCTTCGTGAAATCTCCGACTTTTGACATTGGAGTTGTAGTACTTTGCAGTGGCTTTCTGATAATTTTGAATGCGAATGAGTGCTTGGTCGCGTCTTTCGTTGATTAGATATGCTTCGTCCAAAAGCATGAGGTGGTTGAGGCCTTCCTGTCCTGGGAGGAGTCGTCGACGTACCCCCAGAAATTCCACTTCAGGAGGGATAACGCACTCCGTTCCGTAGACGAGTGCGAATGGTGTCTCGCCAGTAGCTCGCCTCGGGGTGGTCCGATGCGACCATATGACTCCTTCGAGTTCGTCTGTCCATCTTCCCTTCTTGGCATCGAGGCGTTTTTTCAATCCGTCAAGTATCGTCTTGTTCGCTGCCACAGCTTGCCCGTTGCCTTGTGGGTATCGAGGCGTTGACTTGCTTAATCTGATTTTCTACTTTTCGCAAAAAGATTTGAAACGTGTTGAGATGAATTGCGACCCGTTATCGGTTACGATTTCGTACGGACGATGCCGGCAGATAATGTTCTTCCATACGAAATTCTCGACCTGGACGTCTTTGATACTGGCGAAAGAATCTGCCTCGACCCACTTGGAGAAGTAATCTGTCAGAACTAGCAGAAATCTCTTCTGCTTGGAGCGATGCAGCGGGCCAACGATGTCCATGGACCATCACATGAACGGGTAAGGGGACGAGATTTTTCACATTTCCGTGAGGAGAGCAACTCGGTAGGCTGGTGAATTGTCGGGGCGTGGCGTTGACATTTTTCACATTTCCGTGAAAAAACTTCGTAGTCTTTTATCATGGTCGGCCAGTAGTACCCGTGACGTTTAATCTTTAATGCCAAGGACTTTCAACCGCTGTGATTGCCGCAAGATCCTCCGTGAATTTCTTCCATTACTCGGCGAGCTTCCTTCCCTTCGACGCAAGTCATTAACGGTCCTGAGAACCTCCATTTGAAGACTTCTCCATCGAGTAGGATATAACGGGCAGCCTGAGCCTTGAGCTTGCGTGCTGCCCAGTTATCTGTGGGGACCTCTCCGTCCATTATGTAAGTTCGAATCGCTCCCATCCATTCTGCTGGTCTTGTTTCGTCGCGACCGTCTCTTGTCCGTCGCTTGGCTCCTCACGAATTTCAGCTGGTTCGATCAGGTCAACAGTCTCAGAGCATTCGATACTGGGTCGTTCGATGAATTCCACCGGGATTACTCGCTTAAGTCCAGGATCGGACGAAGAGGCGAGGGCCGCCAATGCATCGGCTTGAGCATTTTGCCTCCGGGAATTCTCGTTAGTTCGAACTCAACGAATTCCTTTGAAAGTTTCTGGGCCACGCCTAAGTATGCTTCCATCCTATCGTCCCTCGCAATGTATTCCCCATTGAATTAGTTAGCGACGAGCTGAGAATCGCAGAAAGCCCGAATTTTTAGAACTTTGATGCCCCGCGCTAATCTGAGTCCCGCGATCAAAGCTTCGTACTCGGCTTCGTTGTTCGAAGCGTGGAATGCTAGCCTAAAAGATTGCTCCAAGACTTCGCCGGTGGGAGATGTCAGGCGAATTTCGATTCCCGAGCCTTGCCTTGATGATGAGCCGTCAACGTGAAGTATCCAAGTGGAGTCCTGAATTGGTTCGCTGGTCCCTTTGGTTGGAAGTTCTATTAAGAAATCAGCGAGGACTTGAGACTTGGCGCAGGTCTTATTCCGATATTCGATGTCGTATTCGCTAAGCTCGATCGACCACTTTGCTAGTCTTCCGGATTGGCTTGGGCTGTGTAGTATAGCTCGCAGTGGGAAAGATGTCAGAACTACGATAGAATGCGAATGGAAATATGGTCTGAGTTTCCGTGCGGACATCACCACAGCGAGCGCCAGCTTCTCCATTTGCGGGTATCTTGTTTCTGCATCCGCCAGTGTTTGACTTACGTAGAAGATCGGACTCTGCTCTCCTCGTTCTTCTCGGGCAAGCACTCCGCTGACTGTGGTAGTCGAAACAGCGATGTATAAGTAGAGGGGCTCTTCCTCCACTGGCTTTGCGAGCACGGGTGGAGTAACTAGATACTGTTTTAGCTCTTGGAAAGCTGCCTCGCACCTTTCCGTCCATTCGAACTTCTTGTTGCCTCGAAGCGTGTCGTAGAAAGCTAGGCACTTGTCGGTTGATCTTGAGATGAAGCGATTTAAGGCAGCGACGCCTTAGCCGCTGTACTTCTCGTTTGTTTCTGGGCGATGCCATCTGGATTAACGCATCGATTTGCTTAGGATTTGCTTCGATACCTCGGCTTGTAACCAGATATCCGAGGAACTCCCCAGATGTGACCGCGAATCTGCACTTCGCCGGGTTGAGCTTCATGTTGTGGTGATTTAGCCGTTCGAAGCATTCCGTTAGATGGGTGATGCGGTTGCTTACTTCCAGTGATTTTACCAGCATATCGTCGATGTATACTTCCATCGTCTTCCCCAGCTGGTCGGCGAATATTTTATTGACCAATCGTTGATATGTGGCTCCAGAGTTCTTCAATCCGAACGGCATCACTTTGTAACAGTAAATGCCTCGGTCAGTTATGAATGCTGTTTTTTCTTGGTCGTCGGGGTTCATCAGGATCTGATTATACCCAGAAAAAGCATCCATAAATGAGAGGAGCTTGTTTCCTGCAGTCGCCTCGACGAGACGATCAATGTGGGGGGGGAGAGGGAAACTATCCTTCGGACATGCTTTGTTCAGATCGGTAAAATCGACGCTTATACACCATTTTCCGTTCTTCTTTTTTACGACCACCGAGTTCGCAAGCCAGTCTGGGTATTTTGCCTCGGTGATGGATCCGACTTTAAGCAATCTGTCCACTTCGTCATTCACTGCTTTAGCTCGTTCGGGACCGAGTTTTCTTCTCTTCTGTTTTATCGGTTTGAAAGTTGGATCCACATTGAGCTCGTGGCATGTGACGTTAATGTCGATCCCGGGCATGTCCTCTGCGGCCCAAGCAAAAGTGTTGATATTCTTCTTCAAAAAGTCGATCAGCTCAATTTTGATCGCGTCATCCAGCTCGGCTCCCACTTCTACGCATTTCTCCGGGTTCTCATCGTCCAAGCATACGGATATCACCGGGGCGCACCGCGGCCGATTGTCTTCGGCCTGCTCGGCTTTCTGTAATTGCTACAAGAGTTTCTTGGTGCCGATCTTTGCTTCTCGATCGGTTTTTATTTTCTTATGAACGGTCTCTCCTTTCATCTCGGTTTTGGGGTTCCTTAGCTTGTGCTCGGTCATGAAGCATATTCGCGACTCCTTCTGATTTCCTCAAATTGTTTTGATCTCGTTGGCTCCGGGGAACTTCAAACAGAGATGGTAAGTCGAGACTACGGCTCTCATTGAGTTAATCCATGGCGTCCCCATGATAATATTGTAGACCGGGGGACCTTCGGTTACTGAGAAGTTGACGATCTTAGTTACATCTTCTGCGAGGACTGGTAATCTGATCGTTCTGATCGTCATAGTTGTCTCTCCGGAGAAACCGGTCAAAGGGCTCGGTATCGGTATTATCTCGGACATATCGATCCCCATTTTGACCAAGGTCTCGCGAAAAATGATGTCTACCGAACTCCCGGTATCGATCAGAACTCGGGCTACTTCGTGATCCTTTACTATGAGTTCGATCACCAGAGGATCGTTATGTGGTTTATCTATTCCCGTCGTCTCTCTTTCTTCGAATGTGATGACATCATTGGGATTTCGGCTCGGCGCGGACCAATTTATCTTGGCCTCCGCTTTTCGTTGGAAGGCTTTTATCGCGGACACCGTATCTTTGCAGTATTCTGATCCTCCCATGATCATGTTTATTCTTTGGCGCGACCCTCCAGAATCCGAGGCGGTATTGTTTCTTCTTCCTCGCTTAGCCGGACCGCCCGGTCGGGTCACCGTTTCGAGTTGTTCTTCCTGCTCGGCGTCGGCGGGCTTCTCCTGTTCGAGGTCTTTCAGACTGACTGAATTGCCGAGCTCTCCGGCCAGGAACTTCGCTCTGAGTTTATCCCCTAAAATTCGACAGTCGGCCGTTAGATGCCCGTATGTCTTATGGATTTCGCAGTAGGCCTTTTCGTCGTACGAGCTCGAGTTCCTAGTCCATGTGTTTCCGTTCGTTCTTCCTCGGCCTCGCCCGGCTCCTTGCTCAGCGCTGATCTGATAGTTGTGCGCCCCGCTGAAGTTTGGCCCCTCGTGGTGAACATAGGCGTTGCTCGGGCGATTCCTGGAATGGCTCGGCTGGTTCGTCATTACTTGATTCTTGTTAGCCGGTTTTTACTGTTCCGAAACGTTGGTCCAGGATTTGGAATTCTTCTTCCTCAAGTATGAAATCTGATGCCCTATGCATGGCATCTTGAATCGTCTGAGGTTTGTTGCGCCAAATCTCTTTCCGGAACTCCGATTTGTACCACAAGGATTTCTTCAATGCTTGGAGCGCTCATTTGTCGCTTACTTCCCCTAATTTCGAAATCACTGCCTTGAAGCGTCCCATGAAAGTTCTTAGCGGTTCGGTTGGTCCTTGTGATAATGTCCAGAGATTGGTGTCGGATACCCCTCAGCTCATGAACATAGAGTACTGTTTCATGAACTCTGTGCAGAGATCTTTGAAGTTGCTGATCGAGTTCCGTTCGAGTCTAGAGAACCATTCGAGTGCCGGTCCTCGGAGTTTTTCGACGAACAGAAGGCAGTAGCCTGCATCTCGCTCGTTCTCTCTGAGGTTAGTTCGTGCCATGGCCGTGTGAAATGCCCTGATATGTTCCTTTGGGTCTGCAGTCCCCTCGTAAGTCGGGAGGCGGATTTTTCCGGGGTCCGATACTCTCGCCTCGGTAATGCGCGCTGTGAACGGCGTCATCTGGGCTTCTTCGAGCATTAGGTCAATTTCGGGAGCCGCGCTCGTCGCCTTGTGTACTTACGATCGGATCGCTCTCACTTCTGCGTTGGCTCGAGCTAAGTCGGCTTGGATTTGGTCAAGGGTGCCCCTTCGGGTCGTCGAGTTAGGCTCGGTGAACCTGCCTTGGTTCGCCGCTCGGGGCTCATCCTGATAGTGCGCCTGCTCGACCCATAGGAGATTCTCCTCTTCCTCAGCCAAGTCTGGGTCTTGCTCTGAGTCGAGGCTGTCTCCCGAGGCTATGTCTCGTCGTGTCGCGGTAACGGTCGCCTCGTCTGGTTGCGATGTCGGTGCATCGGCTCGTTCTTCTCCAGTTCCTGTTATGGCCGCCGAGCCGTCGTTGGGTGCGCCTAGGGTTCCGCCGAGCCGCTGATCTCGCTCGCCGACTCCTCTTCGGGTCAGGCGCGGCGGTTCGGTGATGTTGGGCCTCGTGGCTGCGGGAGTTTGTTCTCCGGAGAGGTGCTGCGTTTGGAAAGTTCCCGACCTTCCCGCTCGGCCGTTGTTCACTCCCGGAGTTGCAAAGTTGAGCACCGTCGGGTTGAGTCCGAGCCTCCTGACCCTGGCAGATGGATTCATCATGGGGGTGAGACTACCGATTCGCCGGCTTTGGGCTTGACTCTCCGTCGTAAGGTTCTCGAGAGTTTTGCACTGCTCTGTCGTCTTGCTTGCCAGCGCCGTCATCATGGCTTTCATCTCGGCTAATGACGCGGAAATCGTCTCGGGTTGCTTCGGCGTTTGCTGAGTGACGTTGGGCACTCCGTCTCCCGCAGAGGGATTCACTTCGGTTCTGCTGGTGACGTTTTCTGCTGCGGTGGTGTCGTCGGCGCCGGTCACTCCGGTGGTCATTTTTTGGATCTGGTGTGTGTCGGTTCTCGTTGTAAGAATTCTATTCCCAAATTGTGCGTGTTGGATTTCACACAACGAATTATCTGTTAAGAAAATAAAAGAGGACGCAAAGATTCTAAGTAAGAAACCGAAACAGAGATCCAAAGATGGTGATTTTATTCGAGTCGCTGTGATAAGCTTTTAGGGTACAAGTCTTTTTGCTAGGTAAAAACGCGGGTCCTGGTGTCAATGAATTAAGGGTCCTATTTATACATTTCTATTCGTAAATCTAAGTGGAGATCTCCGAGAATCTTCCAGTAGATTCCTCTTTATCTCCCCTTGGCGGCGCTCCTTTCCACAAGGCTTCGTCTTGTAGGGCGAACTTCGCTTCAAACCTTCTCACATGCTAGGACTCGGCCCATCTGCATAACAATCTGTCTTGGGTTCGGTCTTGTACCTTATCTTGGGTTTTGATCACTTCGTGGGCTTGCTGCTCGTATTGTCAAGGGGAGACGTTGGTTTGGTTCGCCTCGTGCACACATCGTACGCTCTCCGGTTCAGCTCGGTTTCTACACGATTTATGCACCAAACCGAGCTTGGACCGTGCTTGGTTTGTGCGCGATTTGGTTCGGCTCGGTTTCTGCGTACTTTGTGCACCGAGCCGAGCCCGAATTATGCTCAGTTTGCGAGCGGTTTGGTTCGGCTCGATTCCTGCATACTTTGTGCACCGAGCCGAGCCCAAATTGTGCTCGGTTTTTGTATGGTTTAGTTCGGCTCGTTTTTGCACAGTTTGTGCACCAAGCCGAGCCCGGTTTGCGCACGCTTCAGAAATCTCCTTCCATACTTATTCGTTTCCTCGACCGATCTTGCCTGGGTGAAAACCGACCCCAACACACATTTAACTAATTTCAAAATTTTCAAAGTTTATAGTTAATATTTATTTAGTTTAGTCATCAAAGAATTTGCTTCTCATTGGTTAATTCTTAGAAACAAGGATCATGCTTTATTTTATTATCAACCATTGATAAAACTAAATCCAACGGACAAAAATCTCCTCTTTTATGATTTCTCCTTTTTATGTCTCTCCAAATGTTCATCAGATAAATCTTGTTTTTTTCAGATTCGGTAACCACCAACACTTTGCTGTCAGATTTTGGGTTGGGTTCGTTTCGTAACTCAGCCGTGCGTTATTCTAACGACATAGCTGAGTTTTAGTCAAGTTACGGCTGATTTATAGTCAAAAAAGAAAAGACGATAATAGATAGATAAAACACCATTACATAGAAGTTCATAGAGAAGACGACAATAAAAACAAGTTTAACAATGGAATTCACGTACTGAAACCGACATCATCTGGGCCAAATTCCTCAAACATATTGACCAAATTATTCCACATTATCCTATTAATCCACTCGGGCTTATCGCCACCACGCGCCCATATCCTCTTCAACGCATGCATCTGGTCTCGGAATAATGTTCTAGCACACAAATTAAACTTCGTCCAAACCGTTGAAGTATGTCTTGGATCCCACGTGTATTTACGCTACAAATTAAGAAAATAAAATAAGTTATAGAGTATAAAACCATATTAGGGTTTTTGTTTTATTGTGCTTTATATCAAAGATTGGTGCTTACCGCGAGGAGGAAAAACCATCGTGTTTTATAATGGTCGGGAATCAAGCGGTACGTCGGCCACTCATGGTGCCAGTTGTGTTGAAGGATCTCTCTGATGTCGACATAGAGAAAGTGATTGAACTTGAACTACGTAACAGTGGTTATGTCAATCCAGACACCCGCACCAGGGTATAGAACGGGAAGATTCTCCCGTTCAGCAGCGTTAAGGATCGCTTCAACATCTCTGAGAAACTGTCCTGTGATGGGAGAAACAACGTCCATGTCGAAAGGTTGAGATGGAATATAAGATTTAGGAGAATCTGATATAAAGAGAAAAAAAGAGATAGGAAGACGAAAGGTTGCCTAGACTAACTTAGGATTTCAAGGCAAATTTACATTTCACGGCTAAGTTATAATGCTTCATGGAAGCCGAAAAGTTGCGTAGGTTAACTTATGGTTTCGCGCCAAATTTACATTTCACGGCTGAGTTATGATACTTCAAGGATCAGTTATAATACTTAATGGCTGAGTTATGATACTTCACGGCTTAGTTATTATACTTGACGGCTAAGTTATTATACTTGACGGCTGAGTTATGATACTTCACGGCTGAGTTATTATACTTGACGGCTGAGTTATGATACTTCACGACTAAGTTATGATACTTCACGGCTGAGTTATTATAGTTCACGGCTGAGTTATAATACTTCACGACTGAGTTATGATACTCCACGGCTGAGTTATTATACTTCACGGCTGAATTAGTATTTTTACTTCACATAAACATAAAACACATAAACCAACAGTCATGTTCGCTATTACCAAATAGGAAAAAGAAAATACATGCCAACAATACTACGTCGGACAAGTTTTTGCATTATGCCCAAATTGTTTACATCGAGAACATGCGTGTTGCTTCCTAGGGCGTTTATTTCCAAAGGCAACTTCCAAAGATGATTTAATCCTAATTTTCTTGGGCCTTCCTGGCTGGTTTACAACAATCGGAGGCAAGCACGGTTGGGTAGTTACAATTTCAGGAACATGTAGTGCTGTATCTGAAGGCATGATTGAATCGGCGTATGCGTTAACCAAATAACCGCTCTTATAGTTAGGACTGCACAGGGATATACGAGACACACCCATATGCTCTGCAGCTGCGATTGCATAGATGCATGGTATTTTTTCGTGGTCGAAACGATGGCATGTGCATCTTTTTGCATCCACATTTACAACATGCAAATATGTTCCATATGTTACCTCTACACGTAAAGCATCAATCGTTTGTACATCCATAAGTCTTGCTGCGGTGACACGGGCCTATTTGAGAGAAGAACAAAAAAAAAAAAAAAAACGTTAAGGCTGATTTATCAAAATAATTTATGGTTTATGAGCATTTGACGACTAACTTATGTAAACGATTACAGTTGAGTTACCTGTAACAGGTTTTCAACACCTCGTGAGAGCGTTGTTAGCTGCGATTTCGCATCCTCTCTCCGTTCAGCAAACCATCTGGTCATCATAGTCCATATCGATTCTAACAGTCGAACTATGGGAAGACTTCTAGCATGTGACAGTTCTTTGTTCATTGATTCTGTAATATTCGTAGTCATTAAATTGTACCTTTCACCCGGGAAATGAACACGCACCCATATTCGGACACCAGCTCTTTGGAGGTATCCATGTAGTTCAGGATGAAGCGCTTCAATATCATTTAACGCCTCAGTAAAATCAGCCAGCCTAAAACACCTTGCCGCTTTTTTCACCAAGGGGAACAAATGTTTCCTTTGAATTTCACCAAAATTTTCTTATACAAATGGTAAGTGCAAATTCCACGAGAAGCCAACGGATACACATTACCAATTGCTTTCCCTATTGACTTATGTCTATCCGAGATTATCGCAAGATCTTTATCGTCAGGAATAACAACTTTGAGTTGCGTAAAAAACCAATACCAAGAAGCATCATTTTCAGTGTCAACAACACCGAAAGCTATTGGGAAAATCTGAAAATTACCATCCTGAGCTAGGGCTGTTAGAAGCGTCCCTTTGTAACTACCATGGAGAAACGTACCGTCGGCAACAACAACTTTGCGCATGAAAGGAAACCCAGCAACACTCGCACCAAAAGCAATGAACACAAACTTGAATCTTCCACACTCATTAATTTGAAGACGCGTTACTGTACCCGGATTTGCCCGTCTTATCATGTACAGGTAAGAAGACAATTCTTTAAAACTACTCTCAGGAGTCCCCATATCGATCTGCCTTGCAAACTTAGCGTCCTATATGATTTCCAATAATCCATCTGTCGACACCAACATATTAACAAATCAGCCAAAATGAGAATAACCCAGCCATAATATATCTATAACTCAGCCGTAAACAACCTATAAGTCAGCCGTAAACAATCATAAGTCAGCCATAATGTATTAATAAATCAGCCGAAATGAGAATAACCCAGCCATAACGTCATGATAAATCAGCCGTCAATAACCTATAAGTTAGCCGGAGTGTATTAATAAATCAGCCGAAATGAGAATAACCCAGCCGTAACGTAATGACATTTCACCCATAATATATCAATAAGTCAGCCATAAAACAATCTATAAGTCAGCCGCAAACAATCCATTACCTTTATACTAAAATGCTTATTAATAATTATTTCGACACTGCGAGGTTTAACGGTCGGACCAACGTCACCAAGAAAATCCCTGTAAAGAGCTCCCAAAATATCAGGTGTTGCTTGTCAGGATCGATTAGAACGTTCTGTCACAGAACATGTGTGCTCCGAATCGTATATACGAACATAGAAATGCGGCTCATCCCCTTGTTTAGATGCACGAACTCTCCAACGACATCGATCCACCCAGCAATTCATAATCACTGTACTCGGATTTGATACTGGTACATCAAAATCAAATCCATCCCTTACCGAAAGAAGTTTCA
>JAHZTW010000001.1:117711859-117738321 GCA_020283515.1 Alliaria petiolata
TTTGATATGGGTCAAATTTACCCTAGAGCTACTCTCTCAAATTAAGAGATCACAGTAGTATTTAGGGATCGAATCCACAGAGAAGGGATAGTCACACAGCAGTTTTCTAAATTCTAATTAAGCTAGGAAGAATAATAAAACTAAAGACAGAAAGCAATTTAAAGGACTTAGTAAATTCAGGAGACGAGGCGCTAGGTTCATTGAAATTCTCAGGTGATCCAAATTTTAGGTCTAGGCGATAGTTAGGAATTATTAAGCACTGTTCTTGAACTTGAAACACTAATGTAAAATCAACCAACTCTCGCTGCGAAGATTATCTATGCCTAAATTCCAGAAAACCAAATCTCTTTGCGAATTCAAACAATTCAGACAAGCATTAATATCAGGTTCAATTGTTCACAAAATCCTAAACCAAATCTCTTTGCGAATAGGTATTTTGCTCATCTAACATTAGTTCAGGCAATCAATAACACTCTCGTGTCTACCAATTAACCTAAGATCAGATTCTAGGTCGCGAAGCTAAAATCAGCATTAAACAAAAATCCAGATGAAGAACTCTAATGATTTTATCCTAACAATATAATTTGACCTAACAATTCATTGATCGCCTTTGAAAAACCCTAAACCTAACAAGCAAACTACTCAGACATGGTGAATAAAAAAAACATCATGAATAAAGAAGAATGCATAAGAGAAATCAATAGATAAATAAGGGAGTTCCAAATTTTCTCTAAAGGAGACAAATTCTTCTCTCCAAAAACTCTCTATAAATCTCTCTCTAAAATAATTGTAAAATAAAGCGTAGCCTAAACAATGGCTGGAAAACTATATTTATAGGCAAACTCGCGTCAGGGGCAAACTTGTAAATAATGGAAACTTCAAGTGATTTCCTTTTTCTGATGGAAGTCCGCAGAACTTGGTCGGCTGGCTTGGTGTCGATCGACACTGATGGTGTCGATCGACACCCTGTGCGTATTTCCACTCTTCTGACTTCATCACTTCGCAGCTTCTTGCAGAATGCTCCAAAAAGCTTCAGAATCTCCAATTATGCTCCAAACGTAGTCCAACCTATAAAGACTCTAATAGGACTTTAAAAGTACCAAAAGACTCTATAAAAACACTTATATCATGGCCTAAAAGTGGGTAAAAACCATGATATATCACATGATGAGGATGATGAGTGATTTTCCATTCCTTTTAGTGTTTTTGAGTCAGTTTTTCTTTTTATCTTGAGTCTGCATTTGCTTCAGTATTTTGCTTCATAACTTGTTAAACTTATTGAGTCTATTGGATTATCTTGTGCTTTTAACTGTTTGTTTGAGTTTTTCTAACAGTTAGGAAACTTCTAACAACAATATGACTTACCAACATTCATGTTCGAGTGGCAGAACTCTGTCTACGGACAGAGCGTCGATCGACACCATCTGTGTCTCCTTGATCTTCCCTTGAGAAAAGAAAGAAAAAAATAGTTTAAGTCTGGGAATAGTGCCTTGTCATGAGCCTGTCTCCTCACAAGGAACAATATTAGTGATGCTCTTGAACACGTCTCCTCACAAAGAACACAAGTAGAGAGTAGCACTATTCTAGAGATCCCAAAAAGAATAAGAAAAAGTCAATGAAAAGATCTGTAGAACACCCAGAAAATGGGCAGCAGTTGACTAAGGGAAGAGAAAATAGGAGAGCTATAGAAAGTATATCTTGTCTAGGCGTTAAGGAAGGGAAAGAATCAGAAAAGTTCTGTAGCATTACCACTGTTAGAGTTCGAATTTTTACCAAGGAAAGGGTCTGGATTTGAACTGGGAGATTGCTAACCTTGTGGTAAGTACATTGAACACTACCTGAAGTTGGTTCTATAGCATGTGGATTCAAGAGTGTTAACATCTGAGGCGTTCTGAAAAAGTACTTGAAAGCTCCTGTTTTCAAACCTCGAATCTATATTTAGTTTATGTTTTGCTTGAGGGGAAGCAAAAGCTAAGTCTGGGGGAGTTGATATATCATGGTTTTTACCCATTTTTAGACTATGATATAGGTATTTTTATAGAGTCTTTTGTTAGATTTCGAGTCCTATATGAGTCTTTGCAGGATGGAGAACACTTGGAGCTAAATATGAGAATCTGAAACGTTTTGGAGTATTTTGGAGAAGCTGGTGAAGTTATGAAGTCAGAAGGGAGAATTCTCGAGCAGTGTGTCGATCGACACACTCAGTGTCGATCGACACCAAAGAAGGTCGGTCAAAAGTGACGGTTTCCAATCAGAGAAAGGAAAGAGGCCAAGTTTTGAAGAATGACAAGATTGTCCCTGGACGAAAAATCCCTTCCTATATATAGTTTTCTGGCATTGTTTAGCCATTTACACTTTTATAATTTAGAGATTTTGAGACTTAGAGAGAGATTGTTCCAGAGCTTTTAGGGAGACAAGTCTAACTCATCAGAGCCAGATTTTGAACCCTAGTATCATTCTCTTCTATTTATTTAAGCAATTTATTTCAGTCATGATTTGTGTTTCATTGATTATGTCTGAGTAATTTGCTAGTTAGGTTAGAGTGATTTAGGGTTGATGAAAAGTCTGTAGAATTATTATCTTTGTTAGGGAAATCACTTAGATCTTCACCTTGATTTGAACTTAACTTGATTTCTGAATTGATCACTTAGGAATCAAACCTTAGGTTATTTAATAGATGCGAGAGCATTATTAGTAACTTGATCTAATCATAGGTGAGCAAAATAACTATTCGCAAAGAGATTTGGTTTAGTTATTTTGTGAACATATCGAACCTGAACTTTAATGCTTGTTTAGATTGTTAGATTTCGCAAAGAGATTTGGTTTTCTGGAATTTAAGCATAGATAACTTCTGCAACAAGAGTTGATTGGTTTTAACTTAGTGATTCAAGTTCTAGACGGTTCTTAATAAGTCCCTAATAAAAATATTATCTGCATTCTTAGATTCATCTTGATAATTTACCCTCGCCTAGCGTTTTCATCTCTGAATCTTAAAACCGTTTTACATCACATTTACTTATTCGCATAGTTTAATTTACATTAATACTTATTTGACTTAGCATAATCTGAACTTAGAAACCATAGCGTAGTAACTACTTCTCTTGGGATTTCGATACCCCTTGTACTTCAACTGCTTTGCTGTGCACTTGCAGTTAATTATTTAGGGTAAAACCTGACCCCTATCAAGCTTTTGGCGCNTTCTGAATTGATCACTTAGGAATCAAACCTTAGGTTATTTAATAGATGCGAGAGCATTATTAGTAACTTGATCTAATCATAGGTGAGCAAAATAACTATTCGCAAAGAGATTTGGTTTAGTTATTTTGTGAACATATCGAACCTGAACTTTAATGCTTGTTTAGATTGTTAGATTTCGCAAAGAGATTTGGTTTTCTGGAATTTAAGCATAGATAACTTCTGCAACAAGAGTTGATTGGTTTTAACTTAGTGATTCAAGTTCTAGACGGTTCTTAATAAGTCCCTAATAAAAATATTATCTGCATTCTTAGATTCATCTTGATAATTTACCCTCGCCTAGCGTTTTCATCTCTGAATCTTAAAACCGTTTTACATCACATTTACTTATTCGCATAGTTTAATTTACATTAATACTTATTTGACTTAGCATAATCTGAACTTAGAAACCATAGCGTAGTAACTACTTCTCTTGGGATTTCGATACCCCTTGTACTTCAACTGCTTTGCTGTGCACTTGCAGTTAATTATTTAGGGTAAAACCTGACCCCTATCAAGCTACTCGGGTATAAGACACAATAGTCAAAGTTTCTTCCACTTGGTTCTCCAAGGAGGCCAACTTATGGATCTGCATACTCATAACGTTCTTTGAGGATTTGTTGTCAGGATTTCTTTTTTCTTCTTCTTCTTCTTGGAATATCCTCTTCCTCTGAGCTGTCTTCTAAACACTTCTGACAATCACACATATAAAAGTATTTGTGACCAGATTCATCCATGAATGGGTAGATTGGTTTTCCGAGTGAATCAAAGGATTAAATTGGAACTCCATGCAATCTTGCATCAATTTCCATGATTTATTCACATGGACTAATCATGTTGATTTCTGTGCAAAAGGCTGTAGGCCTTGATTTTTCTTCTTGTGCCTTGAAAGCAATTTCTATAGCTCCATAATTTCTTCTGTAAATAGAGGATTCCACCGCTTGTGTTGGTGTACTTCTATCATGGAGTTTTTCATAGTTCGTCACTCATGACTCTGGAAGTAGCTTGACTAGTTCTTCTCTGGGGATTTGTCTAGTAATATGGATGCAAGATGGACTGTATTGGGACTCCAACTGTTTGAGCAAGGCATCATCGGTATCTCGTGGGAGACTTAGATCCATAGCATGGTTCTGGACTCTATATGCCATTTGATGGTGGAGAGTCGCTGCATATGTACTCCCGATTTGTGGAGCGCCAGTGATTTGTAACTCGATCTGTATGTTTTGATAGATTTGAGGATCTTCTAACGCCATGTTGAAGTTTGGGAAAAGTGACAAAGATGGTGTCAGCATTTAACGTCGTCTGGATTGTTGCTATGAAAGCGTACTGGTAATCTTTATATCTGATGTCAAGGAGGGCGAGTCTTGTTACTACTGGTAAACATTTTCTTCCATGTAGAGTTAACACCAAGCGTATTGCTTCATGGTGAAGGTGTGTGTAGCCAAGATTTCTCTAGTGGTGAATCATCCCTTCGTTGAGGCTGAGGGTAATCATCTGTTCTGTTTCTCTTGTCAGAACCAGATGTTGCTCTAACGAAGAAGGTAGAACAAGTTCTTTTGCAATATGCTTATTAGGAACAAAGACTTGCCTCATTGATTTAGGAAAAGTGGAGTTTGGTTTTGTGAAAGTTTTATAGGGATTAAGTAAAGGAAGTTGGGTAAGAGGAAGTTGGGTAAGAGGAACTTTACTCTCATCACTCACATACTCTATTTCATATAAGTAATCTATTTTCTTGGAAGTTGATTTTCTAAAAGAAGGACTTATAGACAAAGAAGCTGTACTTTCCATAATGTTTGTAAAGACCAGAAACCAAGACATAATGCTATAACTCTTTTCTAACTCTTGAAGTAATATCAATCAATAAGCCATTTTCTTTTAGCTTTAAGTGCTAAGAATATAAAGAAAGCAATCAAGAGGTTCAGGCTACGCAAAACGAGACAACACAATTTTCTTCAATAAGTCTCAAGGTACTTCGAGCCACACGACCTCACAGTCTTTCTTTTTATACTCTTTTATTTTAGCTTAGTTAGATTTCTGATGTGGAGGATCCATAGAAATATGGCAGCATATAGCATACTCTCTGCATTAGCATATGATAAAAAACAACTTACGACATATATTACTTCTTAAGAAAGAGAGAGCCAAAGTTTAGACTGTCATGGCTTTGATACCAAACTTACAGACACATAGTGGGTAGAACCACAAATGAGGTTTAACAGGATCAAAGGATAAAAGACTCGTATTTGGGAAAATGTTTATGGAAGATACTCCGAGATGTTTATACAAAAGGGGAAGCTTTTTTTTATTTAGAAACTATCTCAAAAGATATTACAAAGGACTTTTTAGGACTCTCAAGCTTTGCTCTTGTCTGAAGATAACTCTTTCCCGAGCTTGGTTATTTATAGTACAAGTCTAAGGAATATTACAGAGCATATTCATTTTCTTATCTTACATTACAAACACGTGCATATTCTAGATTTATCTTAATTTACAATCACACGCATATACTTTATTTGTCTTACATGACACATATATATTTTATTTCACATCATATTTTACTTCACGCATACTTTATTTTTATATGAAGAATCTGGAGAAAGAGTAATTAACTACATACAAAGATTTAAAAGATCATAGAGAAGACCAATCATTGGTCTTAGTGCTAAGGCTAAACACTTGGCGAACGAAGTTGGAGCAAAGCTAAGAAAGGCAGAGCCCAGTTTTGGAAATAATATTCATAAGAACATCAATACCCTTTTTGTACTTTCTCAAGATTTTCTCAGGATTTTCTCGGGGGCCTAGGGATAATCTCAATTTAATAAGGAAAATTACAATCATCACGGAGGTCAGTGATGGAATCAGGGGTGCAATTAGTTTTTAGCAAGATACTGATGGATGAATCGTAAGACGCCATTGACGGATCAAATCGAATGATACATAAATTGAGAAGATGAACAGTTAGAGAGATGAAAAGCAAAAACAGAAAAGTGAATGGTTTTGCCAGAGTTTCAATATACTAAAAGTAATTACTATAAATTTATTAAACAAGGTTAAAACCCAAATTAATTAATTGGAGGGCTAATTATTGGCATATAAATCTCAATTCAGTAAAAAAGACCCATTTAGGAGAGAAGTGAAAGGCAAAAGAGAAGTCAGAATGAAGCAGCGAGCTTTAACCGGCGTGGAGTGAAAGACAAAATCAAGCAAACATAGTCAACTCAAACTTAACTCCAGCGTGAATGCAAAAATCATTCAAAATAACAACTTTTTAATGCTTTGACGGAAAACGATCGTATCAACATGAATAAATGTAATTAAGGACACATCAAACGGAGTAAACAAAAACATTAAACATAAACTCGAGGTATAAAACACGAGGAAGAACATGGGATAACAAAAACACGTTATTAGGGGAGGACCATGTTTAGCTAACAAGTGAACTACATTATTACATAATTTTGACATGTGTCGATATATTACTATAAGTTCTATTTAAAATTTTATAGTTTCTCATGTCAAAATTATTATTATTATTTTTCGTCAAAAAACATATTGCTTTATGTAGATTTGATAAAATCTGAATACAAGGTTTCCGTTATCCAAAATGGTGGATAATTACAGTTAGAAAAAAACGTTATTAGGGAGACCATGTTTAGCTAACAAGTGAACTACATTATTACACTCCCGTTTAACACGACTAAGGAAAACACAATGAAACTTTGATAGCCAGACCATGTTTAGCTAACAAGTGAACTACATTATTACACTCCCGTTTAACACGACTAAGGAAAACACAATGAAACTTTGATAGCCATATCCTTATATCATCGAGTAGGTTTAGGACACTAATATCTTGAATGTCTTTCTATCAATTGGATTAAAGTCTAGCAATCCCCTTCAAAACACAGATTATCGTATCCCATACTCCATGCATTATGTAGAGCGATTAAAAGAGTTTTTCCTTCTTCTTCAAGGTTTGATATTGCAGGTCCCAAAACAGCAGAACCCCAGTATTTGTTATTTCCATGAGCGTCCCCGATAACCCAACCAATTAGCGTGTTGAGTATGTAGATTGAACGTTGCATCGTAATTGCATTTGAAATTGTGGAAGGAGGGGCGAGACCACACCGTCTGTATGGACACAGGTGGAGACGAAGTAGTAGTTGACGATGTTGCTTTGATCCATTATGTAATGCCCCGACCGTCCCTACCGGCGAGTCACCCATCCCTCCGTCGGGCTCGTGGGCCCCGTCCCTGTCCGACGGTCGGTGCGTTATTTTTCGGGGTCCGACCGATTGATTTACTTGTCCCTGCAATCATCACGTGACCTTTTCCCGTATTTTGGCCTCACTCACACGGTTCCGCAGAGGACTTCCCGGAAGGTCACCCATCCTAGTCCTACTCCAGCATAAGCACGCTACAATTCTTTCTCACTTAACGGGAATTCGTCCCCGAATTCTGATCCCTCCAGTGTGAACTCTAACCCCCAAACCCCAAGACAGTCTCCTGGGACAGAACCAGTTTGACTTCTTTTGGCTCTGATACCACTTGTAACGCCCCGGCCGCCTCTACCGGCGAGTCACTCATCCCTCCGTCGGGCTCGTGGGCCCCGCCCCTGTCCGACGTTTAGTGCGTTATTTTTCGGGGTCCGACCGATTGATTTACTTGTCCCTGCAATCACCACGTGATCTTTTCCCGTGTTTTGGCCTCACTCACACGGTTCCGCAGAGAACTTCCCGGAAGGTCATCCATCCTAGTCCTACTCCAGCATAAGAACACTTAACTTTGGAGTTCTCTTAGGGTAAGTGACCGCAAAAGGTAAGTGCACTTTGATGACATATATAGCCAAATCAATACATTTAAACCTATTCAAATGGGCCGGGCCCGGGTCGTTACACATTCAGTAACTTCTGCATAAGATTTATTTATATCTTTACCAATTTTGATCCGTTCTTTTTTGAATATGAGATTATTCAAATTTGTAAGACAACGCTTGTGTATCAAGAATCATACTTATGATTGTCTCAGTATCTTGGGTGGGAATGATAATGAAGTTAAAAAGAGTTTTTGATAATCGCCAAGTTAAAATAGAGACATGGAATGTAAAGAATAAGTGATAAATCGTTTATAGGCTCTAACCCACAACAAGGACAAGTTTCATTCAATTGCCATTCCACGAGTTTTCAAACGTGTTGTGGTTCCAATAGCTTTGGATAGAATCTTTCACAGAAAAAGTTTAGAAATAATAAATTACTTTTTTTGTTTAGAAATTCATTAAATATGAAGGAGAAAAATTAGTTTCAATTACCAAATACCTCTTGGTCTAGTGGTTTATTTGAGAGAGGAGATCACTAGTTCAAAGAGAATATACTAAAAGCTGACTCCGGATTCACAAAGATTAGAGCTTACGTTTGAACTTCGAGGTAATAAAAAAAATAGTTTCAATTTTAATTTTAAGCTTTACATTAATTTTTTTGATACATATTGTTGGGGCTAAATATAATTTTTTTGATACATATTGTTGGGGCTAAATATAATTTTTTTGGTTTAAATGAATATTATAGCACCATATATAATTAGTTTAATATTTATTAAATTTTGATTGAATCTGGCTCTACAATAGTATATATAACTTAATTGTGTGAACTATATTTTAACTGGATCTGTCTTCCATAGCTATCGTTTGCTTCCTCATCCTGTGTTGCGCCTTATTAGTCTATCTACATTGATTGTAATATTACAACACCCATTTTTACCTTTTAACCCTCCACATCGTCTTCTCTCTGTTCCACATTATAATTCAACATCCAGTTAAACTTTATTATGTACAATGATTTTGTTTATAAAACTATAACACCCAAAACTACCATTTTTATTTTATATATATTATTTTCTTTATGTTTTTTTTGTGGTTACATATTATTAAATTAACTATCTATTGAAATTAAATTAATACAAGTAAGAGTCAACTAATTAAATAAAATATTATATATATATATATATATATATATTTTTTAAATTGCAAGTAATAAAGACGAAAAATAGAGATAGTAAACACATATATTGACGAAAAAATTAAAATACAATATAATAAACTAATAAACATACAACACAACTAATGAAACAAAAATAACTTAATTAGTACAATAGACTCAACTCACAAACTTATAAATCTCATTAACCACAGAACATTCTGAATTGTGCCAATATGTGTTTGAATAGATCTGCTTGCAATTTATGATGTACATTTGAATCACGCAACTCGGATTTAGAAATTTGCAAATGTATGTAGCACTCCATAATGGTTGTTGTGTACTAGACCCACATGCCTCTAATTGATCATAATCGGTCCAATGTTAAGCATATGTTTCTCGTTCATCCTCAACAATCATATTATGTAATATGATACATGACCTAATGATGATAGCCTAATCGGCTATGTCCCACAGGCGAGCTGGTTCGCAAATAATTTTAAATCGAGCCCGCAACACTTCAAATGCACGTTTGATGTCCTTTCGACATCCCTCATGACGTTGTGCAAATATATTGTATGGTTCACTTTGAGGAACTCGATTTGACGAAAATAGGATAAGAAGGATAGATACCACCAGCTAGATAGTATGCCATATTATACGGATGTTGGTTCACGAAGAAGTTCACTCTTGAAATATTTCTTTGTTCAACATCATCGAACACTGATGAACGGTCTAGAACGTTTACATCATTCAATGTGCCCGAATAGCCAAAAAAGGCATGCCAGATCCATAGATCATGAGCTGAAAATGCTTCAACAATAACAGTGGTGGTTCCCTTATCCCCTCGAGTAAATTAGACTTCCCACACTATAAAATAATTTTTCCATTCCCAGAGCATGCAATCAATACTCCCAATCTGTTGTGGACACCGAATCGTACCAGACCATTGTTGATGTTCCCACGGTCATGGAGGGGAGAATGACTCCGTCTAGAGTCAGAACCTTGCGTGAAAAGTTTCATCTAGCTGTGGAGAGGATCCTGACTTCACTCGAACCAGAAGCCACGGATCCATCATTCATGACCTTACAAGAAAGCTCCAAAGGACCCGAAAAGGAGCAATCTAAAGAAATGTCCCGACAAGTCATCAAGCAAGCTCCTGATACAGAAAACCAAGGTATGATCTCTAAGTTAACAGATCATAGAATGCAGGATACCAAGAAGCAGGAAGAAGCCGCTTCTGAACCCCAAAATACCGCAGATTCAAGCTAGATAGCCCAGAGAGCAATCTGCATTTGAGCAAGGATTAGAAGACGAAGACACAGACTTAACTGAGGCTGTCAATGGCATCATCTCAAGAACGCACCAGACTATCAACTCAAGTGAAAGACTCGTCAAAGCCGCCCCAAGAATCATCAAGAACCATCACTCATACTTCTGACCACTTCTACAAGAAAACCAGATACTTTCAATTTCAATTATACATGCAGGTACAAGTGTGGTCTCAACAATTCCCAACTAACTTCAGCACGTTAAAGACCCAAGAATGAAAGACCAAGAAGCTGCTGTTTCATAGATAGCTTATTTTCTTATTATTATTTTTTATGTTTTAAAAATACTGGCATTTTTCCTTTATTTTTGTTTAGGCGTCATTGTTAGTTTTCTTTTCTGTTTTTTTTTTTGCTTAGACCGTAGAAGGTCACGCCACCGAGCTGTTTATAAAGCTCCTTTACGACTTTGTAGTCTGCAACTTTTTACCTTGATCAATAAAATAACGCCGTTCGTCTCAAGTGAACTCTTGCGATAAACCCTTTTGGCTTTGTGCTTTGCGTGTGGATTCACCATTGCTCAGAGTGTCTTGCTGTATCAAAGATCCATCCATACTCTCTGTGGTGCCCTCGATCCCCCAACGTTTCCCTAACTTGATCTCACGTGAGAGAGCGTCCGCCAACACGTTTGATTCCATCCGCTTAAGGCTTGTCCAATCAAGTCTTACACCATCTGGTATCAGAGCCGAAAGGTTCCTAGCATCAGGTGATATCTATCCCTTTACCCTTCGGTTTGTTTTAGTTTGTTTTTGATCCTGTTTCATTAAAAAAAAACCATAAAAATTGTCTTTGCTTCCGTTTGTTCTTGTCTAGCGTCTGTTCTTCTTAGATCCGTTAAACCCTAAAAAAAAGTTGCTGTTTAGTTAGATCCGATTAAGTTGCTGCAGTCAAGTGGTTTCCTTTGATTGTGCGAATTGATCTGATTATCTGCTTGCTAGTTTTGTTTCTTTAAAACCTTAAAAACCAAAAAGAATTGTTGCTGTCATTGCCGCACTTGTTTATTTTCTTTGAGTTTTGTTTCTATTGCTTAGTTTTAAAACCAAAAACCCTAAAAAGAAAGTGTTTATTTATGTGTTTGCCTAATTAGCCGTTTGCTGCAGTTTGTTGTTTCCATTTGAATTGTTAGGCTAGCCGGCTTGTTTGATTTATGTTAAGTTGTTCTTGTTAGTTTTGATTTCATCTATAGTGGTGCTTTGATTAGTTTGTTATTTTTTTTGTTTACAGGGACAATACAAACAAGTTTAAGACAACATGGGTTAAGAAGTTCCTCAAGACGCCGTGATGCAGATGATGGCTGCTTTCAGAGAAGAAATGCGAGCCATGAGACAAGAGTTTGGTAAACGTATGGTGCGCTTAGAGCAACCGCCACCACCTCCTGCACCAGTTGCTGCTCATCCACCGAGAGCTCCAGTAAGGAATCTAGTTTAGCCTGAGGAAAACATGCCTGAGCTTGAGGACGACATTCCCCCTGATCCTTTGCAACAACAACGCCAGCGTGCACAAGACCCTCTTAGGAGACCGCTTGCGCGAGAAGAAGAGCATAGGGAAGGAAACATGGACGTTAAGCTAACTCCTCCAACCTTTGCTGGAAAGTCAAATCCAGACATGAATCTGGATTGGGAAAGGAGGCTTGAATACATATTCGAGTGCTATGGATATGGAGACCGCAAGAGAGCTGCCTTAGCTGCTGCACAGCTCACCGACAATGCAATTACTTGGTGGGACATAAACGTGGTAGAGAGAAGGAGAAACCGCTCTGCACCGGTCACCATGTGGGGAAACATGAAGTTTCTACTAAGGTCCAGATACGTTCCTGATCATTACCATAGGGATTTGCAGAAGCGTTTCAGGAAGCTATCCCAAGGAACAAGAACCGTGGACGAGTACTTTGAAGAGTTTGAGATACTAATGAATCTGTTGGAGCTAGAAGAATCAGAAGAAGCTTTGATGGCTCAGTTTATTGATGAATTGCAAGAACGCGTAGCTAGAAAGGTCGAGAGAACCCAATATAGTGGTATGCACGAGCTTCTACATCTCTCGGTGCAAGTAGAACAATAAATCAAGCGCAAGATCTCCATGACAAATCGCACCAGAAATCTACAACCGTGGAATGCAAGTAGCTCTAAGCCTCTGGACAAGGGAAAGGCAGTGGAAATCGACTCACGCTTCAAGGGCATAGCCTCTGAACCTCCTAAAACCACTCGGCCAGAGCAAGGTAAGTTCTCTAGTACATATAGAAATCGTAAAATAATATGCTTTAAATGTCAGGGACGAGACCATATGTCAAGGGAATGCCCCAACCAGAGAACCATGATCTTGACACCAAGTTGAGATTATGATCTCAAGATGAGGAAGATGATGATGCTGATGAGCTAGAAGGCTGATGGGGTCTAAATAGTCGTCCGAGTTTGGAGGATTTCTTTGGGGACTCGTCCGGCTTTGAATTTGTAGGACCCTAAGCTGCAAGTGTACAACGTGCGTTGTAGTACTTAGGATATCGATCCTTAGGGAGGAGGTCAACTGCAAAACAGAAGAATCAGGGCAACCAAAGACGCAGAGAATTGGGGTTTGGGGGTAAGTGTCACGATTCTTGCAGAAAATAAAGAAAGCAGTACCACACCTTATATAGAGAAGGTTGTCAGCCTTTTCTATAACCAACGGGAAAAGGAAAATAAACTTAAAGATTTGTAAAAAGGAAATCAAGCAAGCAGTGCAGAAAAAGTAAAGTACGGAAGTGCGTAAATCTCGATTTAAAAGCAGGTGGGCGAATACGTTGGGAATCTTCTCGGGAAATCTATGGGGTTCTAACTAGAAATCAATACACAAAAGCTAAGAAAACGAGACTAGGCGATTTTCCCCAAACTGATTCACTGGTTTTAACAACCTAACTTTATCAAACTAGGTCGATCTGCGAACTTCTATTCCACAGGTATACTTTCATATCCTGCAGCCTAGACGAACACGCAATAGGAACGGGACAATAAGCATTCAGACATCTCCCCGAATACGCATAAGCGCCCCAGGAAGGATGCTCTCTACCTTATTTTGGTCTAGATCTGAGATTCAGGACGTTTGTCGTTCTCAAGATCCTGCGATCAGAATATAGTTCATGACGCCAGACTCATGCAATAAGAACGAATAAGGTGAGACAGAAAATCCTAATCTTCGGCCTAAGCAATCGGTTTCAACAACAGTTAATGAAATTCCCCATAGATCCCCTTAAAGAAAACCCAACGAAAGTAAACTACTCAGACATAAAAGTAGAAGCAGAAAACGTGATTGATGAATGCATAACTTATATAAATCGATAAAAGTAAAAGAGGGTTCAAGAACAAATCAATCTCCCTCAAAGAACAAAGTGAAGACCACGAATCAAAGATCCGCGGCCGCCAAAGAGAAATCTATAACTTATAGTATTTGGAATGAAAACTCCTCTCTTTTTCTATAAAACCCTAAACGACGAGTATATATAGGTCTTCAAGTGCCCTAGGTCGTGGATTAGGTCTTGGCTTGCATAAGACGGCTGCGGGTTTAAGTTGGGCTTCAAATGGGCTCGGGAATCCGTGAGTGGCCTGGCCGCGCGAGCGACTGGCCGTGGCGCGGCCACTGGTCGTCTGGTTAGGCCGTGGCGCGGCCAGCTCGTCCTTTCGGGTGCTTGACGGACCTTCTTGCTTCCTTCATAACTTGAGATCCAACCGTGTGATTGCTCTCAAACCACTTCGAGGTGAAAGACAGCTGATAAGGCTACATTGTCTCCAAATGTGAGCTTGATCTCGTGGTGGGAAGGCCTTCATTTGGTGTTGAACTTCTGTCCTCGGGCACTGTTTCCGGAATTGTCCATTTTGCTCCAAAATACGCGTCTTTTGCTAAGATTACCTGAAAAGAGTCTTTAACAACCAAATACTCGAAATCTAGTGTTTTTGCATCGGAACCTTAGTGAAATGCTTATTAAAGCACTCACTTATGATAGTAAAAACGGGTAAAATATTCATGTTATCAAAGGCGAAATAGACTATCCTGATCATGGCGAGATGCTCGTCACTAGGAGAATTCTAAGCGCTCTAGTTACATCAGAAGAGAGTGCAAAGAGAAAACATCTTTCATACAAGATGCACCATCCAGAACAAGGTATGTAATCTTATAATAGACGGTGGTTCTTGCACTAACGTTGCTTCTAAGTACATGGTAGAGAAACTAGGTATGGAGAAGACCAAGCACCCGAGACCCTATAAGCTGAGATGGTTAAATGATCAAACTGAGCTGAGAATCTCAGAACAAGTCATCATACCGTTTAGTGTGGGAAAGTATCAAGATAAAGTGACATGTAATGTTGTGCCGATGCAAGCTGGGCATCTTCTGCTGGGAAGGCTGTGGCAGTTTGATCGAGCAACAAGTCATAACGGGTGGTCCAACTTCTATTCTTTCACATACAAGGACCGTAAGCACAACTTGGCCCCCTTAAACCCCACCGAAGTGCATCAAATGCAAACCCATGTGGATAAGGAGACCGAGGTAAGTAAATCTAACTTGTACATTACAAGTAATGCCGTGTTTAAAACCATGAGTGCCCGTGGCACCGTTCTCATGATGGTCATCAAAGATTGTTTAAGTACAGATTCAGGCGATTTACAACTTCCAAGTGAAGTACAAGCTGTCCTAGATCGATTTAAAGATGTATTTCCAGAGGAGATACCGGCTGGATTACCTCCTATTCGTGGAATAGAGCACCAGATAGACCTAGTCCCCGGTTCTGCATTGCCTAACAAGGCTGCGTACCGAATGAATCCTGAAGAGACTAAGGAACTTGAGAAGCAAGTAAAAGACTTGATGGACAAGGGATACATCAGGGAGAGTCTTAGTCCGTGTGCAGTACCAGTCCTACTAGTACCTAAGAAGGACGGTACATGGAGGATGTGTGTTGACTGCCGAGCGGTTAATAACATCACCATCAAGTATAGGCACCCCATCCCACGCCTAGATGATATGCTAGATGAGCTTAGTGGAGCAACTATCTTTTCAAAGGTGGATCTCAGAAGCGGATATCATCAAGTGAGAATGAGAGAAGGCGATGAGTGCAAGACAGCCTTCAAGACTAAGCAAGGACTATACGAGTGGTTGGTGATGCCCTTCGGCTTAACCAATGCTCCTAGCAGTTTCATGCGACTCATGAAACAAGTTCTAAGATCTTTTATTGGCCGATTCGTAGTAGTATACTTCGATGACATACTTGTTTATAGGAAATGCTTATCTGATCACCTTACACATTTAGAGCTTGTTTTAAAAACGCTTCGAATGGAAGGCTTATATGCTAACCTGAAGAAGTGCTCATTTTGTACTACAGCTTGTTTTCTCAGGCTTTGTAGTAAGTAAACAGGGACTACAAGTGGATGGAGAAAAGATCAAAGCTATTCAAGAATGGCCCACGCCAAGTACCATCGGTTATGTTAGGAGTTTCCACGGTTTAGCATCCTTCTACCGCCGATTTATTAAAGATTTCAGTGCAGTAGCTGCCCCACTTACCGCTGTTATCAAGAAGAATGTTCCATTCTCATGGGGAGAAGCTCAAGAAGCTGCTTTCAGGACGCTTAAGGATCACCTTACACAAGCACCTGTTTTAGCATTACCGGACTTCGAAGTGATGTTTGAAGTAGAATGTGATGCTTTGGGCTTAGGCATAGGAGCTGTACTACACCAGAGGGGACAACCAGTAGCTTACTTTAGTGAGAAACTGAATGGAGCCATGCTAAATTACCCAACTTATGACAAGGAGCTCTATGCGCTAGTTAGAGCCTTAGAGACGTGGCAGCATTATTTGCTGTCTAAAGAGTTTGTTATTCACCCTGACCACGAGACATTGAAGCATTTGAGAGGTCAGACATCACTAAAGAGAAGACACTCCAAGTGGTTGGAATTTATAGAGACTTTTCCTTATGTAATCAAGTACAAGAAAGGAAAAGAGAACATTGTAGCCGATGCTTTATCAAGAAGACATACCCTGATCTCTACAATGGAAGCTAATGTTCTGGGCTTTGACCACATCAAGGGTCTATATGAGGAGGATCCAGACTTTGGAGACATTTACAAGGAGAATGGAAAGGGAGCTTACGCCGCGTATTACATCTTTGTTGGGTTCTTGTTGAGAGACAAGCGCTTGTGTATACCTCAAGGTTCCATCCGAGAATTGTTTCTTAGAGAAGCTCATTGTGGTGGTTTAATGGGACACTTCGAAGTATACAAGACTCTATCTGTTCTAGTGGATCACTTCTTCTGTCCGCACCTTAAGAAAGATGTAGAGAGGTTCTGCTCTCATTGCATAACATGCCGGAAAGCAAAGTCCAGGTTACATCTGTATGGCTTATACACTCCTTGACCTATACCTAACGCCCCATGGGTAGATATTTCCATGGACTTTATATTAGGATTGCCAAAAGTCAGACACAAGGACTCTATCTGTGTGGTGGTGGATCGATTCTCCAAGATGGCACACTTCATACCATGCGCCAAAGTGAATGATGCAACTCAAACTGCAGACTTGTTCTTCAAGGAGGTGGTTCGTTTACATGGAATACCGAGGTTAATCGTGTCAGATCGTGACACTAAGTTCCTTAGCCACTTCTGGAAAACACTTTGGAGGAAGATGGGTACTAAGTTGCTGTTCTCCACCACTTGCCACCCCAAACGGATGGCCAAACAGAATCGGTAAACCGTACTCTTTCTACATTACTTAGAGCAACTCTTGGTAAAAATATGAAAACATGGTTAGATTGCATTCCCTTCATCGAGTTTTCTTATAACCGTGCTACTCACGCTTCTTCTAAGTTGTCTCCCTTTGAAGTTGTATATGGGATTAACCCCCTGGCACCAATAGATCTCATGCTGTTACCCCAAGCTGAGCAAGTAAATCTAGAAGGTCTGAGCCGAGGCGAGTTTATAAAGAAACTTCACCAGAAGGCCAAGGAGAATATAGAGAAGGAAACCGAAGAATACATGAGGCACAAGAACAAGGGACGTAAAGAACTCATTTTCGAGCCTGGAGAATGGGTATGGTTACACATGAGGCCCGAGAGGTTCCCACATAAGCAAAGCTCCAAGCTAGCACCTAGGGGAGACAGCCCATTCAAAGTCCTTAAGAGGATCAACAACAACGCCTACAAGCTAGAACTTCCAGGTGAGTTTAACATATCTCATAGTTTTATTGTTGCCGATCTATCTCCATTTGATGCAGATGAAACGGTTTTGAGGACAAAACCTTCTCAAGAGGGAGGGAATGGTGTGGACACCGAATCAGACCAGACCATTGCTGATGTTCCCACAGTCATGGAAGAGGGAATGACTCGGTCTAGAGTCAGAACCTTGCGTGAAAATTTTAATCTAGCTGTGGAGAGGATCCTGACTTCACTCGAACCAGAAGCCACGGATCCAGCATTCATGACCTTACAAGAAAGCTCCAAAGGACCCGAGAAGGAGCAATATGAAGAAATGTCACGGCAAGTCATCAAGCAAGCTCCTGATACAGAAAACCAAGGTATGATCTCTTACTTAACAGATCATAGAATGCAGGATACCAAGAAGCAGGAAGAGGTCGCTTATGAACCCCAAGATACCGCGTATTCAAGCTGGATAGCCAAGAGAGAGCAATAGGCATTTGAGCAAGGATTAGAAGACGAAGACACGAACATAACTGAGGCTGTCAATGGAATCATCTCAAGCACTCACAAGACTATCAACTCAAGTGAAAGACTCGTCAAAGCCGCCCCAAGAATCGTCAAGAATCATCACTTATACTTTTGGCCACTTCTACAAGAAAACAAGGTACTTTCAATTTCAATTATACATGCAGGTACAACTGTGGTCTCAACCAATCCTGACTAACTTCAGCACGTTAAAGACCCAAGAATGAAAGACCAAGAAGCTTCCGTTCCATAGATAGCTTATTTTCCTTTTATTTTTATTTTTTAAAAACATTGGCATTTTTCCTTTATTTTTGTTTAGGCGTCATTGTTAGTTTCCTTTTTCTGTTTCTTTTGCTTAGACCCTAGAAGGTCACGCCGCAGAGCTGTTTATAGAGCTCCTTTACGGCTTTGTAGCCCGTAACTTTTTACCTTGAGCAATAAAATAACGTCGTTCGTCTCAAGTGAACTCTTGCGATAAACCATTTTGGCTTTGTGCTTTGCGTGTGGATTCAGCATTGCTCAGAGTGTCTTTCTGTATCAGAGATCCATCCATACTCTCTGTGGTGCCCTCGATCCCCCAACGTTTCCCCAACTTGATCTCACGTGAGAGAGCGTCTGCCAGCAAATTTGATTCGATCCGCTTAAGGCTTGTCCAATCGAGTCTTACACCACAATGACCCCCGAAAAACCTCGCATCTCACTAACATGCAGAATTCTCTACAAGTCATATTGAGTTGGGGCTCTGAGATACTCTTGCTCATACAGTTGTATGATTTATTTACAAAATCTTCACAAGCATTCCAAAGTTGTAGTACCTCCACTTTTGATGTATTCATCCACCGCGTCAGCTGCCACACCATATGTTAATATTCGCATGGTCATGGTCCATTTTGCTAATTGAGATGTACCTTCTTTTTTGGCTGCGTCAAATCGTTGGGTGAAGTAGTTGTCACTGCTTGATAGGTCCCCAACAATCTGAAGGAAAACATGTTTTCGCATCCGAAATCGCCAACAAAACATTGCATTGATGGGGTCGAAATTAGCGTTCCAAAATTGGATTGCTTTTTAGGGACTCGTCGAGCTTTAAATTTGTAAGACCCTAAGCTGCAAGTGCACAATGTGCATTGTAGTACTTAGGGTATCGATCCACAGGGAGGAGGTCAACTGCAAAACAGAAAATCAGGACAACTAAAGACGCAGAGAATTTAGGGTTTGGGGGTTTGTGTCACGGTTTCTGTAGAAAAGAAAGAAATGCTGCCACGTCTTATATAGAGAAGGGTGTCGACCAATTCTATAACCAACGGGAAAAAGTAAAAACTTGTAATGCAGAAAAAGTAACCGACTTAAAGACTTGTGAAAAGGAAATCATGTGAGTAATGCAGAAAAGTAAATATTGAAGTGCGTAAATCTCGAGTTCAAAATCCTAGGGGGGAAACACGTTGCGGATCTCTTCGGAAAAATCTATGTGGTTCTAACTAGAAAATAAACACACATCGGTTCAGACAAACAAGACTAGGCGATCTTCCCTAAACTGGAATCACTGATTTTACGACCTAACTCTTTTAAGATAGACCGACTATGTTATGCAAAATTCGCAGGTATACTTTAGCATCCTACGTCCTAAACAAACACGCAATATAGATCAAGTTCATAAACGCTCACGTTCTCCTCATAGATATGTGTTAGCTCTTGAGATCTGAACATTGTCTTCATCTTAAGACTCCAAAGATGATACTTTTCACCTTTAAACACCGGAACCAGAGCTTGCTGATTTGTTGAATTGCCTGCCATGGCTTTTAATATGATAGGATGAAATGGACCAAATTTTTTGCTCTGATACCACAATGTTGGAACAAGACAAACATTGATGAAACATATAAAGCAAAAAACAGAGAATAAATAGAATACTTTTGCTGAAAAATAATTTATTATGTGGTGATTAAAACTATAAAAAATTACATAATTTATAGAAAGAAACTGTAACTGCACCCATTATCCTACAAACTCATTGAATCCTATAATTAAGAAAAATAAAACTCTCAAATTGACTAAGCAATAAACCCCAGATATAAACTAAATTTTTTTGTAACTTATTCAATTAATCTAATTAATTCTCAGGTTGAATCACTCTTCAACATTAATCTACAAGGTGGTGATGCATGAGATACAAAAAAAAAGGGTGCATATGATATTCTGTTTCATTTCATATATCTATATTTCAGAATTCTCATTGCTAGAAGACCTACATTATCTTACCTTATATTCTATGATAAATATCATACTATCTTGTTTTTTCCAATTAAAAAAAATCATATCTGGTCAATCATAATAATTTGGCTTTTGGTTAAAAATAATGGAAATTTCTTAATTATTATCTCTACTATTTGATTTTGAATTTCTTGTTTCTGTTAAAAGATATTATTAAAGGCCATCAAATTACTCGATAAACAAAAAAAAGCTTGTTGTACACATCAAATAATCCCAACGAACTTAATTGAGAATTGAGATTTGACCAAACCTGGTTTAAATCAGTAATTATTCCTAATATTTTTCATCTTAATATTTTGTCATTCGATACTGCTGGATCATTTTGGTAGCCAAATATCAATTATATACATAAATCACATTACATTGACAGTGTAAATCTAAACCAGAACTGCTCTTCATTCATTTATTTATGCAATAGTAGGGATGAGTTTGATATCGTATGTACATCTCTTCAACTTGTGACTTCATATTCATGCTCGATTTTCAGAGGGGATTCCTTGAAAACAGGCCGATCTTCAGACCATAGCTCCAAGTTAACGGTTCCACAGTCCCAGTGTACAATGCAAAAGACCTGACTAGTGTTGAACTTGTTAACTAGTCGTAGATTAAGGCTCTTGTCAAACAGATGAAGATTATTCTCACAAAATGTTACATGATCTATGGTGTTCAGAAGTTGTCTTCTGCCAAAAGGGTTGATCAATAAGGACATGTTCTTCACAGGTTAAAGCCAAGCCTCTCCTAGTGAAAATTTATGTTTCTTAAGTTAAGATGAATTATCTCATTATTCGCTCTATTGTGGCTATTGATTGGAAACATGAGAACAATATGAAGAGCGTACATGTACTTACCTTGTGGGAGGTTGTTCCCTTCATATAACTGCTCTCCAGATTCTAGCCAAACTTCGTGCTTTGTACCATCAATCGACGTGAATGAGACAAACGATTCGGTTGGATACATAAGATAGAAAGTTGGATGGACTCTTAAGCATAAGACAAAAATAAAGACACAGGACTTGATACATAATCTTGGATTGAGCTTTTCTCGTTCCAGCAACATAAGAGAATTCAACCATCTATATATTAGCTGCCACGGTCTTTTTAGTGACTCACAAACAACCAATTATCTACAAACTCTACCTAAATTACACAACAAGATTACTATAGACTGTTTTTTTTTTAATGTTCTGCTACGGTTATGTAACCTTGGAAGAGTGGTCTGAGACCCAAATCTTGCAAATTGTCTTGGGTACTATAACGATGTAGATAAACTGTTGCAAAAATATAGGCATGGTGGCGAAAGAAGAAATGTAAAGAAAGCACACAGACCTTAAAATCCACCAGAACCAGCACCAACACTACGAGCTTCAATACTAGAAGCAATCTGAAAAACTCAGGGATTGTCTTTAGGTATGGCGATCTTATGTCAGAGAACCAGTCCACCGCTTACATCACCTTCTAGGATAAGAGATTCTTCTTTTCATGCATGTTTCAGATCCCTCCTACACGAGATGGAACAACAAATTCAGTAACAAAAGTAAATATAATGCAGAGAAGGCTGCCTACCATAGTACAAGCCTTTGTCTCACTGTGTGTTCATATCAACAATCATAGAATACATGAAATGTGCATGTGTGATATGGGTCAAATTTACCCTAAAACAACTCTCTCAAATTAAGAGATCAGTTGTAGTACTTAGGGATCGAATCCACAGAGAAGGGATAGTCACACATCAGTTTTCTAATTTCGAATTAAGCTAAGAAATAATATGGAATTAAAAGACAGAAAGCAATTAAACGATTTAGATTCAGGAGACGAAACGCTAGGTTCAGGGAAATTCTTGGGTGATCTAAATTGCAGGTCTAGACAGAATGTTAGGAATTATGAAGATCCGTTCACGAACTCGAAACACTAATGTAAAATCAACGAACTCTCGCTGCGAAGATTATCTATGTCTAAACCCTAGAATTCCAAATCTCTTTGCAAATTCTAACAATTCAAACAAGCATTAAAGTTCAGGTTCAATTGTTCACAAAACCCTAAACCAAATCTCTTTGCGAATAGGTATTTTGCTCATCTAACATTAGTTCAGGCAATCAATAATACTCTCGCATCTATTAATTAACCTAAGATCAGATTCTAGGTCGCGAAGCTAGAATAAGCATTAAACACAAATCCAGATAAAGAACTCTAATGATTTTATCTTAACAATTTAATTCGACCTAACAATTCATTAATCACCTTTGAAAAACCCTAAACCTAACTAGCAAACTACTAGATATGGTGAATAAAGAAAACATCATGAATAAAATAGTTTCCATAAAAGAAATCAATAGAAACAAAGGAGTTCCAAATTTGCTCTGAAGGAGACAAATTCTTCTCTCTAAAATCTCTCTAAAAATCTCTCTATAAAATAATGTGTGTGTTTTAAAGTGTAGCCTAAACAATGGCTGAAAAACTATATTTATAGGCTCAAAACATGAATTGGGCACTTTCACAAATAAGGAAAACTTTTTGGGCAATTTCCTTTTCTTCAATCTTGCAAAACTCACGACCGCCTTCTGATTTTGAGGGGTGTCTATCGACACCATGAACAGTGTCGATCGACACTGTTCATCCATCTTCAATCCGAGTTCATCTTTTCAGCAGCTTGTTCCACAATGCTCCAAAATGCTCCAAAATCTCCAATTATGCTCAAAACGTAGTTGAACCTGCAAAGACTCTAATAGGACTCTAAAAATACCAAAAGACTCTATAAAAAGACTTATATCATGGTCCAAAAACGGGTAAAAACCATGATATATCAACTCCCCCAGACTTAGCCTTTGCTTGCCCTCAAGCAAAACAGAAACTTAGAATGAAGTAGAAGTTTGAAAACAGAAACTTTCGAGTACCTCTTTAGAACGTCACATTGATTAACACTTCTTGAATCCACATGATGTAGAGCCACCTTAGGAAAGTTCAGCGTACTTACCACAAGCTTAGCAATCTCCCAGTTTGAATCTAGATCTTTTCCTTGGTAATATTTTGAACTCTAACAGTTGTAATGCCACAAAACATTACAGATTCTTTCCCTTCCTTAGTGCCTGAACAAGACATTCTTCATACAACTCTCCTATTTTCTCTTCCCTTAGTCAACTGCTGTCCATTTTCAGGGTGTTCTAAGATCTTTTCGTTGACTCTTCTTTTCTTTTGCAATCTTGGGAAATAGTGCTACTCTCTACTTGTGTTCCTTGTGAGGAGACAGGTTCCAGAGCATCACTAATATTGTTCCTTGTGAGGAGACAGGCTCATGACAAAGGCACTATTCCCAGACTTAAAACTCTTTTTCTTTCTGTTCTCAAGGGAAGATCAAGGAGAGACTGCAATTGCCTATCTGTTCGGACTGAAAGAGGAATCAAGTTCTGCGCATACCTAGTTCTTATAAGAGGACCTGAACTCGCCCTGTTAGACTGATTCCACTTGCAGCTTTCTACTTAGTAAGACCTGCAATCAACTCTTATAGCAATGGCTCTTTCAACTGTCAACTTCATGTGGTTAGTTCTTCGAAAAACTGAAAGTTTCAACTGATTTTGACTCAATAAAACAACATTTTTGACTGACTCTCAAAACAAAACACAAAGTCAGTAATCACCTCCCCCAGACTTAAACAACACTTTCCCCAGTGTTATCAAGCCCGAAGTTGGCTAAAAGAAAGATTATAAACAACTGAAAATACCAGTTAGAAGACTTACCTTCGTCTGTGCGTGGTGTCGATCGACACTGGTCTGAGTTGAGTCCAATGTCACCTTTTTCAACTGACTGAAACTAGGACTTAGTAAAACCAAAACGAAAATAAAAAAGAAAAACGTACCTACTAGTGGGTTGCCTCCCACTCAGCGCTCGTTTTCAGTCATTGGCTTGACTGTGTCGGGGATCAGACGTCTGGTGGATCAGAGGGTGGCATTGAATGCTTCCCAGACGAATGTCTTCTCATCCATGGCGGTTTATAGGCATTATGTGCATGAGAGCGACCAAGGAAATGAGGAACATCAGCAGGGTGGGCCTTTATTTCGGGTGGGACACTTTGTTTTCCTGCAGCATAATCAAAAGAAACACCAAACCTTCTACGAGAATCTCGTTGCTTGCAAAAGCGTGAAATAGCTTTTGAACCTTTTGTATTCCTATTGATAAGATCAGGGGGTTTGGAATTTATTCCCGTAAATGCGTACCTTTGCTTCCTTCGAGGTGTCTGATCTATAGGACGTGAAGGCATCTGTTTGACAACTGGTGATGGATTTGAAGCATTAGAAGGGACTTCTGGTGTGATCCGTGAAGTGTGTCGATCGACACCAACTCTGCAGCTCGCATCTCTGCACTTTTTCTGCAATTCAGCTCTGCAATCCTTGTCTCCAGGATGAAAACGTCTTCCTTAATCAACTTGGCATTGTTTAGACCTTCATCTTTGCCCAAAGTCCTGAAGAGATGATTGTTTCCACTTCAATCTTCAAGCTCCACAACTTTCTCAGAATTCTCAGCTAATGCCTCTTGAATAACCAGCTTGTCCTCTTGTTTTTCAGTATCAAACTCCTTGGCATACCCAGCAGTAATTGCATCCGAACTTTCCATGATTGGACCTTCATCTATGGACATCTCTACTGAAAAAGCTTGACCATCAATGGTGGATGGTCCTCTTAATTTGTCATTGTCAAAGTTCATGACAACATCTCCCAAATCAAGCTCCATTTTACCTTTCCTAACATCAATGATGGCACCAGCTGAAGCCAGGAATGATCTTCCAAAAATAAGAGTATCTGCAGGTTCTTCATCGTACTTCAGAACAACAAAGTCTGTGGGAATTATGCAGCCTTCAACCTTCAGGGGAACATCTTCTAAGACACCTTCTGGGAATCTCTTTGATCGATCAGCTAGGATAAGAGAGATTCTGCTTGGCTTGAAATCAGTCATTCCAAGTCTAACAGCAACAGAGTATGGTATCAAGTTGATACTTGAACCTAGATCGCAGAGAGAACGAGGAAACCTTCCTGTTGAGATTGAGCAATCTAGCACAAAGTTTCCTGGATCAGGTAGCTTCTCTGGAATCCTCCTCTGACTCACAGCACTGACTTGTTCAGAAACCCACACCTTCTTCTTCTTCCTTGGAACTATGTTCAAGAGAATTGCATTCATGTCTCTGGTAAGCAATGCTCCTTCTTCAGGACTCACACCATTGACAACCATTCTCTTGACATAC
Source organism: Alliaria petiolata (assembly GCA_020283515.1). Taxonomy (NCBI): domain Eukaryota; kingdom Viridiplantae; phylum Streptophyta; class Magnoliopsida; order Brassicales; family Brassicaceae; genus Alliaria; species Alliaria petiolata. Next base: position 117,737,564 of record JAHZTW010000001.1, read on the forward strand.
CTTCTTAATGCAAGTGAAAGTTGCACTGCATCAACAAAGGGTAGCTCAACCATCAGCTTACTCATCATCTCCTTGCATTTAGCTTCCTCTCTCTCATGTTTAGATCTTTTGGGAGGCAGGGGATAGGGTATTTTTGGTTTATACACATTTTCCTCTGCAATGTTTGAAGCTTCAAGCGTGCTTGGCGGAGTCTGGGAAGGGTGTCGATCGATGCCCTCTTGGTGTCGATCGACACTGGTATCTGATGTTGCTTTGGTCGATTTTTGTCCGCCAGAACTCGAATCGTCGAGATTTTCTACTGGTGTCGATCGACACTCAGTAGTGTCGATCGACACTAGCTTTGTAGCTCGAATCTCTTCCTCTTCAGCCTCAAACTCCACGATTTCTTCACCATTTAGACCCCTTTTCAGCTCTGTTTGAAGGCTCCTTTCACTCTGGATCGTGATGGCATTCACATGATGCCTCAGATTTGTATCCGTCTTTCCAGGAAGAAAACCTTCTTGCCTATGAACAGCTTCTGCAGTTTGAGCAACTTGAGTATCTAATTTCTTGACATGGTTGTTCAGAGATTCGAATTTCCCATTCAAGTCTTGGTACATGGCGTCCATCTTTCCAGTCACATCTTGATATAATGTGTCAATCTTCCCATTAAAGCTCACTGTCATCTTCTGTTGTCCTTCTAAAAGTTGTTCTATCATAGACTCCATCTTATTGTCTTGTGCAGGAGGCTTCTGGTAAGAAGAAGAACCATAGCTTCT
>JAHZTW010000001.1:117740275-117754338 GCA_020283515.1 Alliaria petiolata
TTTAATGATATGGCATGTGTACCATATAACATCCACGATGTTGATTTGAGGTATGAGGATGATGAGATATACATAGGGAGAATGTTCAAGAACAAAGAGCATTTCAAAATAACTTTGGCAATACATGCAATAAAGTTGGTCACTAGGTTCAGATACCACCGCCATGCGAAGTTGTATGTGGATGCGAGATGTATTGATCCTATGTGTGATTGGAGGGTGAAGGGGCATAAAGTTGGAAATTCGGAACTTTATGAGGTTAGGGTGGCAAATTTGACTCATGTGTGCGATTCGGATAGTAGAGGCGAGTTCTCGAAGCACGCGACAACGAAAGTCATTGCCGCTTTGTTGAGGTCGAAGTATGATGCGTCGTTAGTAGGACCACGTACAAAAGATTTAGCTCCGTCAATCCTAAGGGAGCATAAGGTAACAGCTACGTATTGGAAGTGTTGGAAAGCAAGAGAGTTGGCAATTTCAACTGCCCATGGAACAGAGGAGACTTCATTCAAGTTACTTCCGATGTACTTTTACGTACTCAAGTATGCTAATCCGGGAACAATTACACATTTGCATACACAAGTGGACGAAAAAGGAAATACACGGTTTAAGTTCACATTCATGGCTTTGAAGGCTTGTATTGACGGGTGGAACCATTTGAGGAAGGTTGTTGTGGTGGATGGGACGCACATGTCTAGAAAATACAAAGGGTGTCTACTAACAGCAAGTGGACAAGATGCGAACCTCCAGATATTCCCTATAGCTTTTGCCGTTGTGGACAGCGAGAATGAGGTGTCTTGCTCGTGGTTTTTCAAAAAGTTAATAGAGATTATTGGATACAGTGAAGGTTTGACAATAATTTCGGATAGATGCAGCTCTATTTATACCGCAAAGGATGCCTGGTATCCACTCGCAAAACACGCTGCATGTCTTGTACACCTGCAGAGAAATGTGAAAAACAAATTTAAAAAGAAACGGCAAAAGGAGATTGTTGGTTTGGCATGAGATGCATTCCGAGTTGCTGAGTTTAAAAAGATTTATGCGACGCTGAAGGAAGTGGATATAGATTTTTGGGAGTACATGGTGAAGGTAGATAAAAAGCATTGGACAAGATGTTATTTCGAGGGGGGAGAAATATAACTTGATGTCTAGTAACATCGCGGAGTCACTAAACAATGCCTTACTTCCTGCCAGGGATTGTCAAATCGTGTCATTATTTGAGTTTATCCGGCGGATGCTAAGCAGGTGGCATGAGAGTAGACGAAAGAAAATAACGAAAATGCAAGGTGTTATTCCACAAGAACTTGAAAAAAAGCTGATTAAGCAGTTGGATTTGTCCCGAGGACTTCCCGTCCTAGAACTGTCGGCGTGGGATTTCGAAGTAACAGCGGGGTCCGGTGTACAGCACCATGTTTCCCTCCAAAAAGGGAATTGTAATTGTCGAGAATTCCAGATGCTTTTATTACCCTGCCGACATGCAATTGCAGCAGCGACCATTCAGAAGCTGCTGTATAAGAGTTTAGTCGGTGATTTGCATCGGAAAAAATGTGGGGGGGATACATTAGCAGGCATTATTCTGCCGGTTCCAGACCCAGAGGACGTTGATGTTCTGACTGAGGTGTCAGAGGGTGTTGAAATTAAGCCTCCTAAGAGTAAGCGTCCGCGAGGAAGGCCAGCAAAAAAAAAGAAAACTTTCACCTGGGGAGATGCCAGTATACTATCCATAAATAATTTCCCTTGAAGTTGCAATGTTTAGAAATAATTACGACATTTCTATTTTAAATTCTTAATGGTCTGACTTTATTTCTGCAGGTCCCAACGAAAAAGGCGAGGATTCACAAATGCACCAGGTTTAAAGTTGGGGGACATAACCGGGCAACTTGCGTCTCTCCCTTGGGATAGAAGTTGTGTGTTTTTAGAGAACTCGGATGTTTTTTGGGGAATATTTTGTTTTTTGTTTCCAATAGCGGGAAGCCTTGGGAAGGTGGATGTTGGGTGGGAAGGATTTTTATGGATTATGTACAGCAGCGGTGTCTCTACAACAGACAATGGTTTACAACATAAAATAGTGTACACCAAGTTATGGTGTACACAATCTGGTTGTGTACACCATTTGCTTCTGTACACCAACTGTTTGTGAACACCAGATCTTGACGAAAACATACATAATCATATAGGAGAAGAGAACATAATTAATTCGAGACTCTTAAATTTGAAGTGAACGATACATAAAACATACAATAGGAAAAGGTAAAGAGAGGACTCGGACTAACGATTATAGCATGTTACATATACGCCTGGCGCACCAATATAAGTAGCAGTCGTTGCAAAATGTGTCAAAATTAGGATCATGGTCAAAAGCACAGTCGGAGAACTTGACTAGGTCGTTGTTAGGATAAGCGAATGATTCTAAGTACTTATTCATGAATTGAGAATAGAACCAAGATATCTGGTAGATGAGCTCCTCCCCAATATGCCTCACAATTTCTGTTGTTAGTGGTACGTGGTTCACCGCGAAGTCGTGGAAAAATCGGCTAACTTTTTCAGAATCCCCACGATAAACGCAGAAAATTCCAGCTGCTATGGTTGCATGGGTGTCATTTGGGACAATAAGTTCCATGAGGTCAACTCCACCATCTATATCGCCACATTTGATTACGAGCCTCAAAGATTCGTAAAAAATCACGTATTCATTATCTTGTTCCAGACACTTCTTAAAGAAATGACGGCCTCTCCCTCCGGTGCATATGTCAATGGGATCTCGGCAGATGGCGTACAAGCTACAGCTGCAAAAAACATTGTCTCCGTATACGAGACGATGGGTCCGTTTGCCGGCTCTCAGAAACGGCCCCAACATCCAAAAAGCTTCTTCACCAACCTTCTGAATGATTGAAGAAAGTATTTCGTCTGGTAACTCGGGTAGCACCATCGTATAATTTTATTTTTGTTCGGCCACTTTGTAAATGAAGTAAGGAAGTGGGGATATATATTGACAATGGGAGTAGTATTTCTTGCTGGAGATGTAGTTAATGTATGTACTAGTAGTTGTTGATTTATCAGTAGTAGTTGAGAAAGAAATAAATGATGTAGTTAATGTTTTTGGTCTACTTGGTGTACAGGTTGTTGGTGTACACCTTTACAAGAGTTTTCCATTTAAATTCTCTTCAAATTATTTATGTACTGGGTCTGTTATGTAACTTATGTAATAAATTATGTAAGTAGTAGTAGTTGAGAAAGAAATAAATGCTTTAGAGCTCTACTGATACACATTAATTGAGGATATACAGAAAGATGTATGACTGAAGGTGTACAGATTGTTTCTGTACACCTTGTTGGTGTACACGTAATTATGATGTCCGTGTACATCAGATCAGAATCAAACAAAATAACATAGAGATTAGGTAAGACCATAAAACACATATAAAATACCTTACAGATTAATTTCCAAATACATAGCGAGTATGTGTCCAATAAATACTTAAACCTTCCGAATAACCACATTACTACCGAAATGATTAAATAACATGCGAAAGGATCCGAACAACTTCGACCATACATAACTTCCACCCTAACTTTATACAAAAAATGCCAGCAATGGAGAAGAGGCAAACTTCAATTCATAACTTTAGGGCGCAAATAAGGGCAGCAACTGAGAAGAGGCAAGTTGTGGCAGAGAGATAAACACCTATCGTTGTCATTTTGGGAAGATAACCGGCCATCCTACCACCAACAACGTCTGATCCACCGTCCGCTGCAACTTCTGGATTTCCATCGTTACATCCGCCCCTGTACCACATTGCCACTGTTTCGAAGTTGCTTGTAGTAGTCCAGCTCCGTTTTGAGGGCAACGATTCTGTCTCATGCCTTGATCAGCGCTAGCTTCTGCCAACCATATGGGGGCTCTGGGTCAACCCACTTGAAATAGGAGCAACCGCGATCGAAACGGTAGTTCACAACGGGGCACTTGTAGAACTCTCGCCCAGGGTTCATGTTTGTCCAAGATGTCATCACCATTGGCGTCTCAAGACAATCGCACAATTTACTTTTTGGACTCCCCACGATCCGTGGCCCAGGGGCTCTGCTTGAAGATTCCGACGCAGTCGTCATAATAAAGATGAGTAACTCGATCTAGATTTACAAGAGAAGAAAGATAATAAAGGTCCCGGTATTTTCTTTGAATATCTTTGTTAACCATTTCTAACCATTTACCAAAGGCTAACAAAACAGAGAACAGAAATCAAGAAGATAGGATTGATACGTGGCTTCTCCCGGTCTATTAAAATTCCCCAGAGAATTAGTATTTTATTGTGTACAGTGTACGTAACTTTGGTTTTTGGTTGATTAGACATGTCATAAATTCAAAAATGTTTTCTCTTTAAGCGTCTAACTTTGTTGATGTTTTCAAACCATTTCAAATTTCAAATTTCTTCCACGTCATTATAATTCTCTACTACAAAACGAACATAACGAACCCACAAAATAACAGTACGGCTGATTTTTAACGAAACCACAAATGAACAGTACAATTTCGGTTTAAAACTTAAAAAACTTAAAATATTATATAAATAGATAAAAATATTTTGAAGGTACTGAACACATTACAACATTGCGCAAACACGGTGGGCGCACCACAATAGGTAGCAGAACTTGCAATTGTGGTCACCATTGCCCCAGACACATTCACTCCAGTTTACAACTTTGTTGTCTAAACAACGAAACGACCCGAAATAGTTATTGATATGAGGAGGATCTTACCATGACATGTGCTCTAATAAATCTTCCGCAACATCAAAAACCAATGTCGAATTTAGGGGTCCGTGGTATATAGTAAACTGCTTAAATAACCGGGTTGCTTGACGAGATTCCCCAAGACAAACGCGAATCATAGCTGATGCGAGTGTGGCATCAGCGTGAAATGGGACATTCCGTCGCAAGAATTTCATTCCACCGTTTATGTCATCACAGGTTAGAATCAGCCTTAGAGATTCGTAGTAAATGGCTTGAGGGTTACCTTGCTCGAGACACTTTTCGAAGAAATTTCTGCATCTTCTTCGAGGACTGATGTTTTCGTTGGGACTTCGACACATATTAAACAAATCACAAGTGCGAAGAACATTCCTCCCGTAGACAATGTTGAAGGACCGTCTACCTGCTCTTAGAAACGGGGAAAGATCAAAAACATTTTCTGAACCAATTTTTTCAATAATTATAGAGAGGATCTCATCTGGTAAAACCATTATTTTCTTTCAGACGTTTATAGGAATGGATTTTTCATTGGTCAGAATATCAATATATAGACGAGTTTCTATGACTATTTGGAGAGGTTCCATTAATTACCCTTATTGAAAGTTGTTTATATTAGGTAGCCAGAATATCCACAACATTTATTGCAAGTGGATGGAAATCTCAGTTACTCTATAATTTGAAACATATATAACACTAATCAGGTTAACAATTTCATGGTGTACACGTCTACCCTTATGCAGATGGTAGTTGTCGATGGTATATTAAAACACGTCGTTTAACATTTAATTTAATGATCTTCTTCAATTTCAGGCTATATTAAAAGACATCCACAGTTAAGTGTTGTGGATGGCAGTTGTCTAATATAAATTTCCAACCGACGTGTTCCTTCGGTATTAATAACTTGTAATTATGAACCGAGATGTGGTTATTAAATACAGGAATATGTAACGAAAAGGTACAATTGTTGTACCCAATATCATGTTTAGTTCACCCAAACGACATGTCTTTAAAGATTGTATAAATACCTATCCTACTCATAAAAAAAATATTCTGCTTTTTTTTCTTTTACTTCATTATAAGTCATGTCTTCAAGCAGGCAGAGAGTAAACGGAAATCCGTTCTCTTTTCTTATGTCCCTTCCAGACGAATTATTAGAGAAAATACTTGCTTGTACCAGTCGTTCGTTACAAGATATGATGACGCTCCGTGAGGTTTGCAAGCGCTTCAACAACTCTATAAAAACAAAAGCCTTCGACAGCGCTGTGGACCCCGTGGAGATGGAGATGCCGCTCGAGGGATTTTTCAATTTCATCGACTTGTTGAAACTTTTTTATGAAGCTGGGAATCGTGTATCTATATTCATGAAGGGTATGCAAGACTATTTCGTCCGTCACAACTCCTCCGGTATTGAACTAATCAAGAAATCAGCAGACGAAGGATATGATGCCGCTACATATGTGTACGGGATGTTTCTGAAAGCCGTCCGCGAAGAACATTCGGAGGGGGATGCATATCTCTCAAAAATATCTCCCATAAGACAAAGGACAATTATCCGGGAAATCATCAACGCGGGTCGCCGAGGGTATGTTTTCCAAGAACCGGATGATTTCGGGACGAGGAAGTTCGAGACAAATAAACAATTTGTGACACTCTAGGATTGTGCGTGTGGTCAGCCAGATCCCTATCTACTATGGGATTCAGATGGTTTTAAGGGTGCTAACATCTGTACGTCTTGTCGCTGGGCCCAAGATTGTGAAATGTTCTTCAGATACATCGTCGTTGCCGTCAGAACTTGACCGTCGATGCAGAATTGGTGAATGTAATTTAATTTTCTGATATTTTGCAATAGGGTACCTTGGGAGTTTGTAACTGGGTACACCAACTAATTTATTTATTTAGCAGAACAATTTCATTTTCTCCCCGTTTTTTATATCAAATCTTATTTGCTACTTTAAACAAGCTTTTTCCTTTCCGCGTACAAAATATCTCCATATATAAAAATAAATTATCAGAGGCCAATACTTTTACAAAATTATACTACATGCATATTTTTCATATCAAAATGATTCATGCTCTGTTAACTGTACAACATTACAAGTTCAGCGCGTACATAAATAAACTGACCACAAAAATATACACCAAGGACTTTTCAATGCCAATAATTTTAAGATTACCATTTCAATAAAGACAGTTCAAAAGTTGATTATCACTAGAAATTCCCAGAGGATTTTCTCATACTAAAATTAATACAAATACAGGCCAAATTCAAATAATATTACAATATCAATAAAAAAAGTTCAAAAGTCGACCATCCACATTTTCATCTGTTTGCCACATCCGGACTGCCTACAAACTCTTCGTAGCAGTCCATCGCGAATTTCTCCCTAAATCGATCAACATCTTTGTCAGTTATCGACCCCATCTCATCATGGCCAAGCCATGCAGCATGCATCTCTAGGAACTTTGCAGCACATGGTCCGCAATCCCCCGTCCTCTTGTTTTGATAGATATCAGCTGGACGGGTCCAAGTGTACGGTTCCATCGTCAGGTGTTCGGTTGAAGCAGACGGCAAATATCGCTTCAAAATCCATGGCATACTATGAATAACTGGTTCAATGTGACCCACCACCTCTTCATCTGTCTCATTGTGCTCCACGTATGGATCCAGAATCTCAATACTCCCCATACGCAGGTCGATGACCAACCCAACCCAATGGTTGTTCCCCCAGTTCATGGGGGCGTACACAATGTCCACATTCTTTAAGAACTCTGATTTGCCGGTCTTCCACCTGCAGCTTTTTCCCAGCACATAGCTGGCTACGTTCTTTCCCCAATCAAAACAACTTTTTTCTTCAGCGTTTTTAAACTCACTGTACGCCGATACTACCAAGGAGAGCAACGCGGTGTCTACAATTGCTGCCCTGTCTTTCAACACGATTTCACCTCTACGACGCCACAACATGGTCATTATGATCTGCATATGCTGTAATCCACATACACAATATTGAAATATTAACTCATACCTAAATCGGAATAAACGGTGTACGATCAATCATAAATCTTTGCCTACCTCCGTAGTCACCCAATTCGTTTTCCTAGCCATGCTTAGGAAAAATCCATTTGAAACTTTGTGTCCTGTCACAAGCTCAAACTCCCTACAGGGAATAAATTATACTTTTAATAACCAAACTTTTTATACGAACTAAAGTTCCTATCCATATTTTAATACAACACCTTACTTTTTCTTTGATTCATGGAGAAGGGTTCGAAATGTCTTGAACTCCAACTTGGAGACAGCTTGGATTGGCTCATATACTGGTTTACTACGACTTGCGAATAGGGCTCTGACACGGGGATCACCAGTGTACACTCCACCAAGAATGTTCGATCTCTGGGGTACGCGCTTATCTTGCGCCCTCTCTGGAGAAGTATCACCTTCATGGTGTTCCGTCTGTTCAGGTGGAGTCTCGTATTGAGGAGACAGGGGGGACGAAGCCTCACTTTCGGCATGTGAATACCCAGACACAACCATCTGCAATGGATTTTCAGCCAGGTCATCTGATTCTTCCATCTACAACAAAAAATACACTATCTCAGATTATTTTCCGTTCAATATTTTACTTACTTTCATAATTTGTAGATCATCTTTGTCAAATTACCTCTTCATTGTGGATGGCAGGTGCAATCGACCCCAAAACATCTCTTTCTTTCCTTTCAACGGTCTCTTCCTCTACCTTGGTGTCCTTTTCCATCCTATCCCCTGACTCTTCCGGTGCAACAGTTTTCTCAGCTGTTTTACCTCCTTCTTCTTGCCCGCCTGCCTCTTTCCCATCACAAGCTCTCCCACCTTTGACTGCATCACCTTCTTCCTCATCTTTTCCATCTTCCTCAACCCCAGCTTTGTCAGATTTCTTTGTTTCCACTTCATGCCCAGTTTCCTCGGCATCCAGATTTCCTTTTTTATTCACATCCTCTACTATGCCGAATGTGACCCCGTAGTTTTCCCATACATCATTATCACCCTTGTCACTATCACCATCATCATTGACATCCAGCTTCCTTTTTTTTTCTTTTCTCCGTTACTGCAACCAGCGGAATCTTTCTGCATCTGATCCACTTTCCTTAGCCTAGCAGACCGCCTCCTTCCAAACTTGTCAGTTTCAGTTCCCCTCATTTCGTTCTTTTTTTGGACACCCGCCTTCCGGGTCTCCATGCCCACCTCGTCGTCAGAGAGTTGAACTGCATCATCTTTTGTTTTTTTTTTCCTTTTCTCCGGCTCACCATCCACCATGACCGCATCCAATATGTCCTGCTTCAATTGCGCGAACTTCCCTTCCAACCACGTCTTCAAGGTTTCTACGACGCAGCTTACCTGGTCTTCAGCTAACCCTTCTTCCTTGGACTTTACTTGCTGACGCCTCTTAGCAGCCCCTCTTCTTGGATGCCGATGTTGTTTTTCCTTCTTAATTTTTTGGCTCTTGGTTGGCGGTCTTCCCTTAGCAGCCCCACCTACTTCGGACGCTATTCGGATAGGAGGTATGGAGGAGTCACCGCCTGGGAAATCTGACTCTTTGAAGACATATCCACTCCTATGAAGTTCCAACAACAACGATACTCCTCGTCTTCGACTTCATCATCCCACTCGACCTCTGCATCCACGTCGTCACCAAAACAATCGACAATTTCCAACTGCACAAAGGACCACATTATACGGGTTAGTGTCCACGCCCACGGAAACGTATGTAAACCGTACGAGAGTAAACGCCGTACACGTATAAAACCGGCATCCAGCGTACACCTAAAAAACATCAATCCCCATACGCCTATAAAACATCATCCCACGTACGCCTATAAAACACCATCACCCGTACGCCTATAAAACACCATCCCCCGTACGCCTATAAAATACCATCGTCAACCGTACACGTATCATCATCCAACGGACACCTACAAATCATCAATCCCCGTACGCCTATAAAACAGATCACCCGTACGCCTATAAAACATCATCCCCCGTACACCTACAACAATGTTTATACGATGTTTACCTGAGGGTCCGCTTCGACTGCGAGAACATCATTCATGTGAAGGAGGGTTATGGTTCTTGCAAGGGCGTGTCGTTCTTCCAAAAACGATGTCATTTTCTCAGGTTCTGGAATCTTGCTCAACAGCAGAGGAAAACTTTCGAAAGCTAGAAGTTGCAAGGCCAGAGGAATACCGTAGCAGACGCTCGTTTGCTGTTTCAGCCGGTTACGCATTTCCAGGACCGAATCGTCTACCGTTGGACTTGGTGGATTCGGGACTAATCTAGATAACGTCTTCGCAAAAGATTCTCTACCCCACGGGAACGACATGAAGTACTCCATATCGCATAACATATCCACATATGCGGGCGTGATGGTTAGGTTCTTGTTGCGACATATGAGGATCCCATCCACAATGATGATCAATGCAAGGGGTAGCCTTTTCCACTGGGCCAACGAAGGATCTTTCAGCATGTCCACCGCATTGGCTGCAGTTACGAAAGGATCATCTCTCCCAAAAAGGTCTCGCCACATACGAGATATGGTGGTCTTTACTGTCTCTTCTTCCCCTGCTTTTGCAGACGCATCTGAGTCGGAAAGGTCAGATACCGGGGTGGCAGCCTTTGAATTTTCCTCCCCTGGGTGGTAATCTCGAGGGAATGGACCACACATAAGGCCAGTGATACACTTGAACTCCGATAGAGAGAAGCGAAAAGGTTTACTCCCAAAAGCAATCCACATTTCATGTTTTTTCTTCGTGATTAGTTGACGGGATAAGAGGGAATGGATTAGTTTGGCGGAATTGGTGCATCTTGCAACAGGCAACCTTAATAGACTGCCGAACTGGGACCTTTGAAGTTCTTGCAGTTTGTCGGACCCATCCAACGCCGAGACCACTTCCCCAATCATGTTCGCTTTCGAGTAGTTATTTAGCCGGGGGCCCCCCGTTGGGTAGCAATTGGCGCCGAACAGACGGGTAGGCAATTTTTTGGAACAACCACTGCTTTCGCACCCATCGCCACCGATGTGGTCCCTGTAATCTGTTACGAAAGGGAATTATTTACGACTCCACACATACAACTAACAGAAGAAGGAATTTCCGGTCAACCAATTTAAATGCCGAGCGCAAATTTAACTGACAATGCCTATTACTTTGAATCTTACTAACTGCAGAGCTAACTCCGGAACCCCAACTATCGCGGATGAATTTAAAAAAAATTCTTGCAACAGTAATTAAAGTGACATGAAACCTATTATTGCCGAGCCGCTCTAAATTTGGAGAAGATTATTAATCGAACTTACCTTCGGAATCAGTTGCCCCACTGCTGAGGGAGTCTATGGTGGGCGGTTCCGGCCGAGACCTACTCCGAAGTACATCTCGGTTGTTTTCGGTTGGGGTTTTCTACCGGGACGGCTAATGATTGATTTCCGTCGACACATAGTTGCAATTTAAGGAGAATTGGGTCGGGGTTTTCGAAAACTCGTTTGTCGGAGAAACCTCGTCTGGGATCTTCAAGAAGGGGAAGGTAAAGCTGCCCCGAGAAAATTTAATTCAAGAAATTAATTACTGAAAACCAGAGTTTGTAATAACCGTTTGACACGGTTTTTCGATTTTTAAAACGGTTAGCAGAAACCACGTAATAACCGTCGATTTTATCGATTTTATCGGATGGGCTAAACCGAATATAATTTTTTGCACCGCTAGAGCAGAATTGCTGCGTTTTGTTTTCTTTTTTTTTTATTAATGGCAGTTCCGTTATTTGGCAATTTTCGTAAGGGGTATAGCGTATTTACATCTTAGGAGAGAGAGAGAAGTACCCTATTTGCAAATAAAAAGATGGGTGTACCCATTCTCCAAATTTTAAAGTCAAAAAGTACCCTATTGCCAAATTTCTCATGAATAAACAACATTTTTCCTTAAAGCTTTTTGATGCAGCGCACTTCATATCACGTCTCAATAATCCTCGTCGTGATCAAACTCTTTTAGTACTGTTTCATTGGTTTTATATCTTATTGGGATTTCTATATATTATGGGCTTTTAGTGTTTATTGTCGGTTTTGCTTCTTAGCTACATTAGGTTTTCGTTTAGATCTTCTATATAAGTGAGCCGCTAGGCTTGATTGTAAGGCAGACTTGATTTGATTAAATTTATAAACAGAGCTTTTTAAGCACTAAGAGGAGTACTTTTAACCCCTTTGTCTAATCGATCTCAATCGTATAAGCGAATATCCGAGTTCGTTTCGAGTTCTCCTCGAGTTCTTGTCTTGATCTTGTTATTTAGCTTCCGCCACTCTATCACTTTTGCAATAAATTACTCAAAAGACAGCGAGAGAGACCGATTATTAGGTGAAAGATTTTTGATTGCAGCAATATTATTCAGTTGTGTTAATCAGAAAATTGTTTGATTTTAGACCACTTGAAAACCCTGTATGACCAAATCCTCGTGACTTGTCAATCAGTATGCCCAACAAATGGTTCTAGTTCAACATTCTTAAACTCTTAAATCTGATCACTTGTACCGAAAACTTATCAGTGAACACAAATTACATAAAAGTGAACTCATGAAATCTGCAAGGTTTGAGAAAAGGGAAGCAATATTCTGAAATTCAACATTTAAAAATGTAAGATCCATTATTCCATGTCTAAAGGGTAAGAAGAAAACCTTGCATCGTAAGAAGTGAGCCCAAAAGATAGGCATTTTCGACGGTCCTTAACCGGAAATCTTTAGGATCTGCATATACGAAGATAATAAAGAAAATGACAGCAAAATATATTATTACATACATCAAACACAATAGTTTACACAAACCTACCAGTAAAAAAGATTGGAGCTGCAACAGGAGCACCAATTGTATGAGAAATGAAAAATAGACTGTAAAAATGTGGTAGGAGTTTGTTCAGGTATAATTGGAGCTAAATTGGACATTTGGATGCATTTTAAAGCTTAATGGAATGAAGTCACGAAGTGTTGAAGTCGGATTGAAGTTGAAGGATGAGTGTCGATCGACACTACCTGTTGGTGTCGATCGACACCAGGTTTTCCTATTTTCAAAGACGTGAAGTTTCCAGATTTTGCAGAAAAGGAAAGTTCCAAGACTTTTTCTAACCTTCCAACGAATTGAAGATTCGTACCTGAGCCTATAAATATAGTTTTTCAGCCATTGTTTAGGCATAATCTCATATTTTAAGAATCATAGAAGTATAGGTTTTTGGAGAGAAAAATCAGACTCCTTTAGAGCAGATTTGGAACTCCTTTATTTTTTCTATTAATTTCTTTTATGCTTTCTATTCAAATAATGATGTATGTTTCATTGATCATTTCTGAGTAGTTTGCTTGTTGGGTTTAGGGTTTTTCAAAGATGATTGATGAATTGTTAGGTCGAATTGAATCGTTAGGATAAAATCATTAGAGTTCTTCATCTAAATTTGTGATTAATACTTATTCTACCTTCGCGACCTAGAATCTGATCTTAGGTTAATTAATAGATTGATATATCATGGTTTTTACCCGTTTTTGAACCATGATATAAGTGTTTTTATAGAGTCTTTTGGTATTTTTAGAGTCCTATTAGAGTCTTTGCAGGTTCAGCTACGTTTTGAGCATAATTGGAGATTTTGGAGTTTTTTTTAGCATTGTGGAACAAGCTGCTGAAAATATGAACTCGGATTGAAGATTGATGAACAGTGTTGATCGACATTGTTCATGGTGTCGATCGACACCCGAGATTTCCAGAAACTGGTCGTGACTTTACAAGTTTTGAAGAAAAGGAAATTGCCCAAAAAGATTTCCTTATTTGCAAGAGTGTCCAATTCGTGTTTTAGGCCTATAAATATAGTTTTCGGCCATTGTTTAGGCTACAGAACACAACACACACATTATTTTAAAGAGAGATTTTTAGAGAGATTTTAGAGAGAAGAATTTGTCTCCTTCAGAGCAAATTTGGAACTCCTTTGTTTCTATTGATTTCTTTTATGCAAACTATTTTATTCATGATGTTTTCTTTATTCACCATGTCTGAGTAGTTTACTAGTTAGGTTTAGGGTTTTCAAAGGTGATCAATGAATTGTTAGGTCGAATTAAATTGTTAGGATAAAATCATTAGAGTTCTTCATCTGGATTTGTGTTTAATGCTTATTCTAGCTTCGCGACCTAGAATCTGATCTTAGGTTAATTAATAGATGCGAGAGTATTATTGATTGCCTGAACTAATGTTAGATGAGCAAAATACCTATTCGCAAAGAGATTTGGTTTAGGGTTTTGTGAACAATTGAACCTGAACTTTAATGCTTGTTTGAAT
>JAHZTW010000001.1:117761234-117820356 GCA_020283515.1 Alliaria petiolata
ACAACACACACATTATTTTAGAGAGAGATTTTAGAGAGAAGAATTTGTCTCCTTCAGAGCAAATTTGGAACTCCTTTGTTTCTATTGATTTCTTTTATGCAAACTATTTTATTCATGATGTTTTCTTTATTCACCATGTCTGAGTAGTTTGCTAGTTAAGTTTAGGGTTTTCAAAGGTGATCAATGAATTGTTAGGTCTAATTAAATTGTTAGGATAAAATCATTAGAGTTCTTCATCTGGATTTGTGTTTAATGCTTATTCTAGCTTCGCGACCCAGAATCTGATCTTAGGTTAATTAATAGATGCGAGAGTATTATTGATTGACTGAACTAATGTTAGATGAGCAAAATACCTATTCGCAAAGAGATTTGGTTTAGGGTTTTGTGAACAATTGAACCTGAATTTTAATGCTTGTTTGAATTGTTAGAATTTGCAAAGAGATTTGGAATTCTAGGGTTTAGACATAGATAATCTTCACAGTGAGAGTTGGTTGATTTTACATTAGTGATTCGAGTTCGAGAACAGGTCTTAATAATTCATAACATTCTGTCTAGACTTGCAATTTATATCACCTGAGAATTTCCCTGAACCTAGCGTTTCGTCTCCTGAATCTAAATCGTTTAATTGCTTTCTGTCTTTTAATTCCATATTATTTCTTAGCTTAATTCGAAATTAGAAACTGCTGTGTGACTATCCCTTCTCTGTGGATTCGATCCCTAAGTACTACAACTGATCTCTTAATTTGAGAGAGTAGCTCTAGGGTAAATTTGAGAGCATATCATAGATGCGAGAGTATTATTAATTGCCTGAACTAATGTTAGATGAGCAAAATACCTATTCGCAAAGAGATTTGGTTTAGGGATTTTGTGAACAATCGAACCTGAACTTTAATGCTTGTTTGAATTGTTAGAATTTGCAAAAAGATTTGGAATTCTAGGGTTTAGACATAGATAATCTTCGCAGCGAGAGTTGGTTGATTTTAAATTAGTGTTTCGACTTCAAGAATAGTTCTTAATAATTCCTAACATTCTGTCTAGATCTGCAATTAGGATTCACCTGAGAATTTCCCTGAACCTAGCGTTTTGTCTCCTGAACTTACACCGTTTTTAATCATTCGCTGTCTTTTACTTTTAATTAACTCTTCTTAACTTAATTCGAACTTAGAAATTTGCTGAGTGATTATCCCTTCCATGTGGATTCGATCCCTAAATACTACAGTGATATCTTAATTTGAGAGAGTAGCTCTAGGGTAAATTTGAGAGCATATCACAATAGTAGCAAGACTCACTCTCCTTGACAACAGATATAAAGAGTACCAGCACGCTTGCATAGCAACAATCCAGACGACGTTAAATGCTCGCACCATCTTTGTCACTTTCTTCCCAAACTTCAACATGACGTTAGAAGATCGTCAGATCTTTCAAAACATACTGATCCAGTTACCAATCACTAACGCTCCACAAATTGGGAATACATATGCAGCGACTCTCCACTGTCAAATGGTGTATAGAGTCCAGAACCATGATATGGATCTAAGTCTCCCACAAGATACCGATGATGCCTTGCTCATACAGTTGGAGTCCTAACACAGTCCATCTTGCATCCATATTCCTAGACAAATCCCCATAGAAGAACTAGTCAAGCTACTTCCAGAGTCATGAGTGACGAACTATGAAAAACTCCATGATAGAAATACACCAACACAAGCGGTGGATTCCTCTATTTAAAGTTGCTTCTGCAGCACTGACTTGCTTCACTGATCCGTCTGGATTCTTGGTATTTCGATTCTTGATCTTCCATGAATGTGTGATGTTGTTTTCTTCAAACTGTTTTGATGGAAATGGTGAGTCTTATTGAGATGGAGGGCCGAACATGTAACTCAACAACACTTCTTCTCGATTTGGAGTATTTCTATCATTGAGTTTTTCATAGTTCTTCACTCATGACTCTGAAAGTAGCTTGACTAGTTCTTCTTTGGGGATTTGTCTAGGAATATGGATGCAAGATGAACTGTGTTAGGATGATGGGGTCTAAATAGTCGTCCGAGTTTGGAGGATTTCTTTGGGGACTCGTCAGGCTTTGAATTTTTAGGACCCTAAGCTGCAAGTGCACAGCGTGCGTTGTAGTACTTAGGGTATCGATCCACAGGGAGGAGGTCAACTGCAAAACAGAAGAATCAGGACAACCAAAGACGCAGAGAATTGTGGGTAAGTGTCACGATTCTTGCAGAAAATAAAGAAAGCAGTACCACGCCTTATATAGAGAAGGTTGTCAGTCTTTTCTATAAAAAACGGGAAAAGGAAAATAAACCTAAAAACTTGTAAAAAGGAAATCAGGTAAGCAGTGCAGAAAAAGTAAAGTATGGAAGTGCGTAAATCTCGATTTAAAAGCAGGTGGGGCGAACACGTTGGGAATCTTCTCGGGAAATCTATGGGGTTCTAACTAGAAATCAAACACACAAAAGTTAAGCAAGCGAGACTAGGCGATTTTCCCCAAACTGATTCACTGGTTTTAACAACCTAACTTTATCAAACTAGGTCGATCTGCGAACTTCCATTCCACAGGTATACTTTCATATCCTGCGTCCTAGACGAACACGCAATAGGATCGGGACAATAAACATTCAGACATCTTTTAAAGGATGCTCTCTACCCTATTTTGGTCTAGATCTGAGATTCAGGACATTCGTCGTTCTCAAGACCCTGCGATCAGAATATAGTTCATGACGCCAGACTCATGCAATAAGAACGAATAAGGTGAGACAGAAAATCCTAATCTTCGGCCTAAACAATCGGTTCAACAACAGTTAATGAAATTCCCCATAGATCCCCTTAAAGAACACCCAACGAAAGTAAACTACTCAGACATAAAAGAAGAAGTAGAAAACGTGATTGATGAATGCATAACTTGTATAAATCGATTAAAATAAAAGAGGGTTCAAGAACAAATCAATCTCCCTCAAAGAACAAAGTGGAAACCACGAATCAAAGATTCGCGGCCGCCAAGAGAAGTTTGTAACAAGAGAATTTCGTGATGCTAAGTGGTGATGCCCTAAAAAACCCTAAAGGTCGAGTATATATAGGTCTTCAAGTGCCCTAGGTCGTGGATTAGGTCTTGGCTTGCATAAGACGGCTGCGGGTTTAAGTTGGGCTTCAAATGGGCTCGGGAATCCGTGAGTGGCCTGGCCGCGCGAGCGACTGGCCGTGGCGCGGCCACTGGTCGTCTGGTTCGGCCGTGGCGCGGCCAGCTCGTCCTTCCGGGTGCTTGACGGACCTTCTTGCTTCCTTCATAACTTGAGATCCAACCGTGGGATTGCTCTCAAACCACTTCGAGGTGAAAGACAGCTGATAAGGCTACCTTGTCTCCAAATATGAGCTTGATCTCGTGGTGGGAAGGCCTTCATTTGGTGTTGAACTTCTGTCCTCGGGCACTGTTTCCGGAATTGTCCATTTTGCTCCAAAATATGCGTCTTTTGCTAAGATTACCTGAAAAGAGTCTTGAACAACCAAATACTCGAAATCTAGTGTTTATGCATCAAAACCTTAGTGAAATGCTTATTAAAGCACTCACTTATGATAGTAAAAACGGGTAAAATATGCATGTTATCAACTCCCCCAGACTTAAACCTTTGTTTGTCCTCAAACAAAACAGAAATCTAAGTAAGGAAAAGAGGTTTGAAAACGTGGAAACTCACCAATACTTGGGAACTCATCAAGTCTAGCAATCGACCTGTTGAGCCACATAACTCGGAATTCAGCTTCAAGGCGTTTGGGTCTAGTTACCTTGAGCTTTTCACCCTTCCCGGATACGCTTCATGGTCCCTTTGAGTATTTCGAGCTCCCTCTTGTTGACTCCTTTATTCATTTAGGCGTGCGGTCTCTATCGAGGGAGTATTGGTCGACGAGACATTATACTTTCTCTTCCAAACATCTAGACATAGACATTTCAGACACAACTCTCCTATTTTCTCTTCCCTTAGTCGATTTCTCCCTACTTTTCTAGGGTATCATTTTATTTTTTCTATCGACTTTCTTATTCCATTTTTTTTTCTTTCTTCTTAGCTTGAGAATGATCACTTCTTTGAAGTTTACATGATTGCTGCGAACCGTCATTGTCCTTTAAGGAACTCTGGTTGCCATTCACAAACTAAAACCTTTCTTTTTTTTTTTTTTTTCTTTTCTATAACAAGGGAAGATCAAGGAGAGGTTGCATTGCATCTACTTAGTCATGCTAGAGTCTAAAAGAGGAGCAAAGTTCGAAGTACCTCAAGCCCCTTGACGAGAAGATTTGATTCATTAGGTGCGGAGTCAACGCAAGATCCTTCGAGTACTCTAGAGATTAGAACTTTCTCCGCTGGAATGATCCACTCGCCGTGTTCAACTTAGTAAACCTTGCTTCTAAATCCGTGAGAATGGTCATTAAGGTTCCTTGTTCAAAGTGACTTGTACCTAGCAAAGTTCATAGTTTCCGACTAAAAAAAAAAAAAAAGTTTTGACTCTATAAAACGACTCGATAAATGATGTAAGTATGCATAAGACTCATCAAATAAAAGCATAATTAGTAATATAAGAAACCCCCCCAGACTTAAATCAAACTGTCCCCAGTTTGTTTAAATCGAGTTGAGGTGAAAAAGATAGGTAAATTCAAGTACAAGCTTGTGAAGACTTACTTGAAAGTGGCGTTGGGTTTGGTATGGGTGGATGGGCGTGTGGTATGATTGAGCTAAGGACTTGATCATTATCCTTATGTCCCTGCTTAGAATCGATTTGATTGAACAAAAGAAATCGAAAACTTAGCTCGAAAGGAAATGTGTTGCGCGGTTGAGCTTCCTTGCTTCGGATGGTGGTGGTGGGCGTGTGTGGGTGATGGATGAGGATGGTGATAGGCGTTTGGTGGTGATGATTGGCTCGCCTTTGATGTGAAGAACAGGTACTCCGGTTGTTGAGTACTCGTCTTGGTTCCTTGACCTTTGATAACACCGTGAATGAGAGATGGAAAATCTTCCGTCCTTGCGTCTTGAAGATTGCGTCACCTCAGAAACTTGACTTGAAGTTTGGGTCTATGCTGGCCTATCCAGTGATCTGTTCGGGATCCCGGAAGACAGGTGTTGCTAGTATGAACTTCAATGCCATATGAAATCCTTACTTGGCTTCGGTAAAGGTCTTGGTCGCGGAAGAGAGAAGCTAGTCTTCGGGAACTTTCCTCTTCGCGGTTTGGTGAAGGAAATTGCATCTTCTTCCTTCTGGAGCTTGCACAACGGTTTTCATCCTCTGGAACCGTGATGTTCTTCTTCATCTTCATGGATACATGTCTGTTGAACGTACAGGAAGAAGTTGAATGAGATGGATCATTGACTTAACTTCACTTGGATGGAGTCTTGTATTGTCTCGCCGTCTTTGATGCAACAGCAATGTATCGCGGTTGTGGAAGTGATCTTTGCGGTCTTTAGGTCGTGTTCAGGCCATTGAATCAAGGAGGGTACTTGAAAGGCTTGAAACAGGTTGAAGGAGATCCGGTTTGGTGAAGTCGGGACGGAAGCGTCTTCAGACGAAGGCCGGCCGCGCGACGGGTTGTCGCGGCCGCGACCAAGCGTCTTGCCTCCGCGCCATCGTGGCTCGTGGCGCGGCCAGGCTCCTTCTGGCCGGCCCACGGGCGGTTTGTCGCCCGGTGAGTGTTCTTCGAAACTCCTTTTTCATATTTTTGGTCTTTTTGGGTTTTTCTGATTTTTTTGTGCTTTTGGGGTTTATGAAAATGATGTAAACTAAGAAGAAACCATAACTAAAAATTAGTATGGTTAAGGGGATGAGAAAGATAATACCTAAAATGGGTTGCCTCCCATTGAGCCGCTCTTTTTTAGAGTCTTTTAGCTAGACTTTGGTAGTTTAGGAGCTTAGTTGGAGGTGGAGTTCGACCTTAGGCAAGGTTTTTTTGCCTTCTGCGCGCCCTCTTCTGCTAAAGGCTCCTCGAGTCTATCCATGATGGCATCTTCATATTTCTCAAGAAGGTGTTTCTCGTACCAGGTCCCCCTTGAGCTTCGAGCTTTCTTCCCGGCTCTTGCGAATTCGTAGAGATGTTGTATCTCTTGCTTAGTCTCATCACTCTCGTGGAAGTAGTACCCGATCAAGTGCTCCTTCCATGCTGTAGTGAAGGTAGTCTCAGGAGGAAGGTCCTCAACTACCTTGTTGATTTTCGCAAGGTCTTCTTTGCTGATCAGGTCGCGAGTCTTTCCAACCTTCTTATACCTATGTACGTCCATGATTCTTGGCGTGGTGGCGTTGAACCTTGCTTGCATGAAGTGTCTTTTGATTATGCTCGCGTCTTCGTTGCTATCTTTGAAGTATTCCTTCAGACCTTTCTTTTCTAGAGCCTCTTCGAAACCAACATATATTGGGATCTTCCTTGCCTTCTTATGGAACTCGATGAGTCTTTCTCTTTTGATGCGATCCCCAAATCGTGATTTTTCCTACACCCTCTTGTCGTTTGATCGGCAAGTTAGGACTTCATCAAATATTGGCTCTGAGGGTGACATTCCATGGATTGGAAACGCTGAAGTTTGACGCGGCCGATGGTTTGAGAAGGCAAATTTGTTCGGGGCACGCCTTGCCCTAAGAATGGCGCTTCTCTTTTCTCCGAGGCGAGTGATGACATTGCAAGGTGCAATGCTCACTTGTTTGAGCTTCGCTCCTAACTGTTCGCTTGGCATGATGTCTTCCTCGCTTGAGGAATCGGGGATCTCCTTGCGTACTCCTGCGGGGAAACTCGTGACTATCTTGAATGAGGGTAGCACGTCAGCAAGCTCATGTTAGTCCTGGGCAAGTCTCTCGAACTTGTCCCCGCTTCTTTCTAGTTCTAAGGCAATGCCCTCGATTGCCTTTCTATTGCTGCCGGATTGGCTTTTGACCGCCAAGTTGCCTTCCCGTGCCTCCTCGATGTATCTACCAAGATGATCTTTGACCTCATCGATGGCTTCCTTGGTTTCTTCGAGCTCGCAGCCGTACCCTCGAGTTGTTCGTGCGATCTGGGCTAGATTGTAATCGTGACATCCTAGCTTTTCTTCCATCTTTAGGAGTTTGTTTCCGTCTTTTGAAGCTTGAGCCTCAAGTCTCTTAATCTGCCCCGCAATCTTCTGCACCTTGTAGGATGTTTCGGCTTGCATCGAACTGATCCGAGAGTGGAAGGTCTTTTCGGATTTGGCTACGCGATCCGTGAGGATCTGTGCCAATCTTGTAAGCTCGTGCAGTCGTTGATGCGGGAAGGAAGGTGGAAACTTTTGGTTGTGATGGCCGAGAACAGAGATTCGGTGGTGCGAACTCTCGTCCTCGTTCTGCGCAGGTGGTACGGAGTGGTCCGTAGGTGGTCGTGGGGTGCGAGCTTTGGAAGCGATATCAGCTTCCGGGGGTCCAGGCTCGTGTTGTTCTTGATTCGTGGGGACCTCCACGGTTTTAAGGTTTCTGAAACTCATAGAAACAAAAATCTAGAAGTTAGAGAAAAGAATGTCTTTGAGTTGTGATCCTGACCTTTGTTTTGGACAGCGAAACGCAGCCTCCCTGGCAACGGCGCCAAAAGCTTGATGGGGTCTAAATAGTCGTCCGAGTTTGGAGGATTTCTTTGGGGACTCGTCAGGCTTTGAATTTGTAGGACCCTAAGCTGCAAGTGCACAGCGTGCGTTGTAGTACTTAGGGTATCGATCCACAGGGAGGAGGTCAACTGCAAAACAGAAGAATCAGGGCAACCAAAGACGCAGAGAATTGGGGTTTGTGGGTAAGTGTCACGATTCTTGCAGAAAATAAAGAAAGCAGTACCACGCCTTATATAGAGAAGGTTGTCAGCCTTTTCTATAAAGAACGGGAAAAGGAAAATAAACCTAAAAACTTGTAAAAAGAAAATCAGGTAAGCAGTGCAGAAAAAGTAAAGTATGGAAGTGCGTAAATCTCGATTTAAAAGCAGGTGGGGCGAACACGTTGGGAATCTTCTCGGGAAATCTATGGGGTTCTAACTAGAAATCAAACACACAAAAGTTAAGCAAGGGAGACTATGCGATTTTCCCCAAATCACTGGTTTTAACAACCTAACTTTATCAAACTAGGTCGATCTGCGAACTTCCATTCCACAGGTATACTTTCATATCCTGCGTCCTAGACGAAAACGCAATAGGATCGGGACAATAAACATTCAGACATCTTTTAAAGGATGTTCTCTACCCTATTTTGGTCTAGATCTGAGATTCGGGACATTCGTCGCTTTCAAGACCCTGCGATCAGAATATAGTTCATGACGCTAGACTCATGCAATAAGAACGAATAACGTGAGACAGAAAATCCTAATCTTCGGCCTAAACAATCGGTTCAACAACAGTTAATGAAATTCCCCATAGATCCCCTTAAAGAACACCCAACGAAAGTAAACTACTCAGACATAAAAGAAGAAGTAGAAAACGTGATTGATGAATGCATAACTTGTATAAATCGATTAAAATAAAAGAGGGTTCAAGAACAAATCAATCTCCCTCAAAGAACAAAGTGGAAACCACGAATCAAAGATTCGCGGCCGCCAAGAGAAGTTTGTAACAAGAGAATTTCGTGATGCTAAGTGGTGATGCCCTAAAAAACCCTAAAGGTCGAGTATATATAGGTCTTCAAGTGCCCTAGGTCGTGGATTAGGTCTTGGCTTGCATAAGACGGCTGCGGGTTTAAGTTGGGCTTCAAATGGGCTCGGGAATCCGTGAGTGGCCTGGCCGCGCGAGCGACTGGCCGTGGCGCGGCCACTGGTCGTCTGGTTCGGCCGTGGCGCGGCCAGCTCGTCCTTCCGGGTGCTTGACGGACCTTCTTGCTTCCTTCATCACTTGAGATCCAACCGTGGGATTTCTCTCAAACCACTTCGAGGTGAAAGATAGCTGATAAGGCTACCTTGTCTCCAAATATGAGCTTGATCTCGTGGTGGGAAGGCCTTCATTTGGTGTTGAACTTCTGTCCTCGGGCACTGTTTCCGGAATTGTCCATTTTGCTCCAAAATATGCGTCTTTTGCTAAGATTACCTGAAAAGAGTCTTGAACAAGCAAATACTCGAAATCTAGTGTTTATGCATCAAAACCTTAGTGAAATGCTTATTAAAGCACTCACTTATGATAGTAAAAACGGGTAAAATATGCATGTTATCATAGGACTCCAACTGTTTGAGCAAGGCAGCATCGGTATATCGTGAGAGACTTAGATCCATAGCATGATTTTGGAATCTATATGCCATTTGATGGTGGAGAGTCGCTGCATATGTATTCCCAATTTGTGGAGCGCCAGTGATTTATAACTGGATCTGTATGTTTTGATAGATTTGAGGATCTTCTAACGCCATGTTGAAGTTTGGGAAAAAGTGACAAAGATGGTGCCAGCATTTAACGTCGTCTGGATTGTTGCTATGCAAGCGTGCTGGTAATCTTTATATCTGGTGTCAAGGAGGGCGAGTCTTGCTACTACTAGTAAACCTTTTCTTCCATATAGAGTTAATGCCAGGCGTATTGCTTCATAGTGAAGGTGTGTGTAGCCAAGATTTTCTAGTGATGAATCATCCCTTCGCTGAGGCTGAGGGCAATCATTTGTTCTGTTTCTGTTGTCGGAACCAGATGTTGCTCTAACGAAGAAGCTAGAACAAGTTCTTTTGCAGTATGCTTATTAGGAACAAAGACTTGCCTAACTGATTTAGGAAAAGTGGTGTTTGGTTTTGTGAAAGCTTTATAGGGATTATGTAAAGGAAGTTGGGTAAGAGGAACTTTACTCTCATCACTCACATACTCTATTTCATATAAGTAATCTATTTTCTTGGAAGTTGATTTTCTAAAAGAAGGACTTATAGACAAAGAAGGTGTACTTTCCATAATGTTTGTAAAGACAAGAAACCAAGACAAAATGCTATAACTCTTTTCTCACTCTTGAAGTAATATCAATCAATAGGCCGTTTTTTTTTATCTTTAAGTGCTTAAAATATAAAGAAAGCAATCAAGAGGTTCAGGCTACGCAAAATGAGAACACAATTTTCTTCAATAAGTCTCAAGGTACTTCGAGGCACACGACCTCACAGATCTTTCTCTCTATACTTTTATTTTAGCTTAGTTAGATTTCTGATGTGGAGCATCTATAGAAATATGGCAAACACAGAGCATACTCTCTGCACTAGCATATGATAGAAAACAACTTACGACATCTATTACCTCTTAAGAAAGAGAGAGCCAAAGCTTAGACTGCCATGGCTCTGATACCAAACTGACAGACACATAGTGGGTACAACCACAAATGAGGTTTAACAGGAT
This sequence comes from Alliaria petiolata, assembly GCA_020283515.1. Lineage (NCBI taxonomy): Eukaryota > Viridiplantae > Streptophyta > Magnoliopsida > Brassicales > Brassicaceae > Alliaria > Alliaria petiolata. Next base: position 117,771,536 of record JAHZTW010000001.1, read on the forward strand.
CAAAGGATAAAAGACTCGTATTTGAGAAAGTGTTTATAGAAGATACTCCAAGATGTTTACACAAAAGGGAAAGCTTTATTATTTAGAAACTATCTCAAAATATATTACAAAGGACTTTTTAGGACTCTCAAGCTCTGCTCTTGTCTGAAGATAACTCTTCCCCAAGCTTGGTTATTTATAGTACAAGCCTAAGGAATATTACAATCCTTTCTTATCTTACATTACAAACACGTGCATATTCTAGATTTATCTTAATTTACAATCACACGCATATACTTTACTTATCTTACATGACACGTGTATGCTTTGTTTCACATCATATTTTACTTCATGCATACTTTATTTTTATATGAAGAATCTGGAGAAAGAGTAATTAACTACATACAAAGATTTAAAAGATCATAGAGAAGACCAATCATTGGTCTTAGTGCTAAGGCTAAGCACTTGGCCAACGAAGTTGGAGCAACGCTAAGAAAGGCAGAGCCCAGCACTACAAGAATAAGTTCATATAGTTACGTTTTTTGTTACAAAAAAAAAATTGTACCTAAATTTTATTACATATAGCAAGAATTTGTTACAATAAAAGTTAAATGCTCAATTGTAGCAAATTTGTAACTTTTTGTATAAATTTTGCTACTGTTTACGAGAAAGTTTTAGTAGTAGCAAATCTGTTTCAAAACACCACAAAAAATTCTTAGCAACATTAGTTAAAAATTTGTTTGTAACATTTTGTAGATAATTAACTACTGTTTGCGATAAAGGTTTTTTGTGGCAAAACTGTTTCAAAAAACGACAAACTTTTTTGTAACAAAGTTAGTTACAAAATTTAGTTGTAGCATTTTGTAGATAATTTACTACGGTTTGTGAGAATGTTTTATTTATTGCAAATGTGTTTCAAATAGCCACAAATTAAACATAACAAAGTTAGTTACCAAATTAGTAACAAATGATGATCAATTGTGACTTATTTGTGTCAGATTGGGACATAATATTTGTATCTGAATTAACAATTTTTTTTTAACAACTTTCGAACCAAAAAGAAAAAAATTGTTGGCAAACACATAATTAGTCTCGATCCCTCTTCTCTCTCAACCTCTCTTTTCTCTTCTCACGCCGCCGATCCCTCTTTCTCGATCACTCTTATCTCTTTCTCGATTACCCTTATCTCTTTCTCGATCCCTCTCACTCTCACTCTCACTCTTGTCCCTCTCGATCCCTCTTCTCTCCCTCTCGATCACTCTTCGTCTCTCTCTATCTCTCACTGCCGAGAAGTCGCCGCCGCTGCTCTCCATCTCTGCCGTCATCTCCTCCAACCCAGCTCTCACTTCCCCCCCAGTCGCTGATCTCTGCCACTCCGTCTTACCGCCTCTCACTCTTCGTCTCTCTTTATCTCTCACCGCCGAAAGTCGCCGGTGCTCCATCCCCGTCGCCGATCTCCTCTGACCCAGCTCTCCCTTCCCCCGTCGCCGATCTCTTCTCTCTTCTCTTTGTCTCAATCCCTCTCACTCTCACTCTCACACTACTATCTTCTTACCGTAGAAGCTAGTATTTTATTGTCGCACCTCTTTTTATGTATTATATTTTGAATCTTAAAATTTATAGCTTTAAAATATTTAAGTTTTAGATGAATAAAATTTTATTGGCATTTTTATTTATTGTAATTTAATTTTTTTTTATTTTTTTAATTAAAAATTATAAATAGTCAGGTAATATTTGCAGCTATCTGTGACATTGGCGACGAAATTTTAAAACAATTTGTTTTAATTAATGACGATTAATTTGTAGGTTTTTGTGTGTTTTTCCACACTTTGTTTGTAGAATTTTGTGATAAATTGTCATACATTATTTGTAACAAATTGAAACAAATTTGCTACAAAATCTTTCGTAGCTATTTCGATTCAAATTGAGATAAAATCGATATGTGAGTAATTTGTGGCAATTTTGCTACAAATTGTTACAAAAAATCCAAATAACTATCCAAATTGCTACAAATGGTTTTGCCAGAGTTTCAATATACTGAAAGTAATTACTATAAATTTATTAAACAAGGTTAAAACCCAAATTAACTAATTGGATGGCTAATTATTGGCATATAAATCTCAATTCAGTAAAAAAAATCCATTTAGGAGAGAAGTGAAAGGCAAAAGAGAAGTCAGAATGAAGCAGCGAGCTCTAACCAGCGTGGAATGAACGACAAAATCAAGCAAACATAGTCAACTCAAAGTTAACTAGTGTGAATGCAAAAATCATTCAAAATAAGAACTTTTTAATGCTTTGACGGAAAACGATCGTATCAAAATGAATAAATGTTATTAACGACACATCATATGGAGTAAACAAAGACATTAAACATAGACTGAGTTATAAAACACGAGGAAGAACATGGGAAAACAAAAACACATTCTCAGCATACTACATTTATTATACACTACTTTACACTCAGAGCATCTGCATTAATAAGTTTTTCATCAATATAATACTATTATTTTTAGTATAGTTTAGTTTGAGAATCCTATCTTAATTTTATGTTTTCATTGGTAAGAGACTCATTAAATCTTTTATCAATATAATATTAATATTTTTAATGTAATTTAATTTAAATATTTTTTAAAAAATTATTTGAATTAAAAAAAATCTAGTTAATATCTTTTACAAATATCAAATTACACATTAAAAATTATAAAGAAAGAAAGAAATGTTATGGTGTGTGAAAAGATGAAAAGATGAGGGTTCATATATGGAGAAAAAATAATAATTATATATGATTTTTCAATATTAATTTATTTAAAGAAAAAAATTTGATTTTTTTCTAATATTTTTATTATTGTTTTAACTAAAAGTAAAACACTATTAATTATATTATTATTCTATTAATTTTAACTTTTATTAATTAAATATAATATCAATATATTGCATAATAGAGTTTGTTAGATAAATAATTTTATTTTATAATTTATAATAAATATTATAAATAAAAAATAATAACATGTAAATGATTTAATTAACTTTCTAAATTATGAGGAATTTAAGTTATTAGGATAAAATATGCACCATTCATGAGGAGACATGTGCTTATTGTGATAGGTTCTTAAGAAGTTAGAGTATCTAAACAAAAGTATCTCAACTATAAAATATAATATTTTAACATAATTTAACATATAAAATTAAATTTTTAATATTTAAAACAAATATAACCAATTAGATAAAAACACTTGTGAATACTGATTTTCAAATGAGAACACCTCTTCTTTTTCTTTCCTACTTTTTTTCTCTTTTTAATGCTTAGATACTCGTTTGAGATCCTCTCGATGAGGATGTTCTTATATGAGAATATTTCTCGTTTGAGATCCTCGTTTTAATGCTCTTTTTAATGCTGAGATCCATCTAGACTCTCGATTGGGATGCTTTTATAGTCTCTCATATGAGAATCGATTCTCACCAAATAAATAGACCACAATAATAGGAAAATGTGCACTTTTTCTGAAATAGCCATTTGATAAATGTTTAGACACTTATTATTCTTGATAAACACAATTAAATGAGATCTAAAACAGGTGAACACGAGAAAATCCTACAATCACATAATCAAAAGCCATTAAAACATTTAGTTTCCCAATCCATTTTTGAATAGCGAAATAAAAACATCCATCTCACGTTTCTTCAGACACAAGCCGATCTCCACCCCACCAGTCTCATCCCTCCTCTCCGACATCGATAAAATCGGACACTGGTCTACGGACACAATCTCACTGTTAACCGGTCTTCCCCAACCGAAATCAGACCCGTAAACCGAAAAACGGTTTGACCCAGCAACCGCCCAAACATCTGTACTTCGTTCCATGTTCTTCATTCTATCCACAAACAAATCAAAGAGTACCTCAATCCCTCGTGATCCCATACCTTTGACCGAATCGCTGAGGATTTCGACCGCGTTGATGAAACCATCTTCTCCTAGAAATGTCTTAGCTTTGTAACCTAGGCAAGTGATATTGAACACGCAGGCCCCTGAGTATGTCCTTGGAACCGAAGGGCTTAGCCGGTTTCTGAAATCAGCAGCGTAATCATAAGCCACGGGTCTGTCTACATCACCTCCACACGCCTTCAGCAAACAGGTCCAGAGATAGGCGTTCACGACGACGAACGTTGAAAGGTGAAGCTCCAGAGGAGACCGAGTTGACTCATTCTTGGCCTTGTCCTTAAGTCTTTCGACGTTTTCTCCACTCAGCTCAAGAGTAACCCGAAAAACGTCAGCTTCGGTTTCCTTGATGGAAGGCAGCTTCAAGGTCCTTGCATTGTCTTTGTCCTCTAAAAGGTACGGAAAAAACTCCAACATCTTCGCTTCCAAACCGGCTGGAACATCAATGGCTGTACGATCTAAAAACGGAGTTAAATCCTCTGGTAAAGCCATAGTTCCATGTTTACAGATGTGAGCCCATGATTTGATAAACGTTTGTGCTGTTATGCCGTCCATAAAGACATGATGGGACACTATGCCGATGCTAAACCCTTGGTTCGGGAACAATGTGACTTGCACAGCAAGTAGCGATGGTGAGTCACCAGAAACCGGTAACTCGGGAACAAGGGGACGTATCTCCTTCGCGGGACGTAACCCTTTTCCTGAAACACTGGAGAAATCCGCATCGCTGCTTTCCGCCACTATCAGCGAAACGGCATCGTTCGGAAGGACGACGATGCACGGTTTGGGATCTTCAGGGTTCCATGTGAGGTGACCGGCGAGCGGGAGATAGTATCCGAGGACAACGGAGAGAGATTGCTCGAGTTTTGGAAGGATCACGGAGTAGAAAGACTCGCGAGATGACTCAGAGAGTTTGTAGAAGAGGACTTGTTGGGTGGGATAGAAACTTAACCACCTTAGGTCGAAGAAAGTGAGTGGGAGAACGAGAGGATTTTTGCGGGATGAATCAACTATGGGGCTAATGTGAGAGATCTTGATAGTGTTTAGGGCCATCGATCTTGATATGTTGTACTCTCAGTTGAATTTTCTTTTGATTTGAATATAAAACTGTAAGAATCAATCTTATTTATAATAAACTTATGTATGTTTCAATTTCACGTTTAACATCAACAACAAAAAAGAGAGGATAGATATGTATGATGATGTTGCTAGTGTGTGTGTACAGTGTACGATGCATACAAGTGTTAGCGTGTATAAACTAGATCCTTTTCTGTATATATTAGGATATCCATGTATCAAAATAACTTTAGAAAGTTTTGACAAGTGTCAATAAATAATATTTAGATTCAAACTTTTCTATTTTCTCAATTACTAATCACATATTCAAATATAATATTTCTATGTATGCTGGCCTATTTAGGTAGATGTTAGTGAGCATGCATACGTGTATAGTTTATATATTATAATTTTCTTTTGTTGTTAATATAATTATAGTCCAGTCCATTAAGACATTGTATCAAAACAACTTTAGATAATTTTGACATGTGTGTGATAATTAACATGTCCAGAAGCTTTTATTCAAAATTTTCTAGTTTTCCATTTCCAACTTTCTATTTTTGGGGTTTCATCAAAAAATAATTAAACTAAAATGGATGATTCGAGTATCAGAATCCAAAAATATACACAATTTTGACACTTGTCGATATAGTACTATAATTTCTATTTTAAATTTGATAGTTTCTCATGTCAAAATTATTATTTGTTTTATTTTATTTTTTTGCTTAGAAATTCAAGGGAAAAATTAGTTTCAATTTAATTTTAAACGTTACATAAATTTTTTTGATACATATTGTTGGGGATAAATATAATTTTTTAGTTTAAAAGAAGGGTCAATTTGGTAGAAGGCTGAGTTTGGGGGGAAAAATTAGGTAATCGGCTTAGGGAACTATGGTTTTGGAAAAGGGCAAAAGGGTTCTAATGCAACATTTTCTGTTAAGGTAAATACGGACAATGCCATCAACCTCGCGCGTGTAACAGTCCTTACAATGTAGGGGACATGATCAGATCAGAAACAGCAAGACACCAACACGTCGTAGAATCATTAAACAAGACACCAACACGTCGTAGAATCATTAAATGCGGTAGTGAATGACGAGTGGTCGTATAATTATGTAATATAATTATATTCAACTTGAAACTTCTAATGGTAAGTCGTATTATGGACATCTATTCAATTATATAGATATAAAGTTTTTGGAATGTCCATATAATTGTTTAATATAATTATGTTCTACTTAAAACTTGCAATGGTAAGTCATATCATGGATATCGATAATATACATGTAAATTGTGTACATATTCGTATATATGTAGATGTCTAATACAATATGTGCATATTCATATTTATTTATAGAATAATATTGAGTTATTACAGAGTTATATATATATATAGATGTATAATACGATATATACGTATATACGAACGAGGCGAATCTATACGTATATAAGCAGTGGTCTAGGTAATGTGTGGCGTTACAGACGAGGCGGATCTGAGCGACTGAGAAAGGAAAAAGAGTCTCTGGCGGAGGAGAATTGCGAAGGAAGGGGATTGGTGCGGTGTGGGAGGATTTAGAGACAGTGGTGGATGGAGCGGAGATAGGTGCTCAGACCACCTAGGTCTTGTTGAAACAAATAGATAGTCAATAGATCTGCTGAATTAGACACTGACATCCGACGACACTGTGTTTGATGAGGATGCCATCCTTCTCTGGTAACCAGATCTACGAGATGTTCCGATAAGCCGACCTAAGCCCAATTATTTATGCTCTCGAGAGAAGAAAAGGTAAGAGAGGAAACTACTCTCGAGGAAAATGACTTGAATGAAAATGAATCTCTTTCATAAAAATGATTTAGACCTTAGAATTATTTTTTTTAAATTTTTTATTCCCTTTTAAATAACTACTCGGATTTTGTTAAACTAGTAAAAGAATAGAGTCCGGAATATATGGAGCGCTAAATGATGGACGTCTATCGAAATATATGAAGCGCTAAATGAATAATATTTGGAATCCTAAAGAAGACAGGCACGTGGGGGTGTATTCGTCCAGTTTGGTGGTGAAATATTTTCATGTTTGAACCTTTAAACAAATGTGTGGTTCACCTAATTTAGGTTCAATTTTAGGTTGAATACCCAATTATCCCTTAAAAAAATATCATAGCATCATATATAATTAGTTTAGTATTTATTATATTTTGACTGGATGATGGATCTGGCTCTATTATAGTAAATATAACTTTAATTGCGTGAACTATCTTTACACTTGATATGGCTTCTATAGCTATCTTTTGCTTCTTCCTCCTGTGTTGTGTCTTCTTAAAGATACCTAATGATCAGTTCCTTAGAAACTATATATATTTATTAACTAATATAAAGTTATTATATGTTTGAAATTTTTTTGAGTATTTGTGATTTACTCCGTTTTTACCGGGTATTTAATTTTATTATTTGTTTTGCTCCGATAATATACGGATATTCAGATATCTGGAAAATTTACAGATATTTGTGGATACTTACAGATATTTGCAGATATTCAGTTTATTCTGTTTAATACAAACAAAACTGAAATACATACATTTTTATCTAATATGAACTATCAAGTGAAAAATAAATAAAATAACTATCTTTATTTTAGAAAAGATAATATAAAAAAAATCCATAAAAATATTATATGCTGAAAATGAAAAACAGTGTTTCATATTTAAAAATATAATATTAATTACTTAAAACTCTAATATAAATTTTCTAATTTTTTGTTAATATTTATTAATTACTATATATATTTATTAACTAATATAAAGTTATTATATGTTTTCTTTTATCATGCATATTCTTTTTAACATTTTCTATTTACTAAAAAGATAAGTAAATTATATATAAATATTATAAATTTATGATATAATATGTAATTTACGGATCAGAACAGATATCTGAATTTTCTAAAATTAGTATTTTCGATTTGCTTTGTTTTAGACGGATACTATATTTTAGTACTTGCTTTACTTTGAATCATTATGGATATCCGGATTTTTTGGAACGAATCGAAACAAATATCAAATTGAATCGAATCAAATCTAAGGGATAATATGCCAACCTTATTAGAAACTTCCCGAGTTATCAGGGATGATTTCGCGCTCTTTTGAATGTATATCATGAACATAAATCAACTGACTGTGAGTATAAAATCGTTTCCTTTCCGTCTTCTTTCTCTTCGACTCTTCCTCCTTTTTTTCTCTTTGCGGTTTTCATTTTCTCTGGAATTTCTTAGAATCATAAAGAATTTGTTGAAGAGAAGAAGGTTTTGCTTGGAGCATGGATACGAAGTCATCAAAAGATCCCGAAGTGGAGAAAGTCGAAGAAACTGACCAGAAAATAGATATGTGAGTATAAAATTAATAAATTTATGCTTTTTCCATAGAATCTCTCTAAAATTCGTGTTCTTGTTGCTTAGGGCCCTGTTGCTTATCTATAAGTTCATAGAGCCGATGAAACCAGAGCTTGCGTTTTAGCTCTTGATACGATACTCAAGGTTTTGCAAGAACGTGATCGTTTAGTCTGATTTTTTTTCTTTTTTTCTCGATCTTGAGTGTCGTTTATTTTAAGTTTTGCAAGAATGAGATTCACGGAAGTTTATTTACGCAATATCACTTTCTCAGTAATCTAAGTCTCACTCATCCTCTGGTCTCTTCTCTAACTTTTTGAAACTTTTTGTCTCTGGTTAATTACTATTTCTCAAGCTTCTTCTTCTCTGATTGTGAACAAGCAGAAAGATACAAAAAATGGTTTTTGAAAGAAAGATATCAGAACAATTGTACTTTGGAGGTTAAAATATTGTGTGTGTGCAGATTTGTCTGTTGTTCTCCAACCCAAATTCAACATCCAAATTAATGGTCTCTCAACTCAACTTTGTTTGTTTCACTCTTTCTCAGGAACAAGAACAAAGAACACAGCTTCTTTTGAATTGGAAAGTTAGGCCATCGATTGGGCAGCTTCATAAAACAGAATCTCTGGCCGAACCTTCTTTTCTCCACAGAAACTGACCACACTCTTCCAATCACCAACATCCTAAGGCATTACCACACATATCAATAATGTCTGATTAATCTACGTTCACAATTCAACTCAAGAAAGACGAAGGCAATTGTTTTGTCTTATACCTCTTCTAATGCTTCATGTCTGAGACTGATCCACCGGTTCTTTTTATAAGCTAGACAGATGTGTTCTTCTTCTTCACCAGAGCAAACCTGCATTTCCATATTCCGAGTCTGTAACAGAGTATAATACAAAAGAACAATAGGACAAACAATTGTGATCATGTCTCAGATATTACCATTGACACAAGCCGGTACATAGTGTTTGGCTCTAAGCCTTCGTATAGCATGCTGATATCTATCTGATAGTTAGCATATTTACATCATTTTAACATTCATTTAGTAAAGCATTTGCATTGTTTCATGTATATAACTTGTCCATATAGTCTAGTTTGCATCTATTTTAGAGTTATTGAGTCTTAGACTAGGTTATTGCATATTTGTTGCATTTTGGAGTGTTTTTAGGTACATTGGAGGACTTTTCAGATTATGGAGGTTAAGCATTGCTTGGAGGATGGCATGGAACTAAAGTGTACCAAAAGAAGTTGAGCAAAATGGACTTGAAGTACAAAACCACTACATGAGTAAAGATCGAGCCGGATGAAGAATTTCAACTCCGATTTAGCCTCGGCGATCTTCATGAAAGTCATAGATATTTGAGTTAGCTTTCGTTTGGTGGTAGTTTCAAGTCAAACAGTNTTAAACACAAATCCAGATGAAGAACTCTAATGATTTTATCCTAACAATTTAATTCGACCTAACAATTCATTAATCACCTTTGAAAAACCCTAAACCTAACAAGCAAACTACTCAGACATGGTGAATAAAGAAAACATCATGAATAAAATAGTTTGCATAAAAGAAATCAATAGAAACAAAGGAGTTCCAAATTTGCTCTAAGGGAGACAAATTCTTCTCTCTAAAATCTCTCTAAAAATCTCTCTCTAAAATTATTGTGTATTATAAATGTGGTAGCCTAAACAATGGCTGAAAAAACTATATTTATAGGCTCAGGTACGAGTCTTCAATTCCCAAAAGGATTAGGAAAAGTCTTGGAGATTTCCTTTTCTTAAAAAACTGGAAACTTCTCGATTCTGGAAATTGGAAAACCTGGTGTCGATCGACACTACATGGTGTCGATCGACACCTTGCGTGTAATTCCAGTCTTGACTTCATCACTTCGTGACTTCATTCCATTAATGCTCCAAAATGCATCCAAATCTCCAATTTATCTTCAATTGTACCTGAACCTGCAAAGACTCTATATAGACTCGAAAATAGCCAAAAGACTCTATAAAAACACTTATATCATGGTCTAAAAATGGGTAAAAATCATGACATATCACGGTCTTCCAAGGATTAGGGGATCCTTAGGTTCTTCATCCATTTCAAGAACAACAAAGTCTGTGGGGACACTCACATTGCTTATTCTCACCGGTAAGTCTTCAAGCATTCCTACCGGGAGCCTTACACTTCGGTCGGCCAAGATCAACGAAATTCTGCACTCCTTAAACTTGGTGAAGCCTAGCTTCTTTGCTATGGAGTAGGGCATTAGATTAATGCTTGCTCCTAAGTCGCACAAACAGTTGCTAAACCTCAACGGCCCTAGCGCACAAGGTATGGTGAATGAACCTGGATCTCCTAGCTTCTTTGGTGCTATCTCTTTGTGGATGATTGCACTGCATTCTTGGCTCAACACCATGACCTCTTGGCAACCCTTAGCTTTCTTGGCGAGTGTATCCTTTAGAAACTTTGCATACTTCGGCACCATGGCTAAACAATCGAGTAGTGGTAATTTCAGCTCCACGTTTCTCAAATGTTTTTCAAATAGAGCTCTGTGCTTCTCTACCAGCTGTTTCTTGAAGCATCCAGGGAAGGGGAGCTTTGGTTTGTAAGGTGGAGGTATGAATATATTTTTTTCTTTGGTCGTTTCCCCCACTTGTTTTTCCAAAACTGCTTCTTTGCCCTTGCTTGCCCTTTCGATGTAGACATTGTCGAAGGTGATCTCTTGATCATTTAAAAGATCACCCTCCCCCCCTTGAACCACAATGTCCTCATTGTCTTTTGCTGTAGACGTTGGTGCGACTTCCTTTCCACTCCTTAGAGTGATCACGTTCGCATACTCCTTTGGATTAGTCTCACATTCCGGGTAGAGTACCTTGGCCGCTTGTGCTAGCTTTCCCCTTCTCCAGCTGGCGTAATTTGTTGTTGATGTTGCTGATCTGGGTTGAGACCTCGGTGAGAGAGGAGTCTAGCCGATTGTTAATGGCTACAAATTTTTGATCGTTAGAGGCTTGCCCTTGGAGAATTTGTTGGAACATTGCTTGTACCGAATCTTGAGTAATTGCTGGAGTTTGTTGTTGCTGTGGCATGAAACCAGGAGGGTACGGTTTGTTCCCTTGCTGTTGGTGTCCTTGGTAAGGTCCTTGTCTTTGCCCTTGATACCCAGCGTTTTGTTGGAGTCCACCTTTGTTGTATGGTACAAATGGTTTGCCTTGGTTTGCTTGTTGTGTAGGGTACACTTGGTCTTTTGGATTTTCCACATTTGTGCTTCTATATGACAAGTTGTTGTTGTTGTTTCCTTGATACCTTGGAGCATATCCATGTGGCTTAGGATAGTCTTGGTTAGCAACCCAATTTGCTTCCTCAAATTCTTCTTCATTTCGTACTTGAGATAAATTCGCGGCTTCACCGACGAAGTGGGCATGTTTTTGGTTGGCAATCATCATCTTGTCAATTTTTTCATGGAGCGACTTCAACTCCTTCTTGTGCGCCTCCAGTTCTTGTCCTCTTGGTGCTCTGTCATAATCCTCTGAATAATTTCCATCACTCAAAGGTAGGTTGTCGATGAGCTCCATTCCATCGTGGACATCTTGTCCAAGAAAGTTCCCTCGGCTTGACGTGTCAAGTAGCATTCGAATTTTCGGCAAGGCTCCACGGTATATTGTGCTCAAGAGAGTCTCCTCTGTGAAGCCGTGGTGAGGACACTGGATGGTGTAGTCCTTGAACCGCTCCATTGCTTCATTAAAGCTTTCATTGTGCCTTTGAGTGAAACCGCTTATCTCGCTCCTTAGCCTAGCAGTTCTTGTGCTTGAGAAGAATTTTGAGAGGAAGGCTTTTTTGCAATCTACCCAGGACGTGATGGTGCCTTGTGGTAAGGTCTTCTCCCAATGCCTTGCTTTGTCCCCAAGAGAGAAGGGAAAAAGCCGTAGCTTGAAGCTGTCTTCGGATATGCCGTTGATTTTTATCATCCCACACACTTGCTCGAAATTGTCCAAGTGCTCCAATGGGTCTTCCATAGCCAGGCCATGGAATTTGTTGTTTTGGACCATCGAGACAAATCATGGCTTGATCTCGAAGTAGTTGTTCTGCACCGGTGGTGGTGTGATGCCGAAGCGATTGGTGTGTGTGTTCGGTGCATCACCGGCGCCAATGATGCGTGGTGCCCTTTGAGGGTGGTAAGGCTGTCCAATGCCTCTGCCAGCAGCAGCGTGTTGAGGTGGATCCTCCACCTGGTCGTGGTCAGCCATGACCTCTTGATGGTACTCTTTGATATCTAGTAGGAGTCTTTCCCTCCTATGTCTTGTGCTTCCAAGTTGGTGGATGTTGTCCAGTGGTGCTAGTAGGTTGTTGTCACCTCTAGACCTCAGGTTCATATACCTGAAAACACAAGTACACAATTTTGGAATTAGTAACTAAATAGAAAAAAAAAACTTAGTCTCCACTAAGCTCCAAATCTTAACAAATTCACTTAAAAACCCGAATTCGGCAACGGCGCCATTTGATAACTAGCTTTTTAGCAGGTTAAACAAAGCCTAAAGCATAGTCAAGTCATTGTAGTACTTCAGGTTATCAATCCAAACTAGGGTGTGAAAGGTATTAAGAATACAAGAGCTCAAAGTAAAGCTAAGTGAAATCCGGATTATTTGAGGAGAAATTCTCTAAAAACTACTTGTAACTATAAAACAAAGATGAAAACTATTTTAAAATCCCTACTGAAGGGTTATACAACTAATAGATCACTTTTAAACAACTAGACATTCGATTCAACAGTTTTACAAAATCTAAATCTAAAACCGGATTTATTAATAGATTTGATGGTGAGTAGCTAGATTAAACAAAAATTACTAAAAATAAAACAACTAACAAAATCAAACCAGACAGTAAAGAAAGACCCTAAGCAATTTGTAAAATACAAAAAATATTAAAAACACAATTTTACAAATTTATAGAAACCATAAAGCCAAATTAAACTTATCTAGGAGAGTTTTAGTTAAAGTATTTAAACACAAAGCTAAAGGAAGAAGGTTTTAAGTTTAAATATTAAAAACAGATTCAAGGTTGGGATTCATTCTTAGGGAGGTTGAAAATTCGAACTTGGGGTTTTGAAAACATATTTTTACACACTAAGGTGCTATCTCTAGGCCTTAAGAAGCTATATTAGATTTACCCATGGTGTATGGTGTAAATCCTTTCTTCACCCCTTCCTCCTAACCCATGATGTTTGGTGGAAAGATAGGGTGAAGAACATTAAGCTCTGATCTTAAATAATGGCCTTACTAACCCCCCTCACATCCATGGTGTATAGGAAGGGAAAGATTAGTATCTTGGATTTGGTTTTAGGGGATTTCCTAAGTCTTTTTGAGATAAGGAAATCCCTTGAATCAAAGAGATCTTTCTCAAGAGTCTCTAGGCTTTAAGCCATCCAAATCCAAGAAGAGAAATAGATGAAGAACAAGAAAATACCCAAAATCTAATTTTCAACCCCCTTAATCATCCCAACCCCAAACCTTAGTGGATTACTCACAAGACATGTTCAACCCTCTCTTAAACATAAGTTTAGAGCTGATGAACATAATCGATGAAACTTAAAAGAGAGACTTGATACTAGAAAATACTATGAAAAATAAAGAGACAAAGAATTTTCACAAAGAGTAAGGCGAGATTTAAGAAGAAAGACTTGACATTAGAATAAAAATTAAAAAGAGATTTTATAAAAACTAGAAGTAACTTATATAAAATAAACTAAGAATTCTTAAAAACACTCAAAAACTAGAGAAACTTACAAGAACACTAAGAAGACTTTAAAGAGAGAATAAGAATTTTTCTTGACTTATTTAGACTAAGAAGAGATGATTGAAAACTGAATGATTTATTACAAGCACACACATACTCTTTATATAGAGTTTTAAATATGGCTCTTGGCCTAAAAAGAGGGGTTAAGGGGCAAGAGACAAGGGGCAAGAGACAAGGGACAAGAGACAGAAAGTATGTCTACCACTTTCACTAAAGCATAAAAACTTTTCTGGGTCAACTTCAGATGGTTCGAGTGGTTCAGTCGATCGGTCAGTCGATCTACTTCTGGATCGAGTCAGTTGGTCGATCTTTGACTCGATCAGTGTTTGGTTCGGGTGGTTCAGTCGATCGGTCAGTCGATCTTCTTTGGATCGGCTCAGTTTGGTCGATCATGCGGTCGATCTATTCCTAGATCGAGTAGTTCTGCTCGATCTACCTCTCGATCTTGGCTGAATCGACTGGCCTTGGTCGATCGTGCGGTCGATCTTTGCTCCTTTTCTTTTGTCCAAGTTTTCTTTTTGATTTCTGCCAACTTTTATGCTCTTCTTTCATCTTCTTGTTAATGCTCAGCACCCATCACAGTTCCAAATACTCTAAACAGCCTAAAAAGGATGCAAATATGCAAGAAACCATGCAAATACTAATGCAAAGTGTTCTAGGACTTAAAATGGTACAAATGATGCAAACTAGTCCATTATGAATGATTAAAGCATGAAAAACCTATTCTAAATGCAAGCTAAATATGCGAAATATATGAGTATATCATTGGTCAATTGATCAGTTCTTTTGACACACACATAGTTTATAAACTTTTTTAAATTCTATCTCACCCATATTTTTCTACAATTTTTTTTGTTACTATTTCTGACTCATCACATCATTTGTTACAACCGAATTTTGTAACTAACTCTGTTACAAAATATTTTGTCGTTTTTTGTAACAGTGTTGCCACAAAAAAACTGTTATCGCTAAGAGTAGTTAATTATCTACCAAACGTATACCATGTTGTGGGCATGATCGTTGGAGGTAACAGCTTTGTATTTGCAATGAAGATATTACGGTATGTGAGTGAGGGTGATTGATATTGTAATACTTTGATTTAAAATATAATAATAATATGGTATATATGGATGCTTACAAAATTGATTTGACTATTTATATTATCAATATATATATTCAAAATATATTTTTAATTTATTATGAAGTGGAACTGACCAGTCTTGGACACGTCAGAGTTCCCTGATTTTTAAATAAATTTTGTGCATCTCTGAAACTCTGGAACTATTCCGTCTAAATTGTTTTTGGACACATCAAGTATCCGTAGCGAGGAAAGTGCCTCCAAAGATGAAGGAATTTCTCCTCTGAGATTATTGTAGAGCAGATAGAAATCCTATTGCGGGGGAGATTAGGCTACCTAGAGATAAGCTGTAGAAGTTAATGGAGATGACTTGAAAGTTGTCGTTAGAAATTAATGGAGATGACTTGAAAGTTGTCGTTAGAAGTTGCATTTCACTCCTTTCCATTTGCAATATGCAAAGGGTGATATTGTTGACCGGATCAAATATAAAAAGAAAAATATAAGCAAATATAAAAAGAAAAATATGCATATTATGAGTAAAATATAAACAAAATCTAAGGAAAATATAAGAAAAAAAAATGGTAGACTAAATTTGAGACATTAACATAAATATAAATGATTATAAACTCAAAAATACTTACAACAACAATTTTATCTTTACTCTCTCTCTTAATAAAAATAATTTACTATCACTACAAAATATCATTAAAAACTACTTAAACATTTGGCCATAATATATTTTGAACTTACCAAAACGGGACACGGTTATAACCTATTTTAGAAGAGTGATTGATACGATTACGATTATAACATTTGTTTCACTGACGTGAAACTTGAAACAAACACCGGCCATCCGTTCCCTTCGTGAGCTTGTTGATGTCTATCTCCAAGACAACAAGCTCAGTGGCGAGATACCGAAGCTTCCAAAAGACGTGAAGTTCATCTACAGACCAGTAAACCTGATGCTCAGACACAAGTCAAGAGACAATGGTTTAGTTACATAGATTGCTATAGGGAGTCTAATCAGAGGAGTTCTTCTCTTGATCAGCATTAGCGCCATGATCTATGTGTATCTGCTCAGGAAATCTACAAGGGAATCTGTTGAGAATGGTAGAACTGGGGATGCTCAGAGGGCATTGATCAGCTAGCGAT
Organism: Alliaria petiolata; assembly: GCA_020283515.1. NCBI lineage: Eukaryota > Viridiplantae > Streptophyta > Magnoliopsida > Brassicales > Brassicaceae > Alliaria > Alliaria petiolata. Next base: position 117,787,906 of record JAHZTW010000001.1, read on the forward strand.
TCTGGACGTGATGACAGCCATTTATACTCGATAGAATCTCTTCGTCTTGCCACTAATGATTTCAGCCAGGACAATGTATTAGGAAAATGTGGTTTTGGTGTCGTTTATAAAGGAGTGCAACATGATGGCAGCGTGATTGCTGTCAAGAGGAAGGATTTTGGATCTTCCGAAGCTTTCGAAACTCGTAATCACCCTTACATTTCTCTAAATCTGGTTTTCAAATTGTACGGCTGAATCTGATCAATGTCCTCAATTTGCTTCTTCACAAACCCTTTTAGAAAAACTGTCGAGTTGCTACTAAAGTTATATGACTTTTTTTTTATTATAAATTAACAAATATGTAATCCTTTTAGAAAACCTGTCGAACAGCAATTTTCTCATAAACGATACATATGCAGTACCAAAAAGAAAAAATGAGCAAAACATAAACAAACTCTAAGGACAATATAAGCAAATATAAGAAGAAAAAAAATTGATAACATCTAAACTTGCAAATATACTATTTTCGATGATTTATGTAACCATCAGCCGTAACAAACCAAGTCGTAACAAACCAAATGGTAATATTACGCGAAAAAAGGAATCTATTTAAATGTACAAATTTTACTTTATAACCAAACCTAAAATTTAATATGCAAATTGTAATGGCCATTTCTTTATAACCCATGAGTTAATTGTTTCAGAAAATTTTATATACTTATAAGAACTCTAGAAAATATATACTTATATAAGAGCTAGAAAATATACCTAGAAAAACAATTTACATAGAGTTCTTATATAAGTATATCAAATACTAATATAATAAGCAAATTTTATTGTTTCATATTTTCTAGAGTTCTTATATAAGTATTTGAAACAAGCCTCTAGCATATTTGATTCAGCGATTCTTATTTCAACTGGCTAGTGTGAATCCCAGAGTATTTCCTTCATCTCATTTTCTTACCTAATCTTCTCTCTAAGACGCTAACTACTAGTATATAGGACCATCAGTCACCGATTTATGTAAAATTCTACAGTAAATTTGAGAAAGGATTCTACGTAAATTGATACGTATTGGTTTTTTTTTTTTTTTGAATATATTGAACACTCTCTCCTACAAGTGTCTATTACAAAGCTAATCTGCACCACGTTCACCTAGAAACCAAATCCTATTATACCACTTCTATATATCATATATCTCTAATTTTTTAAACCAAAGTGAGATATAAGACGACTTACGGCTTTTATAAAAGGTTTGAGGATGTGATATCAAGCTCGATAGACTTACAAGAGGCAGAAGAAGCTAATAAAACCAGATGGCTAGCCGTGAACCACACATGCAAACTGTAGCAACCAAAAATGCTAACCGATGTAAAACTGTTAAGATTTTTTAGTTAACTTTTTCGTAATATATAATTTCAATCCATTTAAACGATTATAGACCTCTAAAATGCTTCCAACAACATGTTATTCTTTACTATCTCTTAATAAAATAATTTATTTTCTGCTTTAAGCATTCATTAGTGATTATATTATAAATATAATAATTGATTGTCAATCGTTAATGTTAGGTCATTACATAATATCATATTATGTGACATGAATATATATATTATTTAAAATTTAACTAAAATATCATTCAATTAGCTATATACGAAAATATCACATAGTTAAATTGAACTTGATCACATTGAAATATCCTCTTTTTATTTTTCTTTGTGTGATTTAATCCTTTTTTTGTTGTTAACATTTGTATATTATATGTTTTTGTTATATGAATTTTTTTGAAAAGAGGAGCGTACTAACAGCTCAAATTCTTGCCTTTGCAATGCTGTCAACAAACATTTTCAAGAAGACTTTGACGTAGATAAGCTTCCCCGTGTTTCTCACGCATGTGGAGACCTCTTAGTTCCTATAAATCTTATTGCGTAAGTAAGTTATCATTATATCTATTCGCTTAAATCTCTTTTATCTTCATACTTATTGAATTCATATTTGTTTTGATGTCTCAGTTGTTGGAACAAGACAAACGTTGTTGAAGAACAGAAAATAAAAAAATATTTTTGTTGAAAAATACTTTATTATGTGATGATTAAAACTAAAAGAGATTACATAATTTATAGAAAGAAACTCTAACTACACCCATTATCCTATAGATTCATTAATTCCTATAACTAAGAAAAATAAAACTCCCAAATTGACTAAGCAATAAACCCCAAATAGAAACTGAAACTTTTTATAACTTATTCCAATTAATCCCATTAATTCTCGGATTGAATCACTTTTCAACACTCTCCCTTGATTCACACTTGCACACTCCAAACTTGTTTCTGAAGTAGTCAAACTTGTTCTTGGACAACGTCTTTGTTAGAACATCTGCACTCTGCTTGTTTGTGCTGCAATACTCAAAAGCAACTGAACCTTCACTAACCAAGTCTATGATGAAGTATACCTTGATTGATATATGTGTTGTTCTTCCATGATATGATGGATTCTTGGTCATTGCTATGGTTGACATGTTGTCACATAAAATTGTTGTTGCCTTCTTTTGCTCATGCTTGATGTCTGCTAGAAATCTTCTTAGCCAAACTGCTTGACATGCTGCTGAAGTAGCTGATGTATACTCAACTTCTGATGATGAAAGAGCTGTCACGTTCTGCTTCTTTGAACTCCAACAAACTGCTCCAGAACCTAGACTGAAAACATGTCTTGAAGTGCTCTTTCTGTCTTGAACACATCCTGCCCAATCACTATCTGTGAACCCCACCAATTCAAACTCTGAACCTGTGTTGTACCATAGACCAAACTATGTTGTTCCAGCTATATACCTCAACAACCTCTTTGCTGCCCCAAAATGCTGCTTTGTAGGACTGTGCATAAACCTGGAAATTGCACTCATAGCAAAAAAAAATATCTGGCCTTGTATGAGTTAATTAGATAAGACCTCCAACTAAACTTTTGAATCTGGTTGCATCTGCTTTTTCTGTTCTATCCTCCATCTGCAACTTCTCATTCACATTCATAGGAGTCTTTACCACATTGCAATTTGTCATGTTGAACCTTTTCAGAAAATCTGATGCATACTTGTGCTGAGACACGAAAATACCATCCTCCACTTGCTTGACCTCAAGACCAAGAAAGAAATGCAGTAAACCCAAATCTGACATTTCAAACTTCTTCATCATGCATTCTTTGAAATCAGCAACAAGTGAAGCACTAGAACCCATGTAAATCATATCACCTACATATAAGCACACAATAAGGATATCACCTCCATTTTACTTCTTTATGTAGAGAGTAGGCTCACATTTGCTTCTTTCAAACCCACTTTCTGCAAAATCCGGATCAATCTTGTTGTACCAGGCTCTAGGAGCTTGCTTGAGCCCATACAACGCCTTATACAACTTGTAAACGAATCCCTCTTTGCCTTGAACCACAAAACCTTCAAGTTGATCAATATAAACCTCTTCAAGTAGCTCACCATTCAAGAAAGCTGACTTAACATCAAACTGATATATTCGCCAATGCATATGAGCTCCTAATGCAAGTAGAGTTCTTACAGTATCAAACCTTGCCACTGGAGAGAATGTTTCGTCATAATCCACTTCATACTCTTGAGCATATCCCTTAACCACCAGCCTTGCCTTATACTTTTGAATGATGCCATCTGCATGATACTTAGTTCTAAACACCCACTTCAAACCAATTAATTTGAGTGTTTACCTTCAGGAAGCTCAACTAGCTGCCAAGTGTGATTCTTCTCTATGGATGTTATCTCTTCATCCATTGTTTTGCACCAGTCTTCTTTCCCTACAGCCTCATTGAAAGTTACAGGATCATAAGTGAAAAACACATGCTGAACCTCATAAATGTCTTGTAGGGATCTGAATTTTTGATGTGGACTTTCATCTTCACTGCTACTTGACCCACTGCCACTGCTATTTCTAGAATTAGGTGAACTAGGGACTGTAGTATTAGCTTCAGAACCAGCTGGAGTTGAGGATCCACCTCGCTCTTCTTCTCACGAGGTGCGCCCAAGGAAGAGAAAGCCAACCCGCTCACCATCTCAATCCTCAAGCAACAATTCGCTGTCCTTTAGCTCTCGCATTTTGGGGCTAGTAGTAGGCTTAGGATTTGGGGTTTGGGGCTTGGTGTTGCTTGGTGTTTTGAAAAGGAATTGTATGCTTGCATTTAAGCATGATGAGTTGTGGGAAAGGAGTAGAAAGAAAGGGAAGCATAGTTTGAAATGATGGGTCTTATGTGGTTAAAAAGTATAGTTCTAAGTTTGAAAAGTGCTTGGTAGTCTTAAGAAAAGAAGAAAAGAAAATCAAAAGAGCTAAAAAGGCCAAGGAAAAGAAAGACTACCTAGAAATAAAAGATGAGCTAAGTTGTTAAAAGACTACACCATTCACTATGAGTCAAAGGCTGAAGAACTTTCCCCTTGGAGCTTTAAAAGAAGAAGTGGTTTATGAAATTCGCGGGTTTAGCAAGGCACAAAGAGCCTTGAGAAAGAAAGAGTAGCTTTAGAGGGTTGAGTGAGCTTGAAAAGAATGAAAGATAGGGGTTTAAGATCATTGATAGCATTCCGGGTAGATGAGAGTCTAGTCTTGTATGCATCACTTGTCTTTTACCTTTAGCATTATGCATAAGTTCAATCCTTTTTGAGTGAAACCCACATTTGAAATGAAAGCCAATGAATTGGGATCATTTTTTTCACAAAGCCTAGTCCCTTAGCCAAATGAGTTCACTTGCTTTGCATTGTCATGATTCACAGTTTTCACTTAATGAATGTTAAAGAGTTGGTTTGATAGAGAGACTTGTCTAGATTGAGGTTTTTGTGCATTTGTTTTTTGAGATGAGCATGGCTAAATATTTTGCAGTACGATGAGTTCAAATGCATCTTAGAATTAAAAACTAGGACATTGAGTTGATTACTTTTGTTGGCATTCTTGGATATTGAGCTCCCATTTTCACACCTCTCTCTTAGATTTGTCATGTTTGTTTGCTTGAGGACAAGCAAAAGGCAAGTTTGGGGGAGTTGATAGACTCATAATTTAGCATGTTTTAGCATTCATTTTAAATAGTTTTGCATCCACTTGTGCATTCATTTAGTCACATTTAGTCTCATTTGCATTCATATTAAAGTTTAGTGAGTCCTAGCCTAGCTTATTGCATACTTGTACATTTGGAGTCTTTATTAGGTTTTTTGAAGGCTAGGAAGACCACTTGGAGTTCATGGATGATCAAGAGGAGGAAGAGAAGCGGCTAGATGAGAAGCAAAGATCTTTTAGCAGCATATCGAGCTATGTATAGAGCTACCTAGCTCGATGCAGACCAACAGAGAAGATGGAGGCTGCGTATCGAGCTACCTAGCTCGATACAGAGCTACCCGGGATTTTGGAGGAAGCGTATCGACCAAACGTATCGAGCTACCAAGCTCGATACAAACCACCAGGGATGACGAAGTCTGCGTATCGAGCAAACGTATCGAGCAACCTAGCTCGATACAGCCTCTGATGAAAGTATTTAGCAGCGTATCGAGCTGCATATCGACCTACTAAGCTCGATACGCTGCCCGATCTCAAGCTGAAAACTGGGTCAATACCCGGTTTGTTCCGGGTTGACCCGGTTTCGACTACTGTTCACTATAAATACTTAAAACATAATTTTCTTTAAGTATCTTTTGTTCTTGCTTAGACAACCTTCCCCTTTTGGTTTCTAAGTGATTTTGTAAGATCTTTTAAGAGTTTAATGCAATTTTAGAGTTTATCTTTGTTAATCTTTCATTCTCTCTTTCCATAATCATGTTTATCTTCATCTCTTTCATTGGATTTGAGGGTCTAATCATGATTAATGAGTAGTTTCCTTAGGATCTAAGGATGGATTAGATTTATGGTGTTTTAGGAATTAATCTTGATGTCTATGCTTTGATCTTCTCATTTCCCTCCTTGTTTAGTGATCCTAATGCTAATTTAGCCATGATCAAGCTAAAACTAGACCTTAGGAAATGGAATTTCCCACCCACAAGGTGTTTGATGAAATTCCCCAATCAACTAAACAAGGGATTTACATTCCTACCTCATGATAGTGATTGTCTAGGGTGTTTATTAGCAATTAGAACCGTCTCATAATGCTTGTTTGCTTCCTTTTCACAAATAAAAGTTTGATCATGATTAGGATGTTTAATGATGTGATTAGTGCCATGAAAGTGGATTAGTCTTGCTTTTGAGTTCTAAGCTTAGGGATTAGCATTTATTGTGATTGTTTGACATCATAGATTGGTTATTGGAACACCTTAGATTGACAACCCCATCCTTGGATTCGTTGTAGTCGTTTGTTAATCTTGTTTAGTAGTTAATTAGTCTTTGATTTGCTTGATTAGCTTGTTAATTGCTTAATTAAGGTTCTAGTTCATTTTTTTGGTTTGTTTGCTTGGTTGATCACATCAAAAGGTACTGCTATCAACTCGCTGAGAAAGTAAGAAGGATGATGAGACAAGGCAGAGTCTTCCCCAACGTCAGACGTGAATCATAAGTGTGGATTGAGAAATCAGATCTTCGATGTCATGTTGCGTACACCTATGTTGGATCTCTGTCATCGAAACCGTGGTACTTTGATATTGGAGCTTCCAGACACATGACATGATCTCAGGATAATCTGAATAACTTCACTACAGTTAAGCAAAGTAAAGTCACATTTGGTGGAGGTGCTCAAGGCAAAATCAAAGGGAAAGGAGAATTAACCGTTTATGTGCTGGCAAAGCTGGAAAATGTGTACTATGTTCAAGGTTTCACTGCTAACTTGATCAATGTGAGTCAACTCTGTGATGAAGGTCTGACTGTGACTTTCAAGAAAAAATATGTTGGGCAGTTGATGAACAAAACCGCATTGTTCTCTCTCAAATTTGAGTGGGAACAACTGTTAGATGTGGGAACAGTCTCAAGTGTGTCTGAGAGCTGAGAAGGATGACAATGTTCTGTGGCATGAGAGACTTGGGCATATATATACTAGAAGTCTGACAAAGACTGTCAATCAGGAACTGGTCCGAGGTGTTACAGTGTTGAAGCATGTTGACATAATTGTGTGTGGAGCTTGCAACTAATGGAAACAAATTAAGGTGCTACACAAGAAGGTTCAATAAATCCAAACTCAAGAAATATTGGATCTGGTTCATATGGATCTCATGGGTCCAATGCAGATTGAGAGCATTGCTGGAAAGAGATATGTCTTCGTCCTTGTGGATGATTTTTCACGATTTACATGGGTACGTTTCCTACGAGAAAAATCAGAAACAGCTGAAAGTTTCAAAATTTTTGCTCTGCAACTCAGGAATGAGAAGAAATGGATCAAACAGATAAGAAGCGATCATGGTGATGAGTTTCATAACTAGTTATTTGACAAGTTCTGTGAGGCTCAAGGAATTCTCCATCAATATTCGGCCCCAAGAACTCCATAACAAAATGGCGTAGTAGAAAGAAAGAACAGAATTCTCCAAGATATGGCAAGAACAATGATTCATGGGAATGGAATTTCAGAGAGATTCTGGGCTGAAGCAAACAATACGCCATGCTACGTAATCAATCGTGTGTATGTGAGAATGGGGACTAACAAGAGTCCTTATGAGATTTGGAAAGGTAAGAAACCAAACCTGAGCTACTTCTGTGTCTTTGGATGTATCTACTACATCCTTAATGACAAAGATCAGTTAAGAAAGTTTGATGCTATAAGTGATGAAGGTTTCTTTCTTGGTTATTCCTCAAACAGTGTTGCCTATCGTGTCTACAAGAAAAGGAGTAAAATAATCATGGAGTATGTGAATGTCGTTTTTGATGGTGAAAGTCTTCCTTCCGTAAGCCATGTTCTAGAGCTACAAGACAATGAGAAATGTAAAACTCCAACATTGAGAGATCAAGATGTTGTGTTAGTAAAACTCAAAGATCTTGACACAGAATAAGCACAAGAAACTGGGCAGGAAGTGGATATTTAGAAAAACGTGGAATTAATTTCTCACCCCAAGATTGTGAACACGCGTGTTCTCAAGAATCACTCCTCTCAAAATGTAATAGGTAACATGGAAGAAGGACGAAAAACCAGAGGTGTCAAACTGGATTTCAGAACGATGGTGAAGTTTGCTTGCTATGAGATGGTGATGTTCTCATGTTTTGTGTCAGTGATTGAACCAAAAAACGTCAAAGACGCCTTGGAGGATTACTTCTGGATTCTCGCCATGCAAGAGGAGCTTGAAAAATTTGAACAAAATGATGTTTGGATTCTGGTTCCAGGTCCTTCAGAATTCAATATCATTGGAACCAAATGGATTTTCAAAAACAAGGGAGATGAGGATGGGAACATCACAAGGAATAAAGCAAGGTTTGTAGCATAGGGATATACTCAAGTTGAGGGGGTCGACTTTGATGAAACGTTTGCCCCTATTGCAAGATTCGAATCCATTCGTTTTCTGTTGGGAACTGCCTGTAAAATGAAATTTAAGATGTATCAAATGGATGTTAAAAGCGTATTTCTCAATGGTGTCATTCAAGAGGAAGTCTATGTTGAACAGCCTAAAGGTTTTGAAAGTGCTTCGTATCCTCATCATGTCTTCAAACTCAATAAGGATGTGTATGGCTTGAAGCGAGCACCTCGTGCTTGGTATGAACGACTCACCACATTTCTGACAGGTCAAGAATATGCGAGGGGAAGTGTAGACAAGACTTTATTTGTCAAAGAAGATAAAAAGGGAATCATCATTGCTCAGATTTACATTGATGACATTGTCTTTGGAGGAACTTTGGATGACCTAGTTGAACTATTTGTGAAGACTATCACTGCTGAGTTCAAGATGAGCATGGTGGGATGGTTTACTTATTTTATGGGTCTACAAGTGAAGCAATCAACCGATGGGATCAATATCTCTCAGAGCACGTACGCTAGGAACCTTGTAATACTCTTCGGAATGTGTTCCACCAATCCTGCCACGACACCAATGAGCACAACTGTGAAACTGTTCAAGGATGAAACTGGATGGAAGCTTGTTGTATCTCACTGCTAGTAGGCCAGATCTGTGTTTGAGCGTGGGTCTGTGTGCACGGTATCAATCGAATCTGAAAGAGTCATATCTCTCTGCTGTCAAGCGCATCATTAAATATATCAAAGGGACAATCAACTTTGGTCTTAACTACACAAGGGACACAAATCAGAATCTTGTTGGGTACTATGACTCAGATTGGGTTGGATGCATGGATGATCAGAAAAGTACAACAGGAGGATGCTTCTTTCTTGGAAACAACCTCATTTCATGGCACAACAAGAAGCAAAACTGTGTGTCTTTATCCACTGCAGAGGCTGAATACATTGCCTTGGGAAGCTGTTGCACCCAACTGTTGTGGATGCGACAAATGATTTCTGAACCATTGCTTTCAAAATGTGATAATCAAAGTGCCACTAACATATCTAAGAACCCTATGCAACACTCTAGAACTAAGCATATAGAAATTCGTCATCATTTATAAGAGAGTTGGTTGAAGATAAACAAGTGGTGATAGAACATGTATTTGCACATTTGCAAAAGTCTATGGGTGTTTGTGATCTTTAATCTTTTTTGTTGAGTGTCTGTGTTGAAACAGGGGTTGGATGTACAGTGTACAATTGTTTTTACTTTCTGTCTTTCTATTTTGAAAGGGCTCAACAACGTTTGTGCAAAAACCTCTTGTTGTAAAGTCTACCGTGGGAAAGAGCTACCCTTCATGCCCTCCAAGATAACTACGAATGAATGTGATTGAATACATGTGGTGAGGGATGAACACAAAACCTACAGAAGGTTCTTGCAAAGGAAGAGGTGAGACTGCAGAAAGGAGTGGTAGGAAGCATCTCACCTCATACGATGAAACTGAGCATATCCAAGAAAAAGAAAAAGGGGTCTTTGAAATCAAATCAACAAAACAAAAAATGGAGAAGGAGAAAATATGATCAAAAGGCTAAATCATAAGTCCTTGCTGACTCAGAATGAACATTAATCTGTTTGAGTCTGCGCTATAACTCCCATGATTCAGTCACATTCTTCTTCAAAAAGATCAGTCAGCTCTAGAGGAGACTAACCATAGTGGATTAACATGTGTGAAAGCTCCTCAAAAATGAGCAATAGCTACCATGCTTGAATGACAAGCTGTTTGTTACAACAGCTCAAAAATCTGCTATATGTACACTGTGCAAACGATTCTGGATCAAGTATGTGCACATGCCTCACTCATGGGAGCTTGAGTCAAACACCCGCTCTCAAGGGTTTTTAAATGTGAAGTTGCATGATCTCTTTGGTATGCGTTCTTTAAAATCCCATTTTGGTTGTTTATGCTCAAATGAAAAGAAAAATTGGTGGTCTCAATCTGTTTAAGTACTTGATGGGGTCTAAATAGTCGTCCAAGATTGGATGATTTCTTTGGAGACTCGTCGAGCTTTGAATTTGTAGGAACCTAAGCTGCAAGTGCACAGCGTGCGTTGTAATACTTAGGGTATCGAACCACAAGGAGGAGGTCAACTGCAAAACAGAAAATCAGGGCAACCAAAGACGCAGGAAATTGGGATTTTGTGGATTGTGTCACGGTTTTTTCAGAAAAGAAAGAAAGCAGAATCACGTCTTATATATAAAAAGTTGTCAATCAATTCTATAACCAACGAGAAAAGAAAAATTAACTTAAAAGCTTGTAAAAAGGAAATCAGATGAGCAGTGCAGAAAAAATAAATATTGAAGTGCGTAAATCTCTATTGAAAAGCAGATGGGGGAAACACGTTGGGGATCTTCTCGGAAAATCTATGGGGTTCTAACTAGAAATTAAACTCACAAAAGTTAAGCAAACGAGACTAGGCGATTTTCCCTGAACTGATTCACTGGTTTTAACGACCTAACTCTGACAAGCAAGATCGATCTGTGAACTTCTATTTCGCAGGTATACTGTCGTATCCTGCATCCTAGACGAACACGCAATAAGATCGGGACAATAAATATTCAGACATCTTTTGAAGGATGCTCTCTACCCTACTATGGTCTGGATCTGAGATTCAGGACGTTAGTCGCTCTCAAGACCCTGCTATCACACTTCTAGTTCATGACACTAGACTCATGCAATAAGAACGAGTATGGGGAGAAAGAAAACCCTAATCTTCAGCCTAAACAATCGGTTTAAAAATAGTTAATGAAATTCCCCATAGATCCCCTTAAAAACACCCAACGAAAGTAAAGTACTCAGACATGAAAGAAGAAGTAGAAAACGTGATTGATGAATGCATAATTTGTATAAATCATGAGAAACAAAGAGGGTTCAAGAAGAAATCAATCTCCCTCGAAGAACAAGGTGGAAAAACATGAATAAGAGATTCGCGGCCACCAAAAGAAATCTGTGAATATGTGTTTCGTCTCCCTTTAAAAAAACCCTACACAACGAGTATATATAGGTCTTCAAATCCCCTAGGCCGTGGATTAGGTCTTGGCTTGCATAAGACGGCTGCAGGTTTAAGTTGGGCTTCAAATGGGCTCGGGAACCGCGAGTGGCCTGGCCGCGTGAGCGACCGGCTGTGGCACGGCCACTGGTCGTCTGCCTAGGCCGTGGCGCGGCCAGCTCGGCTTTCCGGGTGCTTGATGGACCTTCTTGCTTCTTCCATAACTTGAGATCCAACCGTGGGATTGTTCTCAAACAACTTCGAGGTGAAAGACAGCTGATAAGGCTACCTTGTCTCCAAATATGAGCTTGATCTTGTGGTGGGAAAGCCTTCGTTTGATGTTGAACTTTTGTCCTCGAGCACTGTTTCTGGAAATGTACATTTTGCTCCAAAATATGCGTCTTTTGCTAAGATTACCTGAAAAGAATCTTGAACAACCAAATACTCGAAATCTAGTGTTTATGCATTAAAACCTTAGTGAAATGCTTATTAAAGCACTCACTTTTGTTAGTAAAAATGGATAAAATATGCATGTTATCAACTCCCCCAGACTTAAACCTTTGTTTGTCCTCAAACAAAACAGAAATCTAAGTAAGGAAAAGAGGTTTGAAAACGTGGAAATTCACCAATACTTGGGAACTCATCAAGTTTAGCAATCGACTTGCTTTAGCCACGTAACTCGGAATTCAGCTTCAAGGCGTTTGGGTCTAGTTTCCTTGAGCTTTTCACCCTTCCCGGATACGCTTCATGGACCCTTTGAGTATTTCGAGCTCTCTCTTGTTGACCCCTTCATTCATTTAGGCATGCGGTCTCTATCGAGGGAATATTGGTCGACGAGACATTATACTCTTCTCTTCCAAACATCTAGACAAAGACATTTCAGACACAACTCTCCTATTTTCTCTTCCCTTAGTCGATTTCTCCCTACTTTTCTAGGGTATCATTTTATTTTTTCTATCGACTTTCTTATTCCATTTTTTTTTCTTTCTTCTTAGCTTGAGAATGATCACTTCTTTGAAGTTTACATGATTGCTGCGAACCGTCATTGTCCTTTAAGGAACTCTGGTTGCCATTACCAAACTAAAACCTTTTTTTTTTTTTTTTTCTTTTCTATAACAAGGGAAGATCAAGGAGAGGTTGCATTGCATCTACTTAGTCATGCTAGAGTCTAAAAGAGGAGCAAAGTTCGAAGTACCTCAAGCCCCTTGACGAGAAGATTTGATTCATTAGGTGCGGAGTCAACGCAAGATCCTTCGAGTACTCTAGAGATTAGAACTTTCTCCGCTGGAATGATCCACTCGCCGTGTTCAACTTAGTAAACCTTGCTTCTAAATCCGTGAGAATGGTCATTAAGGTTCCTTGTTCAAAGTGACTTGTACCTAGCAAAGTTCATAGTTTCCGACTAAAAAAAAAAAAAAAGTTTTGACTCTATAAAACGACTCGATAAATGATGTAAGTATGCATAAGACTCATCAAATAAAAGCATAATTAGTAATATAAGAAACCCCCCCAGACTTAAATCAAACTGTCCCCAGTTTGTTTAAATCGAGTTGAGGTGAAAAAGATAGGTAAATTCAAGTACAAGCTTGTGAAGACTTACTTGAAAGTGGCGTTGAGTTTGGTATTGGTGGATGGGCGTGTGGTATGATTGAGCTAAGGGCTTGATCATTATCCTTATGTCCCTGCTTAGAATTGATTTAATTGACTAAAGAAATCGAAAACTTAGCTCGAAAAGAAATGTGTTGCGCGGTTGAGCTTCCTTGCTTCGGATGGTGGTGGTAGGCGTGGGCGTGTGGTGATGATGGATGAGGGTGGTGATAGGAGTTTGGTGGTGGTGATTGGCTCGCCTTTGTTGAGAAGAACATGTACTCCGGTTGTTGGTTACTTGTCTTGGTTCCTTGACCTTTGTAAAACACCTTGAATGAGAGATGGAAAATCTTATGTCCTTGCGTCTTGAAGATTGCATCACCTCAGAAACTTGAAGTTTGGGTCTATGCTGGCCTATCCGGTGATGTGTTCGGGATCGCGGAAGACAGGTGTTACTAGTTTGAACTACAATGCCATATGAAATCCTTACTTGGCTTCGGTAAAGGTCTCGGTCGCGGAAGAGAGAAGCTAGTTTTCGGGAACTTTTTTCTTCGCGGTTTGGTGAAGGAAGTTGCAACTTCTTCCTTCTGGAGCTTGCACAACGGTTTTCATCCTCTAGAACCGTTGTATTCTTCTTCGTCTTCGTGGATACAGGTCCGTTGATCGTGCTGGAAGAAGTCTGTTTACTGGAATGAGATGGATCATTGACTTAACTCGACGTGGATGGAGTCTTGTCTTGTCTCGCCGTCTATGATGCAAAAGCAACTTGCCGCGGTTGTGGAAGTGATCTTTGCGGTCTTTAGAACGTGTTCAGGCCTTGAATCAAGAAGGAAACTTGAAAGGCTTGACACAGGTTGAAGGAGATCCGGTTTGGTGAAGTTCGGGATGGAGAACGTCGCAGAAGAAGGCTGGTCGTGCGATGGGTTGTCGCGGCCGCAGCCAAGGGTGTCTTCTACAACCCATCGTGGCTCGTGGCACGACCAGGCTCCTTCTGGCCGGCCCACGGGCGGTTTGTCGTCCGGTGAGTGTTCTTCGGGTCTCCTTCTTCATATTTTTGGTCTTTTCGAATTTTTATGATTTCTTTTGTGCTTTTGGGGTTTATGTAAATGCTGTAAACTAAGAAGAAACCAAAACTAAAGATTAGTATGGTTAAAAAGATGAGAAAGAGAGTACCTAAAATGGGTTGTCTCCCATTGAGCCGCTCTTGTTTAGAGTCTTTTAGCTAGACTTTGGTAGTTTGGGAGCTTAGTTGGAGGTTGAGCTCGACCTTAGGCAAGGTCTTTTTGCCTTCTGTGCGGCCTCTTCAGTTGAGGGCTCCTTGAGTCTCTCCATGATTGCATCTTCGTCCCTCTCAAGAAGATGTTTCTCCATGGTATATGGTATCGCGGGATAGAACTTTTTCCCATCGATATTGGCGAATGAGACTCGCCTATTGGGCCAATCCATGATGGCTCCTGCAGTGGCTAAGAATGGCCATCCCAAGATGAGAGGTGCAGCTTCTTCTTGGCGAGTTTTGACTATGTAGAAGTCTACCGGGATTCTACAATCGTCAATGATAACCGGGAGATCATAAATGACTCCTTTCGCGGTTGTGAGCGACTGGTTTGCCAATCCAATCACCACTTTCGTCGCGTGGGAGTGCCTGATCCCGAGTTCTCGCACCGTATAACTTGGTAGCACGCTGATAGTTGAGTCAGGATCACATAACGCGTTCTCAACCTTGATCCCCTTGATTTCGCATGAGATGAGAAATCGACCAAGGTTTCGCGTTTTGTGCAGGCTGCGAAGTAGCCTTCCTGACCTTTCTCGTGTGAAGAGATCTTGTATTTCTAGCATGGTTTCGTTGCTTTCACAAAAATACTGGCCGATAAGATGTCCTGTCCATGCTTCAATGAACGTGGTACCTGATGGAAGACCTCGAACTACCTTGTTGAACTCGTACAGGTTCTCTCGAGTGATCCTGTTGATGTAGCTTTCGTATTTCTCGGCGCGGGAGAAGTAGGCGGCTCTGGCTGAGGTAATCGAACGTCTAGCTTGACCAAAGTGAACTTTAATCTCGTTTCTACTCTCCAAACTGTCTTCAAAGTATTCTTTTAAGCCATAGCTTTCCTATGCTTCATCGAATCCTACACTTGCTGGGATTCCTTCTACCTTCTTGCGAAATTCCTCCAGTCTTTCCCTCTTAATATGCAGCGTAAGAGGTCTCTCCATGTTTGTGGTGATATCCGTGGTAGGTCCTTCTTCAGCAGGTTCGGGTGACTCCTCTCGAGGGGCGGGCTCACGCGCCAGGTGGGGTTGGATGAAGAAGCAGGGTGCTTTCTCGACTCCCGAGGCCAGGACTTCATGCTCCATCTTATCTCCTATAAGTTTGTTGATGAGCCCGTCGAGTCGTTTCTGCTCCTTGGATAGTTTTGCCAGGATGGCTTCGTTCTTCTTTTGAGCCTTTGCCATGTTCTGAACCTCGTCTCTCAAGTCCTCGACTTGCGATTAAGCCTTGTGTTGGGCGTGTTCCATCTCTTGGATGTTCTTCTCCATTCGGCTCATGATGTTGTAAGTGGCTCCGCGAGTTTCCTCAAACTCGTACTTCAGGGCGCGGATGTCTCCTAATCCGCGGTTCAGAGTACCCTTGTGATCCGCCAAGTCCTCGGAAATTCTGGATAGTTTGTTGATGTTGCCAAAAGTGCGGTTCTCTAACATCTTCACGTTGTTGGCGACTTCCTGGAGCATGTGGAAGACTTCACCCTGGATGGAGTCCATCCGGGCGTGTAAAGATCTCTCAGACTTAGCTTGATAATCAGTCATCACTGTTATCGCCTCAATAAGGTTCTCCACTTGCTGATATAAGGGAGCAGGTGCAATCCTCTGATCGTTCTGGGCGGGAGGCGCTTCCATGGATAATAGGAGGCGGAAATCCTCCTTGAGGGCGAGGTATGAAGCTCTCGTTTGGCGGCAGCGTCGGATGCGGTCTCCAAGAATGATGCAGAGATTCTGTAGGTGGGCGTGTGTTAGGAGGCATGTAAGGATCGATCCTTGCGTGCTCCATGGTGTGGTAGTTCCTGAAACTTATAGAAAGAAATCTAGAAGTTAGAAAAAAAGAATTTATAAATCTGGTCACAAATTCTTTGATATTTGTGATTGTTAGAAGTGTTAAGAAAACAACTCAGAGGAAGAGGATATTCCAAGAAGAAAAAGAAGAAAAAAAGAAATCCTCACAACAAATCCTCAAAAAACGTTATGAATCTGGAGATCCACAAGGTGGCCTCCTTGGAGAACCAAGTGGAAGAAACTTTGACTATTATGCCTTATACCCGAGTAGTTCAATTCCAACAACTCCAAATCTAGAAGAAGTGTTGTTGAGTTACATGTTCGGCCCTCCATCTCAACAAGACTCACCATTTCCATCGAAAGAGTTTGAAAAAAACAACATCAAACATTCATGGAAGATCAAAAATCCAAATACCAAAAATCCAGACGGATCAGTGAAACAAGTCAGTGCTGCAGAAGCAACTTTAAATTGGCAGTCGGAAAACGCAGCTACTCAAACCCATCTTCTGAGCCAGATTAATAAAAAGGTAACCATTATGGACGTTTCTATCAAAGAAATCACAAACAAGATGGCCTCTCCCACCAAGAACTCCTCCAATTCATGGACACAATAGTGGCTAATTGGACGAGTTCTTGGTGGAGAGAGGCCATCTTGTTTGTGATTTATTTGATAGAAAGGTCCATAATGGTTACCTTTTTAACAATATGGCTCAGAAGATGGTTTTGAGTTGCCGCATTTTCCGACTGCCAATTTAAAGTTGCTTTTGCAGCACTAACTTGCTTTACTGATCCGTCTTGATTCTTGGTATTTGGATTCTTGATCTTCCATGAATGTGTGATGTTGTTTTCTTCAAACTCTTTCGATGGAAATGGTGAGTCTTGTTGAGATGGAGGGCAGAACATGTAACTCAACGGCACTTCTTCTCGATCTGGAGTTGTTGGAATAGAGCTACTCGGATATAAGACATAATAGTCAAAGTTTCTTCCACTTGGTTCTCCAAGGAGGCCAACTTGTGGATCTCCAGACTCATAACGTTATTTGAGGATTTGTAGTGAGGATTTCTTTTTTCTTCTTCTTTTTCTTGGAATATCCTATCCCTCTGAGCTGTCTTCTAAACACTTCTGACAATCACAAATATCAAAGAATTTGTGACCAGATTCATCCATGAATGAGTAGATTGGTTTTCCGAGTGAATTAAAGGATGAAATTGGAACTCCAGGCAATCTCGCATCAATTTCCATGATTTCTTCACATGGACTAGTCATGTTGATTTATGTGCAAAAGGCTGTAGGCCTTGATTTTTCTTCTTGTGCCTTGAAAGCAATTTCTACAGGTCCATCTTTTCTTCTGTAAATAGAGGAATCCACTGCTTGTATTGGTGTACTTCCATCATGGATTTTTTCATAGTTTGTCACCCATGACTCTGGAAATAGCTTAACTAGCTCTTCTCTGGGGATTTGTCTAGGAATATGGATGCAAGATGGATTGTGTTGGGACTCCAACTATATGAGCAAGGCATCATCGATATCTCGTGGGAGACTTAGATCCATAGCATGGTTCTGGACTATATATGCCATTTGATGGTGTAGAGTCGCTGCATATGTATTCCCAATTTGTGGAGCGCCAGTGATTTGTAACTGGATCTGTATGTTTTGATAGATTTGAGGATCTTCTAACGCCATGTTGAAGTTTGGGATCAAAGTGACAAAGATGGTGCCAGCATTTAACGTCGTCTGGATTGTTGATATGCAAGCGTGCTGGTAATCTTTTTATCTGGTGTCAAGGAGGGCGAGTCTTGCTACTACTGGTAAACCTTTTCTTCCATGTAGAGTTAACGCCAAGCGTATTGCTTCATGGTGAAGGTGTGTGTAGCCAAAATTTCTCTAGTGGTGAATCATCCCTTCGTTGTGGCTGAGGGGAATCATCTGTTCTGTTTCTGTTGCCGGAACCAAGACTTGCCTAATTGATTTAGGAAAAGTGAGTTTGGTTTAAGTAAAGGAAGTTGGGTAAGAGGAACTTTACTCTCATCACTCACATACTCTATTTCATATAAGTAATCTATTTTTTTGGAAATTGATTTTTTAAAAGAAGGAATTATAGACAAAGAAGATGTACTTTCCATAATGTTTGTAAAGACCAGAAACCAAGACAGAATGCTACAACTCTTTTCTAACTCTTGAAGTAATATCAATCAATAAGCCGTTTTCTTTTATCTTTAAGTGCTAAGAATATAAAGAAAGCAATCAAGAGGTTCAGGCTACGCAAAACGAGACAACACAATTTTCTTCAATAAGTCTCAAGGTACTTCGAGCCACACGACCTCACAGATCTTTCTAAATATACTCTTTTATTTTAGCTTAGTTAGATTTATGATGTGGAGGATCCATAGATATATGGCAACCACATAGCATACTCTCTGCACTAGCATATGATAGAAAACAACTTACGACATATATTACCTCTTAAGAAAGAGAGAGCCAAAGGTTAGACTGCCATGGCTCTGATACCAAACTTACAGACACATAGTGGGTACAACGACAAAAGAGGTTTAACAGGATCAACAGATAAAAAAACTCGTATTTGGGAAAGTGTTTATGGAAGATACTCCAAGATGTTTATACAAAAGGGAAAGCTTTATTATTTAGAAACTATCTCAAAAGATATTTCAAATGACTTTTTAGGACTCTCAAACTCTGCTCTTGTCTGAAGATAACTCTTCCCCGAACTTGGTTATTTATAGTACAAGCTTAAGGAATATTTCAGAGCATATTCCTTTCTTATCTTACATTACAAACACGTGCATATTCTAGATTTATCTTAATTTACAATCACACGCATATACTTTACTTATCTTACATGACACATATATGCTTTATTTCACATCATATTTTACTTCACGCATACTTTATTTTTATATGAAGAATGTAATTAACTACATACAAAAATTTAAAAGATCATAGAAAAGACCAATCATTGGTCTTAGTGCTAAGGCTAAGCACTTGGTGAACGAAGTTGGAGCAAAGCTAAGAAAGGCAGAGCCCAGTTTTGGAAATAATATTCATAAGAACATCAATACCCTTTTTGTACTTTCTCAAGATTTTCTCGGGGGCCTAGGGATAATCTCAATTTTATAAGGAAAATTACTATCATCACGGAGGTCGGTGATGGAATCAGGGGTGCAGTTAGTTTTTGGCAAGATACTGATAGATGAATCGTAAGACGCCATTGACGGATCAAATCGAATGATACATAAATTGAGAAGATGAACAGTTAGAGAGATGATAAGCAAAAACAGAAAGTGAATGGTTTTGCCAGAGTTTCAATATACTGAAAGTAAATACTATAAATTTATTAAACAAGGTTAAAACCCAAATTAACTAATTGGAGGGCTAATTATATAAGTCCCAATTCAGTAAAAAGACCCATTTAGGAGAGAAGTGAAAGGCAAAAGAGAAGTCAGAATGAAGCAGCGAGCTCTAACGAGCGTGGAGTGAACGACAAAATCAAGTAAACATAGTCAACTCAAAGTTAACTCCAGTGTGAATGCAAAAATATTCAAATAACAACTTTTAATGCTTTGACTGAAAACGATCGTATCAACATGAATAAATGTAATTAACGACACATCAAACAGAGTAAACGAGACTCGAGGTATAAAATACAAGGAAGAACATGGGAAAACAAAAACACATTCTCAGCATACTACATTTATTATACCCTACTTTACAGAGCATCTGCATTAATAAGTCTTTCATCAACTCTCTCTGTTTCATAAAGAGTATCATTTAAGCTCTTGATTTTTGTTTTACAAAGAGTGTCACTTTATATTTTTAATACAATTTTTTAACTAAATCTCAGTTTTATCCTTACTATTTTAACATATTAATTAGAGAGAGAAACTAATTTAGTGTATTAATAAAGGGCATAAAAGAGATTTACAAGATTTTCTTAATTTGTGTGAAAAATGTCAGAATGACACTCTATTATTTTTAGTATAGTATAGTTTGAGAATCCTATCTTAATTTTGTGTTTTCATTGGTAAGAGACATTAAATCTTTTATCAATATAATATTAATATTTTTAGTGTAATTTAATTTAAATATTTTTTTTTAATTATTTGAAAATAAAAAAATTTCTAATTAGTATCTTTTACAAATATCAAATTACATATTAAAAATGATAAAGAAAGAAAGAAAGAAAGAAAGGTTATGGTGTGTGAAAAGATGAAGAGATGGAGGTTCATATATGGAGAAAAATAATAATTATATATGATTTTTACAATATTAATTTATTTATAAAAAAAATTTAGAATTTTTGTTTCTAATATTTTTATTATCGTTTTAACTAAAACACTATTAATTATAATATTATTCTATTAATTTTAATTTTTATTAATTAAATATAATATCAATATATAATTTAATTCATGCATAATAGAGTTTGTTAGATAGATAATTTTATTTTATAATTTATAATAAATATAAAAAATAAAAAATAATAACATATACATGATTTAATTAACTTTATAAATTATGAGAAATTTAAGTTATTAGGATAAAATATGCACCATTCATGAAAAGACATGTGTTCTATGTGGTAGGTTCTTAAGAAGTTAGAGTATCTAAACAAAAGTATCTCAACTTAAAATATAATATTTTAACATAATTCAGTATATGAAATTAAATTTTTAATAATTAAAACAAATATAACCAGTGGTTCTCAAATGAGAATACTTCTTCTTTCTCTTTCCTAGTTTTTTTTACTTTTTGATTTTTTAATGTTGAGATACTCTTTTGAGATCTCCTCAATGGGGATGCTCTTAAACCATCACCAACGGTGAGTCTCTAAAAAAGAGAGTCTTATCTTTAATTTAATAATATTTTAATATAATAGAATTATCTAATTAAATTTTATTTTATTTTTGAAAAGTAAACCAATCAGATGATGTAAAGTGGTTAGAGACAGG
Organism: Alliaria petiolata; assembly: GCA_020283515.1. NCBI lineage: Eukaryota > Viridiplantae > Streptophyta > Magnoliopsida > Brassicales > Brassicaceae > Alliaria > Alliaria petiolata. The sequence goes on from JAHZTW010000001.1 coordinate 117,808,914, forward strand.
TTCCTAAAGGTTCTAAAACCTCCTAAATTAGAACCGGTTCTTCTATCTCTCTCTTTCTTTTTGATTTTTTTGATTTTTTTATTTTTTAAAACTTGCTTTTAAATCCCCCATTGGAGATGCTCTTATAGTCTCTCATATGAGAAATTATTCTAACCAAATGTACTTACAAAAATATTTTATTATTATTTTTAATTTATTTTAATAAACCGGTTAAGCTTTTAGGTTACAAATATATACTCAGGAGCCTGCGTGTTCAATATCAATTGCTTAGGTTACAAAGCGAAGACATTTCTGGGAGAAGATGATTTCATCAACGCGGTCGAAATCCTCAGCAATTTGGTCAAAAGTTTGGGATCACGAGGGATTGAAGTACTCTTTGATTTGTTTGTGAATAGAATGAAAAACATGAAACGAAGTACGTATGTTTAGGCGGTTGTCGGCTCTTGGTGAGAGATTACCAATACAAATAATCTCATAGTTATTTATTTATTCTTATTATTGTTAAATGCATCCGAACTCAAATACTAAACTCATTTACTATCAATCATTTTTTATTCTAAATTCCACACAAAATCTACTCTTTTCGCTCTTGGTCTCTACACTCTTATTTATTGTCAAATAAATAGACCACAATGATAGGAAAATGTGCATTTTTTTTGAAATACTCCTTCTGTTTTTTAAAGAAAGACTTTTTAGAAATTTTTTTTGTTTCAAATAGATAGTAGTTTTAGGTTTTTTATGCACTTTTTATGAGTTGATAATGATAAATTGTAAATTTCAATAAAAGTAATTGAGTTTATTGAATTTGCTATTGGTTTAAATTTATAGAAAATTGCTAATCACAGAAAATTATACATTTATTTTCAAGTTTTAATGTGTTTTCTTAATATGTGTAAAAATTCTAAAAAGACTTTTTTTAAAAAACAGAGGGAGTAGCCATTTGATAAATATTTAGTATGACACTTATTATTCTTGAGAAACACAATTAAATGAGATCTAAATCAGGTGAACACGAGAAAATCCTACAATCACATAATCAAAAGCCATTAAAATATTTAGTTTCCCAATCCATTTTTGAATAGCGAAATAAAAACATCCATCTCACGTTTCTTCAGACACAAGCCGATCTCCACCCCACCAGTCTCATCCCTCCTCTCCAGACATCGATAAAATCGGACACTAGTCTATGGACACGATCTCACTGTTAACCGGTGTTCCCCAACCAAAATCAGACCCGTAAACCAAAAAACGGTTTGACCCAGCAACCGCCCAAACATATGTACCTCGTTCCATGTTCTTCATTCTATCCACAAACAAATCAAAGAGTGCCTCAATCCCTCGTGATCCCATACCTTTGACCGAATCGCTAAGGATTTCGACCGCGTTGATGAAACCATCTTCTCCCAGAAATGTCTTGGCTTTGTAACCTAGGCAAGTGATATTGAACACGCAGGCCCCTGAGTATGTCCTTGGAACCGAAGGGCTTAGCCGATTTCTGAAATCAGCAGCGTAATCATAAGCCACGGGTCTGTCTACATCACCTCCACGCACCTTCAGCAAACAGGTCCAGAGATAGGAGTTCACGACGACGAACGTTGAAAGGTGAAGCTCCAGAGGAGACCGAGTTGACTCATTCTTGGCTTGTTCCTTAAGTCTTTCGACGTTTTCTCCACTCAGCTCAAGAGTAACCCTAAAAACGCCAGCTTCGGTTTCCTTGATGGAAGGTAGCTTCAAGGTCCTTGCATTGTCTTTGTCCTCTAAAAGGTACGGAAAAAACTCCTACATCTTTGCTTCCAAACCGGCTGGAACATCAATGGCTGTACGATCTAAAAACGGAGTTAAATCCTCTGGTAAACCCATAGTTCCATGTTTGCAGATGTGAGCCCATGATTTGATAAACGTTTGTGCTGTTATGCCGTCCATAAAGACATGATGGGATACTATCCCGATATTGCTAAACCCTTGGTTCTGGAACAATGTGACTTGCACAGCAAGTAACGATGGTGAGTCACCAGAAACCGGTAACTCGGGGACAAGGGGACGTATTTCCTTCGCGGGACGTAACCCCTTGCCTGAAACACTGGAGAAATCCGCATCGCTGCTTTCCGCAACTATCAGCGAAACGGCGTCGTTCGGAAGGACGACGATGCACGGTTTGGGATCTTGAGGGTTCCATGTGAGGTTCCGAGGACAACGGAGAGAGATTGCTCGAGTTTTGGAAGCATCACGGAGTAGAAAGACTCGCGAGATGACTCAGAGAGTTTGTAGAAGAGGACTTGTTGGGTGGGATAGAAACTTAGCCACCTTAGGTCGAAGAAAGTGAGTGGGAGAACGAGAGGATTTTTGCGGGATGAATCAACTGTGGGGCTAATGTGAGAGATCTTGATAGTGTTTAGGGCCATCGATCTTGATATGTTGTACTCTCAGTTGGATTTTCTTTAGATTTTTGTATATAAAACTGTAAGAATCAATCTTATTTATAATAAACTTATGTATGTTTCAATTTCACTTTTAGCAAAAAAAAAAAAAAAAAAAAGAGGATAGATATGTATGATGATGTTAGCTTAGTGTGTACGATGTATACAGGTGTTAGCGTGAATAAATTAGTTCCTTTTTTGTATATATTAGGATATCAATGTATTATGGCTCACTGAAACAAGACTTTTTATGTCTTGCAAGCAATTTCTCAATTGCTCATATCATTGCAATATTTGAGATATCAATCCATCTTGCAAGATGATTCAATGAGAATACAAAGTTATGTTTAAGCTAAGCTAAAATGGTAAATGCAAGTCACAAATAAGAATTGAAAGCAAACTATAAACTAGAAGAAACACTACTAGAGCAATATTATGAAACTAGGCCTTAATCACTACTAATCAAGAACTAAACAAGGATTACTACCTTAGCAAGATTATCAAATTGACTAAATCGAAACCTAGGGATGGAATCATTGATTTGGGAAACTAAATGGACAACCTTGCAATCATTTAAGCAACTAATCAAGCTAACTCTATACCTAGAACACTTAATTTAGATTAGACCATGATGTGTGGCTCAAATCCCTTTGTTAATCATCCTAATGAACTAATGATGTTTTAGCATTAAGATAATCAACAAGCATTAATAACAAGTCTAAATGGTATGATAAACACTCTAGACATCTAATGTCTTAGGCTAGAAATGTAAATCTCTTATTAAGTTGGTTCAAGCATTTCATCAAACACTTGGTGGGTGGATGAAATGCCTATGATCCAAAATAGCAAAGATTAGCTATTTGGCATGAAGAACTACTTAATAAGAAGAGAAAAGGAAGAATCTATCCTAGATTGCAAGTTTGAACCATAAGAAATCCCTAAATCTAACCCATCCCTAAGTTCCTAAGGAAACTACTCACTAATCATACTTAAACCCATCAAATCAAAGATTAGAGAAAGGTTAAACATGATTAGAGAAAGATTAAACAAGAAATCTAAGAAAGATATTGCATTAAACTCAAAGATTCAAGCTTAAACAAAGTATTTGCCCAAAGTGGCTAAAAGTTTAAGCTAAGAACAAGAGAATAAAAGTTGACATAAAAAATTAGGTCTAAAGAGTATTTATAGGAGGGACCCATAAAGTAGACAAAAAGAGTTTTTCTGGGAGAATTTCGACGAGGTTCATCGAACCAGTTGGTCGAACCATCGTCCTGGAGAGAAGTTTCGATGAAGCCTCGTCGAACAGAGTCGTCGAACGGGTCTTCAAGCTTCGATCCGTCTTCATGCGTCTGGAGAAGTTTCGACGAGGTTCACCGAAACTGTTGGTCGAAACTTCACCCTGGAGAGAAGTTTCGGTGAAGCCTCGTCGAACAGAGTCGTCGAACCATCGTCCTGGAGAGAAGTTTCGGTGAAGCCTCGTCGAACCGAGTCGTCGAACCATCGTCCTGGAGAGAAGTTTCGGCCAGCCTCGTCGAACCGTCTCGCCGAACCATCGTCCTGGAGAGAAGTTTCGGTGTAGCTTCGTCGAAACTTCTCGTCGAAACTTCTTCAGGATTCTTCTTCTCCATCTTTTTGGCAACTTCTTGCTCTTCCAAGTGATGTGCCATTCCTCTCCAACTCCATTGTTGCCTCCACAGCATCCATGTTACCTGATCAAGACTCCAAATGCACCAAAACATGCAAGGACTATGCAAAAACACTCTAGGACTCTAAATGATACAATGCAACACAATGATGCTATATTAGACTCCTAAATGATGAGAAACTTATACTAAATGGATGCTAAAATGATGCAAAATATAGACATATCAACTCCCCCAAACTTGCCTTTTGCTTGTCCCCAAGCAAATGAAACACAAGCTAAGGAGAGAGGTTTGAAAGTGGGGACTCAAATCCAAAGGTGTCAAGCAAATGAATCAATTCAATGGTCCTAGTTAGTAGTTCTAGGATGCTCTTTATGCAAATTTCTACTCCAAAAGGTCTAGCCATACCCATACTCATTCAAGTGAACCCAAGCCTCAACCTACACAAGCATTCATTTTCACCAACTCTTTAACATTCATTAAGTAGTAACCATGGATCATGAATCATACAATGCTAGAAAACTTGTTTGGTTTTTGGGTAAGGTTTTGAGATAAAAATGATCTCAACTTCATGGGGTTCCAATGCAAGGGATCTCTCAATGAACAAGTGAACTTTGGCAAAATGCTAAGAGTAAAAAGCAACCTATGCATACAAGGACAAACTTCCATCTACCCTTTGTAACACAATTGTCTTCACTCTCATTTTTTTTTTAAGCTCACTCACCAAGTCCAACCTAAGCTACCCATTACAAGGCAATTCGCCAAACCCATAAGCTCAAACCACTTTCTCCTTTTCTCTTTTAAGTACTTGGGGAAAACTTCTTCTACAACCACAAGTGTTGGCACACTTTTACTTCAAGCTCTTTCTCTTTTCATTCACAATTTGCTATCCTCTTTCTTATAACATCTTAGCCATATTTTTTTCTTTTTCTTGGCTCTTTTACTTTTCTTTTCTAGAGGATTTCTTTTCTTTTCTTAACACTTAGAGCACAATATACAATGCCAACACTTGTTCCAAATATTTTCGTTTTCCCCCTTTCACCATCTCAACTTCGCCCACTTACTTGTTCCACATCAAATATCAAGCCAAAATTCCCACCCAAGAATCCTATCCTATCATCTAGCTCATTGTTCTCGAGCTAGCTACATGGAAGCCTATCCTTGTCGCTCTAAACTCAACACTTTTTGCTAAGTTCACAAGATGAAAAAGGCCTAATGCACTCAATAAGGAAGAGGTTTCAAAGGAAGCTTAGTTAGGGAATTCGTTTTCAACCGCTCTAAAGATGAGAGTCGGCTATTTGGGTTAACAAGAGTGGTAAAAGGAAAGAAGATAACCCAAATATGTATATGGTATCCACAAGTTCTCTAGCAATGCATAACCATGATAATTACTTGTTCAAATTAGGTTCAAGTTCAAGAGAGTTGGTTTCTATTCAAAGCTTGCTTCAATTAAAACTTGAATTTCAAATGGTGAGGTCCAAGTAGGGTTCAACTTTAACTTTCAAAATTTGCACACAAAGCATCAAACAACTACTAACTAGGGCCTTGAACTAATTCATGAGCTAAACACCTTACAAGGAAAAATCATCATTGTCCCCTATGCAAGAATGCAAACCTATATGAAACTAGACTCAATCCTACTTATGTGACAAATGCAAATGCAACTACATGCTATTTGTTTTTTGAAATTTTCGAAATTTTTCCAATTTTTTTGGTTTTTTTTCTATGCCATAGATGCATGCATGAGACTCAAGAATGCATGAGAAAGAAAAATAAGATCACAAAACACAAGATCAAATACACCATACTCCCCCAAACTTAAATTACACAGTCTCTTGTGTAATCCAAACTTGGAGAAGATTTCAATATGCAAAATAAAAATCTAGATGGTATTTACAATGGAGTTTGGAGTGTTACCTCTAGAATTGGATTGAGGAGGAGGAGGATTCTCCCATCGAGTATGATTGATTGCTTGACTCCGGTGTTGGGGAACGCATTGGTTTCCTCTTCCTTCGGCGAGTCTCATAGGAGGAGGATCGTGGTGGTTCCTCATGGGAAGTATTCCTCCCTTGCTCGTGGAAGGAGTGTCTCCTATCAAGCTCCATGGCGCTCTCTCCTATGTCTTCTTCCTCATGTGCAGCCTCGCGAGCTCTTGATGATGATGAAGCTCCCCCAATTTTGTTCCTTAAGCCCTTGATTTCCTTTGCCATCCCCTTGATGGTTTTGACCATCTTTCTAATGGTCTTATCTTGGTACTTGTTCCAACTTTGGAGGAGGTTGATGCGATGATGTGCTTCTCTAAGGGGTTGGGAAGGAACTGCTAGCTCATAAGCATCAAAGAAGTAGCGCTCACTCCCAACTTTCGGACTCATAGGCTCCTCTTGGTCTTCTTCTTGGTTAAGCTCGGCGCTTGCTTGACTCGTGGAGCCCCTTGTCTTCTTCGCTGTCTCAAGTGGGGGATCAACTGAAGGGTTGTAGAGATCATCATTTGGGGGACAGAAACGGATGTTACTCCTCTCGCTGAAACTAGTCAAATGGGGGCATGGAAGTCTGATCCTTGCTTCCGTTCTTTCGCCATAAGCAAACTTGTAGACATATCTACCTCCCGATGTTCCACTAAGGAACCTTGTCTTGCGAAGGTATGAAATATCCATCCATTCCATATCATGTGTAACCTCCCCGAGATCTGCTCCACAAGCCTCGAGAATGGGTGTCACTATACCTCCCACGCTGAGTTGTGGTGCAAAGTCCTTAGTTGTAGCAGCCCATTCTTTGTAGCTCAACAGCTTCTTCAGAAGGAGAGTGATCAAGCCTATCCCGGAACCATCCCCATGCAAAGTTATCACCTTATTCCCAATCCTTATGGTCTTAAGGATGTTCTTAAATCCCATGTCCAAAAGCTCAAGCTCATCCTCAATCACATAACCACACTCCTTTCTTGCAAAGAAGGTATGAGCTAGTGCCTTGTGCGCATACCTCACTGCGGGATGTGTGATGGAGCCACTCTTGCTTGTACCAGTCTTGAAGTTGCCAACCGCGATATACTTCCACAGATTTGTAAGCTCATCCCGTCGAAACTCCACAAGCTTTCCTCTTCTCCATCCTTCTTCAAACCCAAACACTTCATTAAGCTCCTTGAAAGACATCCTATGGTGTTTGCGGCCTTCCTTGAAGGTTATATATCCATGCCCATCTAGCTTCTCTTCTTCAGTTGGGTCCTCACAAAAGGGGTAAAATTCCACCTTGAGAGTAGAGAGGAATTGGCAAAGTGGAGCCTTATGGGTTGGGTGAGCCATTTGGAAGAACTTCCTCATCCCCATTTGTGTGTAGAGCTCTAGCACATCATCAAACAAGCCAAGTTCCCTAAGAGTCTCCATGTGAGGGAATCTTGTCCCTTTGTGCTCCATTTCCATGAGAATCTTATAAACCTCACTCGCGGTGGCTTCTTTTCCATCGGCTTCTTTCGCGCGTGTGGACGTGCGTTTGCTTCCCTCACCATGAACCATTGCTCGCTTCCCTTTCCTCCTATCCTCTCTTTGTTGATCCGTTTCTCCATCATGTGGCCCTCTAACTTTCACCATTTGCACCTATGAATAGGAAACGCTTGGAAGAGAGTTAGCTACTTATTATTGCCATCAACAAGATTAGAATTTAGAGACAATAACAAGAGAAAACCAAATATCAAACAATCCCATACTTAGAGAAAATTTTGACATGAACTCAAAATTTCAATTTGGTCAAAACTCAAATTCAAGAGGGGCTATACTAAATCGTGGGTAATGCACTTAATTACAAGCAAAAGCCCCAAATTTTAACTACATTTAGAATACCAATTTGCAATTTTCGGAACATTTTATCCCTAGAACCCTAAGTGCCAAAACAATTTTCAGAATTTCTCAAAGTATGCACGTTTTTGCCTACCAAATCAACAAGATTATCATTCCCAAGTATAACCCAAGCTTCTAGCAACCAATTTCGATTCCAATTTACCAAATTCCTCAAGTTCCTCAAAGAGGGAAAATCATGGATATGGAGAGAAATAGAGAAAAAATACCTTGTTCTTTGCACAGAAGGGTGGCCCGAAATTGGAATAGAAACAGTTAGACAATAGAATTCCGAGCAAGTGGGTTCTTGAATCACCAAAATTGAGTGAAAATTGAGAGTTTTATGCTCAAAATAGTGAAACAATGGGAGAATGGAGAAAAAAACGAGTTTGGGGAAGAAGAAGAGACTAAACCAAGCAAAATTATGTAAAAATTGGTTTAGAAAAGGCTTGGTTTACTCAATTTGAACCGGTCAAAGGGAGAAAGGAAGTGTTGACTTACTTTTTGGGGCTGCATCGGTTTGGCAAACCGATGTGCTGCTAACCGATGAGTTTTCGGCAAGCTCGGCCTCGGTTTGCTTGTCCGATGCAGCCAGTCCGATGGAAGCTCTGCCGAGTCCGCCCCGTTTTGCCAGTCCGAGGCGTCCCAACCGATGGATGTTCTGCCAAGCTCACCTCGGTTTGCCAAACCGAGGTGCTCCAAACCGATGCCTCCCAAAAAATTTTCTTTTCATGCTTTCCATCAAAGTCCAATTTATATGGCTCAAACCTGACAATCACCAACACTTAAAAACACAATATTAGAAATGAAAAACAAGAATATATACAAGGATAGCATGGGAATGCCTCCCAAGTGCGCTTGTTTAAAGTCACTAAGCTTGACTTTTCACACCCTTAGGCATGTGGAGGATCTTGAAGAGGACATGAGCTTGCCTCTTCCTTAGATTCATTCACCAAGAATGGCTTGCCCCTATGACCGTTGACTGTGAAATTCTCACACTTCTTTCCAATCAAGGTGATGGCTCCATATGGCAACACTTCTTTAATCTCAAAAGGGCCTCCCCACCTTGACTTGAGCTTACCCGGAACAACTTCAATCTTGAATTGTAGAGAAGAACTTTGTCACCAACACTTAGCTCCTTCTTCACAATCCTCTTGTCATGAAAGGCTTTGGTCCTCTCCTTGTAGATTCTTGAGATTTCATAAGACTCAAGCCTAATCTCCTCAAGCTCTTGGAGTTGAACCAATCTCTTTTCTTAGGCAGTGTTTATGTTATAGTTGAGAAGCTTCACAGCCCACAAAGCCTTGTGTTCAATCTCTACTGGTAGATGACAAGATTTTCCGTACACAAGGTTGAAAGGAGACCTCCCAATTGGTGTCTTGAAAGCTGTCCTATAAGCCCACAAAGCATCATCAAGCTTGATTGATCAATCCTTTCTTGTTATATCCACAGTTTTCTCAAGAATAGCCTTGATCTCACGGTTTGAGACTTCCACTTGACCACTAGTTTGAGGGTGGTAAGGGGTGGCTACCTTATGCTTGACACCATGCTTGTTCAATAATCCGTCAAAGACCTTGTTGATGAAGTGGCTTCCCCCATCACTAATCACAACTTTTGGCACACCAAACCTTGGGAAGATTATACTCTTGAACATCTTAATCACGACCTTGGAGTCATTAGTAGGACTTGCTATGGCTTCAACCCACTTTGACACATAATCAACAGCCACCAAGATGTATTGGTTCCCATAAGAAGAAGGGAAAGGTCCCATGAAGTCTATGCCCCAAACATCAAACAATTCCACTTCTAAGATTGGGTTTTGGGGCATCTCATCTCTCTTGCTTATGTTCCCCTTTCTTTGACAAGGCTCACATCTCTTGATATACTCATGAGTATCCTTGAACAATGTAGGCCACCAAAACCCACTTTGAAGCACCTTTGTAGCTGTCTTGAATGTGGCGAAATGCCCTCCATATTTAGACCCATGGCAATGAAAAATCACACTCTCAACCTCTTCTTGTGCCAAGCATCTCCTATAAATCCCATCAGCACATCTCTTGTAGAGGTAAGGCTCATCCCAATAGAAGTGTGACACATCTCTCGTAAACTTCTTCTTGTGATAATTGTTGAGATGTGTTGGTTCTTCTTTGCACACCAAGTAGTTAACAAAATCAGCATACCAAGGATCACTCTTTGCTTCTATACCTTGAATCTCTTGAAGTTTCTTGCCAACTCCATGTGCACTAGCAACACTCTTGATCATCATAATTTTCTCTTCCGGTAAGGAATCATTGATTGGCAAAGCATCCTCAATCCTCATCCTTGACAAATTATCAGCTACAACATTTTCTACACCCTTCTTGTCAACTATCTCCATGTCAAACTCTTGAAGAAGCAAAATCCATCTAAGGAGCCTTGGCTTGGTCTCCTTCTTGGCATAGATGTGGCGCAAAGCAGCATGATCTGTGTACACTATCACCCTTGAACCCACCAAATAAGATCTAAACTTCTCAAAAGCAAACACCACAGCCAAGAGTTCCTTTTCAGTTGTAGCATACTTGGTTTGAGCTTCATCAAGTGTCCTACTTGCATAATAGATCACATGAAGCTTCTTGTCTTTCCTTTGCCCAAGAACAGCTCCCACAACATAGTCACTAGCATCAGCCATGATCTCAAATAGTAAACTCCAATCAGGTGCTTGCACAATAGGAGCACTCACAAGTGCTTTATTAATTGTCTCAAAGGCTTGCAAGCACTCTTCATCAAACTGAAAATCCACCTCCTTGCAAAGGAGTCTTGTCAAAGGCCTAGCAATCTTTGAGAAGTCCTTTATGAACCTCCTATAAAACCCAGCATGCTCAAGGAAACTCCTTATGCCTTTCACATTTGATGGTGGCGCCAAGTTGATCATGACACCTATCTTGGCCTTGTCCACTTCTATACCATCTTCAGAAATCTTATGACCCAACACAATCCCTTGATTTACAATAAAGTGGCACTTTTCCCAATTAAGCACCAAGTGAGACTCTTCACATCTTTGTAGAACCCTGCAAAGATTAGAAAGACAAGCAGAAAAAGAGGCACCATACACAGAAAAGTCATCCATAAACACCTCTACCATTTCCTCAATAAGATCGGAGAAGATACTCATCATGCACCTTTGAAAGGTGGCTGGAGCATTACATAACCCAAATGGCATCCTTCGATATGCAAATGTACCATAAAGGCATGTGAAAGTAGTCTTTTCTTGATCATTAGGATGAATGGGTATTTGGAAGAACCCACTATATCCATCAAGGAAACAATAGAAGGGATGGTTAACCAATCTCTCAAGCATTTGATCAATAAAAGGAAGAGGGAAATGATCTTTTCTAGTGGAAGCATTAAGTTTTCGGTAATCAATACACATCCTATGGCCAGTGATGGTTCTAGTTGGTATTAGCTCATCTTTATCATTCTTAATCACAGTGATTCCACCCTTCTTAGGGACAACATGCACGGGAGAAACCCAAGTGCTGTCACTAATAGGGTAAATCACATTAGCTTCCAAAAGTTTTAA
>JAHZTW010000001.1:117824809-117881424 GCA_020283515.1 Alliaria petiolata
GCGTCTCGGCCTGTCTGTCCGAGGCTTCTTGACCGAGGTGAGTTCTGGAGCGTCCGTCTCGGTTTGCTGTCCGAGGTGGCCAAACCGATGAGAAGTCTGGTGGATGCGTCTCGGTTTGCCAGTCCGAGGTGGCCAAACCGATGAGAAGTCTGGTGGCTTCATCCCGAGCTGCTCCGCACGTCCAGACCGATGAAGGCAAACCGAGGCATTCTCTGGTGGTTCCATCTCGGTTTGCCAAACTGAGGTGCCCCTAACCGATGCAGTGGCAGACAACTTCTGTCAATCTTTGTTTCGACTTTTCTTTGATCCGAACTCATCCTCAAAGCTCCAAATGGTTTCTTTAACTCCAAATGTACCTGAAGAACACTCCAAATGCAACAAATATGCAAAGACTATGCAAAGACACCTTAGTCTCTAAATGATCAAAATGCAACACAATGATGCTTAAATATACTCCTAGATGATGATAAACTTACACTAAATGGGTGAGAATATGATGCAAAATATAGACATATCACTCAGCAATTAGACAAAATTCATGATTCCATTTTGGGTGTTGGATCAAATTCGCTCAAGCAGATATGGTCTCCTCCAAAATCTGGGTTTTTGAAAGTGAATATTGGGTCTTCATGGTCAAAATACAACGGTTTGGGAGGTGGTTCTTGGGTGCTACGTGATGAAAGCGGAGTGGTGTTAATGCACAGTAGACGTGCCTTTTACAACTTGTCTTCCTTGGAAAACTGTCTTTTGGCTTCTCTTTTGTGGGCTATGGAAAGTATGATCACTCATAAAATCTCCAAAGTGATTTTCGCATCTGAAGCCTCTCATTTGGTCAATGCTGTTAATCGATCCAAAGCTTGGCCTTCCTTTGCTTTACAAGTTTCAGAAATTAAGTTCAAAACTTCTCCTTTTGGAGATTGGAAGTTAGTGTATGAACTTCGGACAGCAAATAGAGGAGCTCAACTCATCTCTCGAAGTGTAGCTTTTGAAGAAAGGGTGCAATCATATGTTGCTTTTGGAAAGCCCTCTTGGTTAAAGGAAATCTTTGATGCTGAGCGAGTTCGTTCCTCTGTTTAAGGTATTCCCATTTCTGATTTTTTGGCTGTAAATCCTTTTCTATGTTTGGCTCTGTTTTAGTTTTTTGTTTATAGACTCTGTTTTATGTTCCGTTTGTACTATGTTTCGTATATATCAATCACTCAGTTTGAAAAAAAAAAAAGATATCAATGTATCAAAATAACTTTAGAAATTTTTGACAAGTGTTAATAAATAATATTTAGATTCAAACTTTTCTATTTTCTGAGTTACTTAATCACATATTTAAATATAATATTTCTATGTTATGCTGGCCTATTTAGGTAGATGTTAGTGTGCATGCATACGTGTATAGTTATATATTATAATTTTTTTATAATATAATTATAGTTCATTAAGATAATGTATTGATAATTTTGACAGGTGTGATAATTTTCTAGTTTTTCATTTCCAACTTTCCATTTTTGGGGTTTTATAAAAAATAATTAAACTAAAATGAATCGGATATCCTAGTATCAGAATCCAAAAATTTACATAATTTTGACATGTGTCGATATATTACTATAAGTTCTACTTAAAATTTTATAGTTTCTCATGTCAAAATTCTTATTATTATTTTTTTCGACAAAACATATTGCTTTATATAGATTTGATAAAATCTGAATACAAAGTGTCCATTATCCAAGATGGTGCATAATTACAATAAAAAAAAATATTATTAAAATGAGCTATATTATTACACTCCCGTTTAACACGACTAAACGAAACACAATGAAACTTTGATAGCCATATCTTTATATCATCGAGTAGGTTTAAGACACTAATATCTTGAATGTCTTTCTGTATCAGTTGGATTAAAGTCTGGCAATCCCCTTCAAAACACAGATTATCGTATCCCATACTCCATGTATTTTGTAGAACGATTAAAAAAGTTTTTCCTTCTGCTTCAAGGCTTTATATTGCAGGTCCCAAAACAGCAAAACCCCCGTATTTGTTGTTTCCATGAGCGTCCCGGATAATTCAACCAGCTTTAGTGTGTTGAGTATGTAGATTGAACGTTGCATCGTAATTGCATTTGAAGTTGTGGAAGGAGGGGCGAGACCACACCGTCTGTATGGTTACAGGTGGAGACGAAGTAGTAGTTGACGATGTTGCTTTGATCCATTCAGTAACTTATGCATAAGCTTTATTTATATCTTTACCAATTTTGATCCGTTCTTTTTTGAAGATGAGATTATTTCTGCCTTTCCAAATACGCCAAAGAATCTAGAAAGGGAGAAGTTTATTTGTTTCAGATTTGTAAAGACAACGCTTGTGTATCAAGAATCATACTTATGATTGTCTCGGTATCTTGGGTGGGAATGATAATGAAGTTAAAAAGAGTTTTTGATAATCGCCATGTTGAAATAGAGACAGGAAATGTAAAGATTAAGTGATAAATCGTTTCAGGCTCTAACCCACAACAAGGACAAGTTTCATCAATTGCCATTCCACGAGTTTTCAAACGTGTTGTGGTTCCAATAGTTTTGGATAGAATCTTTCACAGAAAGTGTTTAGAAATAATGAATTATTATTTTTGTTTTATTTTAAATTTTTTGTTTAAAAATTCATTAAATATGAAGGAAAAAAATTAGTTTCAATTACCAAATACCTCTTGGTCTAGTGGTTTATTTGAGAGAGGAGATCACTAGTTCAAAGAGAATATACTGAAAGTTGACTCCAGATTCACAAAGATTAGAGCGTAGGCTTGAACTTCGAGATAATAAAAAAAATAGTTTCAATTTTAATTTTAAACTTTACATTAATTTTTTTTGATACATATTGTTGGGGCTAAATATAATTTTTTTTGGTTCAAATGAATATTATAGCACCATATATAATTAGTTTAATATTTATTAAATTTAGATTGGATCTGCCTCTACAATAGTATATATAACTTAATTGTGTGAACTATATTTTAACTGGATTTGGCTTCCATAGCTATTGTTTGCTTCCTCATCCTGTGTTGCGCCTTATTAGACTATCTACATTGATTGTAATATTACAACACCCTTTTTTTTTTACCTTTTAACCCTCCACATCATCTTCTCTCAGTTCCACATTATAATTCAACATCCAGTTAAACTTTATCCTGTAGAATAATTTTGTTTTATAAAACTACAACACCCAAAACCACCATTTTTATTTTATGTATTTTATTTTCTTAATGTTTTTTTTGTGGTTACATATTATTAATGACAATTAACTATCTATTGTAATTAAATTAATACAAGTAAAAGTTAACTAATTTTATAAAATATTTTTTTTTGTTTTATATATATATATATTTTAAATTCCAAATAATAAAGAGGAGAAATAGAGATAGTCATTATTAAAACACATATAGTGACGAAAAAAATAAAATGCAATATAATAAAATAATAAACACACAACACAACTAATGAAACACGCATAACTTAATTAGTACAATAAACTCAACTCACAAACTTATAAATCTCATTAACCATGGAACATTCCGAATTGTGCCAATATGTGTTTGACTATATCTGCTTGCAATTCGATCTAGAAATTTGCAAATGCAAGTAGCACCTCGGTTCATAATGGCTGTTGTGTACTAGACCCGCATGCCTCTAATTGATCATAATCGGTCCAATGTTAAGCATATGTCTCTCGTTCATCTTCAACAATCATATTATGTAATATGATATATGACCTAATGATGATAGCCAAATCGGCTATGTCCCACATGTGATCTGATTCGCGAATGATTTTAAATCGAGCCTGCAACACTTCAAATGCACGTTCGATGTCCTTTCGACATCCCTCATGATGTTGTGCAAATATATTGTCTGGTTCACTTTGAGGAAGCCTAATCGATTTGACGAAAATAGGATAAAAATGATAGATACCACCAGCTAGATAGTATGCCCTATTATACGGATGTTGGTTCACGAAGAAGTTCACTCTTGGAGTATTTCTTTGTTCAACATCATCAAACACTGATGAACGGTCTAGAACGTTTATATCATTCAATGTGCCCGAATAGCAAAAAAAAGCATGCCAGATCCATATATCATGAGATGTAAATGCTTCAACAATAACAGTGGTAATTCCCTTATCTCCTCGAGTAAATTAACCTTCCCACACTATAGGATCATTTTTCCATTCCCAGTGCATGCAATCAATACTCCCAATCACCCCCGAAAAACCTCGCATCTCACTAACATGCTGAATTATCTACAAGTCATATTGAGTTGGGGCTCTGAAATACTCTTGCTCATACAGTTGTATGATTTATTTACAGAATCATCGCAAGCACTCCAAAGCTGTAGTACCTCCGATTTTGATGTATTCATCCAGCGTCAGCCGCCACACCATATGTTAACATTCACATGGCCGTAGTACATTTTCCTAATTGAGATATACCTTCTTTTTTGGCTGCGTCAAATCGTTGGGTGAAGTAGTTGTCACTGCTTGATAGGTCCCCAACAATCCGAAGGAAAACATGTTTTCGTATCCGGAATCACCGACAAAATTGGATTGCTTCTTGGGGACTCGTCGAGCTTTAAATTTGTAAGATCCTAAGTTGCAAGTGCACAGCGTGCGTTGTAGTACTTAGGGTATCGATCCACTGACGTAGTGAAAGCTAGATAGATGCAGAGGTGCTTATTTAGTCTAGGAATACCTAAGAATCAAAGCCTTCCTGTGATCGTTGAGATCTCTAAAGATCTAGCCGAAAACAAGGATTGGGAATACTCTTCTCAGTGCTTATCAAAAGCTCTTTATTAAAATATTAATATCAATACAACTGAATAAAACCATAGACCATACGAGGCTATTTATAATAAAAGTTAAAAACCCTAGTCCTAATTAAAATAGGAAAACTACTAAAATATAAAAAATAGAAATAATACATATTTATCTAAATACAAATAAGTAATGATAAAGATATCGAAGATATTTGGAAATATTCCAAATATCTCGCCGCATCAGGTCTCGCCGGGCAAGAAAGATTCGTCCTCGAATCCTCAATAGCGTTTTCATCATATAAACTCTTCTAGGATCTGTCTTCATAATCTTTTTGATTCTTTGCACACATCATATTCTCAAACGAACATTCTTCGAAGATAAAGTCGATAACACGAACATCGACATCATATTCGTCATAGATGGGATCACCATAAATTTCTCTATAGATCGCATCTTCTTCATACACGTCGTAGATCGGATCACCATAGATCTCTCTGTAGATCTCTTGGCTCTCTTCTCTCTCGGCAAAAGGACTTTCGTCCTCGAAAATATAGCGACTGCCAATCAACATGACATCCAGAATCGAACCTTGATTAAAAAATCAAAGTACTGTCTCTGATACCAACTGACGTAGCGGAAGCTAGATAGATGCAGAGATTCTTATTTAGTCTAGGAATACCTAAGAATCAAAGCCTTCCTGCGATCGTTGAGATCTCTAAAGATCTAGCCGAAAACAAGGATTGAGAATACTCTTCTCAGTGTTTATCAAAAGCTCTTTATTAAAATATCGATATCAATACAACTGAATAAAACCATAGACCATAAGAGGCTATTTATAATAAAAGTTAAAAACCCTAGTCTTAGTTAAAATAGGAAAACTACTAAAATATAGAAAATAGAAATAATACATATTTATCTAAATACAAATAAGTAATGATAAAGATGTCGAAGATATTTGGAAATATTCCAAATATCTCGCTGCATCAGGAGGTCAACTGCAAAATAGAAAATCAGGACAACCAAAGACGCAGAGAATTAGGGGTTTGGGGGTTTGTGCCACGGTTTCTGTAGAAAGGAAAGAAAGCCAATCATGTCTTATATAGAGAAGGGTGTCGACCAACTCTATAACCAACGGGAAAAAGTAAAATCGACTTAAAGACTTGTAAAAAGGAAATCAGGTGAGTAATGCAGAAAAAGTAAATATTAAAGTGCGTAAATCTCGAGTTGAAAAGCAGATGGGGGAAACACGTTGGGGATCTCTTCGGGAAAATCTATGGGGTTCTAACAAGAAAATACACACATATCGGTTCACACAAATAAGACTAGGCGATCTTTCCTAAACTGGAATCACTGGTTTTACGACCTAACTCTTTTAAGATAGACCGACTATGTTATGCAAAATTCGCAGGTATACGTTAGCATTCTACGTCCTAAACAAACACGCAATATAGATCAAGTTCATAAACGCTCACGTTCTCCTCATAGATATGCGTTAGCTCTTGAGATCTGAACATTGTCTTCATCTTAAGACTCCAAAGATGATACTTTTCACCTTTAAACACCGGAACCAGAGCTTACTGATTTGTTGAATTGCCTGTCATGGCTTTTAATATGATAGGATGAAAGGGACCGAAACCTTTGCTATGATACCACAATATTGGAACAAGACAAACACTGATGAAACAGATAAAGCAAAGAACAGAGAATAAATAGAATACTTTTAGCTAAAAAATATTTTATTTTGTGATGATTAAAACTGAAAAAAATTACAGAATTTATAGAAAGAAACTGTAATTGCACCCATTACCCTACAGACTCATTGAGTCCTATAATTGAGAAAAATAAACTCTCAAATGACTAAGCAATAAACCACAAATATAAACTGAAACTTTTTGTAACTTATTCCAATTAATCTAATTAATTCTCAGGTTGAATCACTCTTCAACATTAATCTACAAGGTTTCTGGTGATGCATGAGATAAAAAAAAAAGTGCATATGATATTTTGTTTCATTTCATATATCTATATTTCAGAATTCTCATTGCTAGAAAAAGAGAGAACTACATTATCTTACCTTATATTCTATGATAAATATCATACTATCTTGTTTTGTCCAATATCTGGTCAATCATAATAATTTGGCTTTTGGTTAAAAATAATGGAAATTTCTTAATTATTATCTCTACTAGATGATTTTGAATTACTCGTTTATGTTAAAATACATTATTAAAAGCCATCAAATTACTCGATAAACAAAAAAAAAACTTGTTGTACACATCAAATAATCCCAACAAACTTAATTGAGAATTGAGATTTGACCAAACCTGGTTTAAATCAGTAATTATTCCTAATATTTTTCATCTTAATATTTTGTCATACGATACTGCTGGATCATTTTGGTAACCAAATATCAATTATATACATAAATCACATTACATTGACAGTGTAAATCTAAACCGGAAGTGCTCTCATTCATTTATTTATGCGATAGTAGGGATGAGTTTGATATCGTATGTACATCTCTTCAACTTGTGACTTCATATTCATGCTCGATTTTCAGAGGGGATTCCTTGGAAACAGGCCGGTATTCAGACCATAGCTCCAAGTTAACGGTTCCACAGTCCCAGTGTACAATGCATTTAAAGATCTGACTAACGTTGAACTTGTTAACTAGTCGTAGATTGAGGCTCTTGTCCACTAGCATCCATTCACCTGAGAACAAAAAACAGATGAAGTTTATTCTCACAAAATGTTACATGATCTATGAGGTTCAGAAGTTGTCTTCTGCCAAAATGGTTGATCAATAAGGACATGTTCTTCACAGGTGATATATCATGGTTTTTACCCGTTTTTGGACCATGATATAAGTGTTTTTATAGAGTCTTTTGTTAGTTTTAGAGTCCTATTAGAGTCTTTACAGGATGGAGAGCATTTGAAGCTTAATGGGAGATTCTGGAACTTATTGAAGCATTTTTGAGAAGCAGCCGAAATGATGAAGTCGGAGTGGAGTTACACGCAAGGTGTCGATCGACACCATCACCTAGTGTCGATCGACACCAATGAAGACCGCCAAAGCACTCGGATTTCCATCAGAAAAAGGAAATTGTCCCAAGTTTGAAGAAATTACAAAATTGTCCCTGACGAAAATCTTCCTCTATAAATAGTTTTCAGGCATTGTTTAGCCATTGACCTTATCATTTTGAAACTTAGAGAGAGATTGATCCTGAGCTTTTGGAAAGACAATTCTAACTCATCTGAGCCAGATTTCGAACCCCTTTATCATTCTCTATTCTTATTTTATGGAATTTACTTCAGTCATGATTTGTGTTTTCATATCTATGTCTGAGTAGTTTGCTAGTTAGGTTAGGGTGATTTAGGGTTGATGATGAGTTTGTAGAATCATTAGAGCTTTTAGGGAAATCAATAGGATCTTCACCTTGATTTATACTTAACTTGATTTCTGAAACTGATCACTTAGAAATCAAACCTTAGGTTATTTAATAGATGCGAGAGCATTATTAGTAACTTGAACTAATCATTGGTGAGCAAAATATCAATTCGCAAAGAGATTTGGTTTAAGTATTTTGTGAACAATCGAACCTGTTTTTAATGCTTGCCTTAGTTGTTTGAATTTGCAAAGAGATTTGGAATTCTGGAACTTAGGCATAGATAACTTCTGCAACGAGAGTTGATTGGATTTAACTTAGAGTTTCGAGTTCTAGACGGTTCTTAATAAATCCCTAATAGCATAATTTCTGCATTCTCTAATTCAACCTGATAATTACCCTTGCCTAGCGCCTATGTCTCCTGAACTTACACCGCTTTAAATCTCGTTTAACTATTCGTTTAGATTGCTTAGTTTACTTTATTTCAAATTTGATCTAGCATAATCTGAACTTAAAAATCTTAGTGTAGCATCTACTTCCCTTGGGATTCGATACCCCTTATACTTCAACTGCATTGCTGTGCACTTACAGTGTTGATTATTTGGGTAAAACCCGAGCCCTATAACCAGGTTAAAGCCAAGCCTCTCCTAGTGCAAATTTATGTTTCTTAAGTTAAGATGAATTATCTCATTATTCGCTCTATTGTGGCTATTGATTGGAAACATGAGAATAATATGAAGAGCGTACATGTACTTACCTTGTGGGAGGTTGTTCCCTTCATATAACTGCTCTCCAGATTCTGACCAAACTTCTTACTTTGTACCATCAATCGACGTGAATGAGACAAACGATTCGGTTGGATGCATAAGATAGAAAGTTGGATGGACTCTTAAGCATAAGACAAACATAAAGACAGAGAACTTGATTCATTATCTTGGATTGAGCTTTTCTCGTTCCAACAACATAAGAGATTTCAAGCATCTGTATATTGATATACTCATAATTTAGCATTCATTTTAGATAGCTTTGCATGTTCTTTTGCATTCATTTAACCACTTTTAGTCCCATTTGCATCCATATTAGAGTCTAGTGAGTTTTAGCTTAAGGTGTTGTATATTTGTACATATTAAGTCCTTATTAGGTGTCTTGGAGGCTTGGAGGGCCCTATGGAGTGATGGATGACAAGGAGGAGGAAGAGAAGATGGCCAAACGAGAAGCAGACGAGTTTTAGAAGTGTATCGACCTTGGTGTCGAGCTACCAAGGTCGATATGGCCCGCCAGGAAGGACGAGAGGAGCGTATCGGACGTTTGTATCGACCTACTAAGGTCGATACAAGGCCCATCCGGAGCTAGGTCGATATCGGGCATTTGTGTCGAGCTAGCAAGCTCGATACAAACCTCAGCCGAAGACCAAGCCTGGCGTATCGAGCTTCATGTCGAGCTACCAAGCTCGACACGGTCCTTGAAGATAGTTTTTAGTAGCGTATCGAGCTGCATATCAACCTAGCAAGCTCGATACGCTGCCCGATTTTCAGAATTAAACCGGGTCAATACCCGGTTTGTTCCGGGTTGACACGGTTCGTCCACTGTTCACTATAAATAGTAAATGATCTAAATTTTCTTAAGTATCTTTTAATCTTTTGTTTTTGCTTAGAAAACCTTCATCTTTGGTTTCTAAGTGATTTTGTGAGACATTTATCTAAGTTTATGCAATTTAGTACTTACCTTTCTTAATCTTTCTTATCTATCTCTCTCATCATGTTTATCTTCATCTCTTTCATAGGATTTGAGTGTCTAATCATGATTAGTGAGTAGTTTCCTTAGGATCTACGGATGGGTTAGATTTAGGGTGTTTCAAGTGTTGATCATGATGTCTAGGATTAGATTCTTTCATTTCCCTCCTTGTTTAGTGTTCTAAATGCTAGTTTAGTCTTGATCAAGCCAAAACTAGTCCTTAAGAAATTTCCCACCCACAAGGTGTTTGTTGAAATTCCCCAACCAACTAAACAAGGGATTTACATTCCTAGCTCATGGAAGTGATTGCCTAGGTTGTTTATTGACATTTTAGAACTGTTTCATAATGCTTGTTAGTTTTCTTTTCACTAATGAGAGTTAGTTCTTGATTAGGATGATTAATGAAGGGATTAATACCATGGAAGTGGATTAGTCTTGCTTTTGAGTTCTAAGCCTAGGGATTAGCATATATTGTGATTGGTTAACATCAAAGATTGATTCTTGGAACACTTTAGATTGATAACCCCATCCTTGAATTCATTTTAGTCATTTGATAATCTTGTTTAGTAGTTAATTAGTCTTTGTTTACTTGGTTTGATCACTTAGGTTGATAGTTAACAACAAACCCTTTTATGCTTGCTTAGATTAAGGAGTTTTATGCATTCCTATTGTCACAATCACACCCAATTGGATTGATCCTCAAAGACCTACAATGACATGAGTGGGCTTGAGTAATTGCTTTGTTAGGCTCAAAAACCTACTTATCATATATTAGCAGCCACGATCTTTCTAGTGACTCACAAACAACCAATTATCTACAAACTCTGCCTAAATTACACAACAAGATTACTATAGATTGTTTTTTTTTTAAATGTTCTGCTACGGTTATGTAACCTTGCAAGAGTGGTCTGAGACCCAAATCTTGCAAATTGTCTTAGGTACTATAACGATGTAGATAAACTGTTGCAAAAATATAGGCATGGTGGCAAAAGAAGAAATATAAAGAAAGCACACAGACCTTGAAATCCACCAGAACCAGCACCAACACTACGGGCTTCAATACTAGAAGCAATCTGAAAAAATCAGGGATTGTCTTTAGGTATGGCGATCTTACGTCAGAGAACCAGTCCATCGTCTACATCACCTTCTAGGATAAGAGATTCTTCTTCTCCTGCATGTTCCAGATCCCTCCTACACGAGATGGAACAACAAATTCAGTAATATACGTAAATATAATGCATAGTGCTGCCTACCATAGTACAAGCCTTTGTCTCACTGTGTGTTCATATCAACAATGAT
The DNA here is from genome assembly GCA_020283515.1 of Alliaria petiolata. Classification (NCBI taxonomy): domain Eukaryota; kingdom Viridiplantae; phylum Streptophyta; class Magnoliopsida; order Brassicales; family Brassicaceae; genus Alliaria; species Alliaria petiolata. The sequence continues at coordinate 117,836,014 of JAHZTW010000001.1, forward strand.
AGAATACATGAAATGTGCATGTGTGATGTGTAAGATAGATTGTCAAAAGTAAACTCACTCAATAACATTATATTCCTCAGTACATCCAGCTGACCGGTACTCAGTACCATTGTACTCCTCACTCTTCATAACCACTAATATCTATCCTGCTATGAAGCCATTGAACTCATGCAAATTTTAATCAACCAAAATTTTAATCTCTGCAAGTTAAAAGAAACATAACTTGTGTATGATCCTGAGCCTCCTTCACAAAAATGTTTAAAGTATCTCATTCATAAATGATCTACAACTATTTCAAGCTTAATAGTAGGTGGAAAAACAATTTATCAGTATATTATCTGATGGAACATGTGTCATAGATAATATCCTTCCACCAATCCAAGGAACTATATTTAGTTTCCAATCACCACTGTTTAGCTCAACTGGCTCTCTTGAAAGTTCCATTCCCTTTTGTCTATGTAGCACTTCCTTCTCAGGTATCAGTTTTGTATTTTCTACATTTCAATAATATACATGAAAGACACTATGAAAGTAAATAACTATGATTTATATGTTCACAAATTCATGCAGATGGATATTTCATCAAACTAAATGTTACAACGAAAATGACAAGTGCTCAATCAGAAAGGAAGAGAGACAATTGACGAAGAAGCAAAAGTGGTAATGTTTATGGAATTAAAGATATTATTTGCAGGAAGGACACGTCTTGCTTAATACAGTAAATAATTTAGATATCTCATAAAGCTGAATAATGTAACTAATTACCATAAGTAATATATCTCAATACTACAAGTAGCTACAACCACATTTAGAAGATGAAATTTACCCATATGAAGTTTAAAGCGCTCATTGCTCGTGGATATCAACTCTGAAACTTCACTATCTGAAGGCACCTTAATCTAGATAATCTCTCCATCCATTCCTCAAGCGTCAAGCTGTTCAACATTATCTAGATTTAAATATTTTGAACTTATAGATACACTTTTAAACAAGAGAAAGAGCAATACCATTGCACCTCCGCCGAGCAATTACTGAACATGAATACGTCGCTTTGGCCTCTGCAACTCTCCTTCAGTTTTTGAAACCTTCACTATAACAACGGAAGAATTTCGCTCAGCAATATAGTGTGTAATTAGATATTTGCCTTCAGTGTAGCCATATCCATCTTCATCATCTTCAAATAGGAGTCCTACAGCTTTCCCTGACAAAAGAAAAATTATTATCGGCAAGACAATCCACAAAAAGTGTAATATTATAATACGAAAACTTAAGAGCTATTGAGATACACCATAACAAATTATGCACAACAACCTTCTAAATAGTCCAAAAGGACTTCCAATTGTTACACTAAGATTTATTATCCTTCTTTTGGATTTTAGGACTATTGTAGTAATTTTTTGCATGACAAGTTGTTCTCTTTCCACGTCTACTAACAAAGTTACAACAAGACAAACGAAAGCAGAATGCGAAGTTAAAATATTATCACAGCTTAAGCCAAAAAGCATGTCTCCCCTGTCTGAATCAAAAGCTTAACTTACCATTTTCATCTAATGACACAAGTAGGATTAAGTCATCTGACAGCCCAGATTCCCGAACATGTATATGTGGAGGACCAAGTGATATGATGGATCCACCTTGTAAATATAATGTCGGCAAATCCTGACATCATGAGCAGAATAACCAACATGTAGAATATATAGACACAATTGAACTTTTTCAAAAACAAAAGAGAGAAGAAGGTATTAAAAGTGTCAGCAACCATACCGGGTGTGAATCTTCAAAATCAAACCTCAACCAAGTTCCTATAGGGAATACATTTTGCAAATCGTGTGATCCATGATTAGACAAAGTGCTACAATAGTAAAAACAAAGCAAATACAACTTCATGAGGTAAACAACATTTTATATACTTATGAAGTTGTATTTGCTTTGTTTCTATTAGCACTTTTATATAACTTCATCTTTGTTTATTCAACTCACAAAGATGAATAAACAACATTTTTCCTGAAAGCTTTTTGATGCAGCACATCTTCATATCACGTCTCAATAATCCTCGTCGTGATCAAACTCTTTTAGTACCGTTTGATTGGTTTTATATCTTATTGAGATTTCTTTATATTATGGGCTTTTAGTGTTTATTGTCGGTTTTGCTTCTTAGCTACATTAGGTTTTCGTTTAGATCTTCTATATAAGTGAGTCGCTAGGCTTGATTGTAAGGCAGACTTGATTTGATTAAATCTATAAACAGAGCTTTTTAAGCACTAAGAGGAGTACTCTTAACCCCTTTGACTAATCGATCTCAATCGTATAAGCCAATATCCGAGTTCAGTTCGAGTTCTCCTGGAGTTCTTGTCTTGATCTCGTTATTTAGCTTCCGCCACTCTATCACTTTTGCAATAAATGACTCAAAAGATAGCAAGAGAGACAGATTATTAGGTAAAAGATTTTTGATTGCAGCAATGTTATTCAGTTGTTTTAATCAGAAAATTGTTTGATTTTAGACCACTTGAAAAACCTGTATGACCAAATCCTCGTGATTTGTCAATCAGTATGCCCAACAAATGGTTTAGTTCAACATTCTTAAACTCTTAAATCTGATCACTTGTACCAAAAACTTATCAGTGAACACAAATCACATAAAAGTGAACTCATGAAATCTGCAAGGTTTGAGAAAAGGGAAGCGATGATTCTGAAATTCAACATTTAAAAATGTAATATCCATTATTCCATGTCTAAAGGGGAAGAAGAAAACCTTGCATGGATAAGAAGTGAGCCCAAAAGAAATGCATTTTTGACGGTCCTTAGCCGGAAATCTTTAGGATCTGCATATACGAAGAGAATGAAGAAAATGAGAGCAAAATATATTATTGCATACATCGAACACAATAGTTTACACAAACTTACCAGCAAAAAAGATTGGAGCTGCAACAGGAGCACCAGTTGTATGAGCAATGAAAAATAGGCCGTAAAAATGTGGTAGGAGTTGGTAACACCTCTTCAATGCGGCACGACAGACCTCCTCACGCTGATTAAAAAACTACAGTTAATAAGTGACAAAAAAATAATTTTTAAAAGAAGAATGGTTGATTTTGTATAAGAGATTGCAAATTTAAAAGTAGTTGCATATCATAAAAAAAAATTTTGTTCTTTGGAGACAAGATAGTATTTTTCCATGCATATCATACAAAATTGAATTGTAATGCTGTCAAAAATGTCACATCTTCTCCAAAGGACCATAGTTCATGGTCATCAGTGACAGCCTCAAATTGACCACGGCAGAACGGAAACATAGTTCCAACGCCCATCCAACGTCCAAATAGCCGTGAAGTTGCATTTCCAGCAAAGCCACCAATATCTGGCTCTGATAGGGCTGACCACTAAGTCCCTGATGCCAAAATCAAGATATACAGAAAAAACCATCTTGATGACCTAGATAACGGGAAATCTTGTCAAAGTGAACTTGAAGTGCTTAGCATCTTACCTAAATATAGTTACAAAGGTATATTCTTAGGCAAAACGCATCTCAGTAACCCACTACTTTTTCACTCTAGATGCATTTCAAATGTCCTTCTTTGTCACCACGAATTTAATTATACTTACCATAGACATTCATAAGAAACTTTGGAAGCTCCATACAGAGACAAGTAACAATCGTCTGTATCTATCTATCACCCTATATATATATATATATATATATATATATACATACTCCAGAAATCCAAGGAACCCACTGTAATTTTATATAACTTGTACAACTTCAGACTGTTGATCGATAATTGAGTTTGTGCTATGTTAAGTTCATTTAATTAAGAGTTGTCACTTTTAGTTTAGGTTGTGTTGTTTGGTTTAAGAGTCACAGATATAAGAGACACAACTCAATGTTGTTGTCGTGTCTGTTGTTTATCTATTTAACACATTGAAACCGTGATGTAAAACACAAGTTTTTGATTCAATAAAAAATACAGTTTTCCGTTTACTCTGTTTTCTTTTTTTTTATCGAGTTCATCAAAGGAAACAAAACAACAAGTAAATACTTGTTGTGTTCTCTGTAAGAAGAAGAAGCTTTCGCTTCTAACATGGTATCAGAGCCCTACTGATTCGAGGGCCAATTCAAGTACAAAGTTCAAGCAAAAAACAGAGACGATGGAAACAACATCTCATCAAGTAATTCCGATAATTGATGGAGACAAGTATGATTTCTAGCGCATCAAGATGACAACAATTTTCAAAACCAGAAAATTGTGGATGGTGGTGGAGAACGGAATTTCAGACCGGCCGGCACAAGCGGATCATACTCCGGAAGCGTTGCGATTGAGAAATCAATGGGAGGAAGAATCAACAAAAGATATAATGGCGGTGTAAATTCTACAAACTGCCGTGACAGATCAGATCTTCTCACGCATAGCACCGGCGGTTACTGGAAAGGAAGCATAGGATGCTTTGAAATTCGAATTTTAGGGATCTCCACAAGTACGATTGATCAAATTGCAATCACTGAGAAGAGAGTATGAAAACTTCAAGATGAATGACGGTGACAACGTCAAAATCTTCACGGGTAAATTAATTGATTTGGAAAATCAATTGAGGGTCCATGGTGAAGAGAAAACGGACTATCAAATTGTTCAAAAAATACTCATCTCTCTTCCTGCAAAGTTCGATAGTATCGTGGTCGTGATGGAGCAAAAAAAGGATTTAACATCACTGGTCGTGTCGGAGTTGATCGGAACTCTTGAAGCACATGAAAATCGTGTTTCTTTATGTTATGAGAGTTCGACTGAAGGAGCATTCAATACTCAACCAAGAAGAGGAAAATATGGGTTCAAATCTGAAAACAACAAAAGCCATGGGTATCAAGACAAAAGCAAAAAATGGTGTCGGTTATGTAAGAGGGAAAATCACACATAATTGGATTGCTGGAGGAAATCAAAGAAGGATCACAGCAAAAATAAGAAAGAATGTTACAACTGCAGAGAAGTTGGACATTTCTCAAGAGATTGTCGTTCGAAAAAATACGAACGAGCAGAGATGGGTCTTGAGGAAGAAGATGATGGAGTTCACATGCTTTTTAGTGCAAGTGAAGAAATCAACAAAAATGAAAGAAGATGTCTGGTTAGTGGATAGTGGTTGCACAAACCACATGACGAATGAAGTGAAAGACTTCATAAGGCTAGACAGAAGCCTTAACATTCCAATCAATTGCTTAGTGTTCCGCAAATGATATCTCGGGGATATCGAGTTTTGTTCGAGAACAAGCAACGCATAATCTCAGATTCTAAGGGAATGAAGATAATGGAGATCAAAATGGTGCAGAAACGTTTTCCAATCAAATGGAACTTTTCTCAAGAAAGTGCAAAAATCATATGTGAAGAAGATATGATTTTACAAAATAAAAAGGTGGAGATGTCAAGAGACATGACATTTGAAGAAGAAGAAGGAGATGATACTTCACAAATGTTGGAGTATGAAGATTCGGCTCGAGAACATGAAGCTTGTTTTAACGTGTCGGAGAAACCACACTCATTTGATGAAGCGTTTGAGATTAAGGCATGGAAAGAGGCGATGAGGGAAGAAACCAAGATGACCGAGAAGAATAAGACTTGGTGTCTTGTAGAGAAAGCAAGGTTAATCATGAAAGGATTCTCTCAAAAAGAAGAAGAAGAGATTTATCACACAGCCATCCGGATTCATAGTTAAAGGTGAAGAAGACAAAGTTCTAAGGCTGAGGAAAATGATGTACGGTTTAAAGCAAAGAGGCCGGGCTTGTTTTGTTCTTAAAGAAGAAGGACAACAATGTTTTGATGGTGAGGTTGTGCGTGGACCAAATAATAATCACTGGGAACAATTACCAACTCATTTTCAAGTTCAAGGAAGGCATGAAGTTGCCACCTCAAGGTTTGAAGAACTAGGAAGGAAGCTTGGAGTAAGAACGAAACTCAATTAAGGGGGAGTGTTGATCGATAATTGAGTTTGTGCTATGTTAAGTTCATTTAATTAAGAGTTGTGACTTTTAGTTTTGGTTGTGTTGTTTGGTTTAAGAGTCACAAATAGAAGAGACGCAACTCCTTGTTGTTGTCGTGTCTGTTGTTTATCTATTTAACACATTGAAACCGTGATGTAAAACACAAGTTTATGATTCAATAAAAAATACAGTTTTCCGTTTACTCTGTTTTCTCTCTTTATCGAGTTCATCAAAGGAAATAGAACAAAAAGTAAAACACTTGTTGTGTTTTTTGTAAGAAGAAGAAGCGTTCGCTTCTAACACAGACATGCATAGAGAATTTGAAATTTGATAGAACAAGAGGAATACATTGTGGTAGTGTGAGTGGTTTTGAATACCTCCAAGGTTATCATCTCCTCTGTGAATATTGTTCTCATGCATCGTCTTTGTCACGACCTTGACATTGATAAATAAGATCACATGAAGACTCGATAAAGTGACTATAAGAAGAGATGAAAGGAAAGTAGACAAAATTACTTTGAAAACCGCTGGCTCATTCATATCGTTTCATATACCATCAACACCATTAGATTGAAAGTCTTTAACCAAATTAGCCCACCAAAAGCGTGCTTTGGAATTTGTATAATCAGGAAAAAAACATGGTCCACGCCATATTTCACCTAATGAAACCAAATATACAATTTCAGAAAGGCATTCGGTTGTGAGAAAATCTTTCATAGGCTCCACGAAACAGCCATAATATAGAATATGAATAAAAACACTGACCTCGGCTACTCGATTGTCAGACATATAACTCCAACGGCATTGATGGTAGCCTAAGGCCCACTTTGGAGGCCTAATAAGTAGAAAGTATAAATTATAAAAAGGAGAGGAGAAAGTGAGAACAAAAGTAAAGAGGAAACACTAGTCTGAAACAATTAAGGGGGTGGGTTATTGGGAGATGGATTTTAAAGAATTTTTAAAATTTTGAGATTCTATCATTATTGGTTTATAGATTCTTAAAATTCTAATAGAATCCATTGTTATTGGTTTAAAGATTTTAAAATTCTATCCAAAATCCTTGTTATTCAAAAAGTTTGGGTTTTAAAGATTTTATGATACTATTAAAATCTTGTGTTATTGGGACAAAGATTTTAAACATTTTAACTCATAAAACAAGATTTATAAAGACTTTCAAAATACTAACTATATAGCTTAGATTCTCAAAGTCATTAGAACAAAACTATTTTGATAGATTTTCTAAATACACAAACTCTTTCCAAATCTAACAAATTTTTTAATAAATTTAACAAATCTATCAACTCTTAAAATCAATCAAAATTTTAAGAATTCATCTCCCAATAACCCTCTTAAAATTGCATAATCAGTAGTCTTTTCTACTTTGATTAATTCCTAAGAGAAACATGTCACTTTTAGTCACCCAGCCAAGTCAATAGTTGAATTATAAAATGTTTCAATGGCAATAAAGAAGAAGCACAATTAAGAAATTACCAATGGCGTGCGACAAGGACTCCAAGACAGCAGTTGGTGAGGAGAATGGACCAAATGTAATTATTGGATATGATGTCGGGGCGATAGAGATTGATGAGAGAAGAACACATAATAAGTGTTTAGAAAGAATTGTATATTGCTCTCATAAGTATTACAATAAGCGTCACATATGTTTATATAGAGAAGATATACTAAAGCTAATTAACCTAGTTTCCATAGATACAAATCTATTAATTATTAGCAAATATATTTACGAATCTTTAAGATATTCTATATCCTTCTATAGGGGCGATAATTCTTATGATACCCTTTTTCCTTAGATCAATCTAGACAAGAATAAAAATGTTATACATTGAAAAAGACAGATTAAATTGCAAAGAGGATCCGAAAAAAGAGGGGTGTCACCAACTAAGGTATTCATATACCTCACACTTTCGTGTTGTATCAGCAAGAACACCAAGTGTAAGCCTCCATATATATATTTATAATATTCAATTTTATATATATATATATATATGGAAATTGATATGTAATATTTGATTAAGTAGAAAACATATTTTTCTAATTTTTCTAAAATTCTTTATAAATTTTTTAAATATTTAATATAATTTTTTTAATTTACAACCTTCCATTATCGTAAACGTTAGGAAAATAAGAAATTTTTGATTAAACACAAAACTGTAGAAACGGTTTCCATAATTATTGTTAAACGAATTGCATCTTTGTAAAAAGATATTTTTTGCGGAAAGTATCGAAAAAACTAACCAACATCTAATATTACAATTTACTTATTTCTAACCCGCATATGCATGCAAAAAATATACATATTTATTTCTTTTTGAAAATCAATCGTACTTTGTAAAAATAAATATTACAAGCCATGCACTTTGTTATTTTCTTTTAACACATAAATCATCATATAAATATTTAGCAGCCCTTTATATATTTATCAACTTTGATTTTTCCACAAATATACGTGAGGACATGAAAGTTAATTGTGCAAAAGTTGAAGTCGCATGGGAATTGATTATGCATGCATTTTGTTAACCTCAGTTTCAGTCCAACCTTAATTTTAATCATTAGACAACTTTTTTTTTTTTTGAACATCTTCATTTGTGCTATAAGCGGAGAGGTGGTTGGTCCGCACATGCGTGCGGACGAACCACCTACCCTCTCTTAGAGACAAGTAAACCTATATATATATATATATTTTCTTTTTAAATGTAAATATATATTTTAAATGATTTGGAATTTTTTGAATAATTATTTTTTAAAATTACAAATACTTTTTAGTTTAGTTAATATATATATTAATGAGAAAAACGTTTTTTTAAGTTATTCGTAATTTTAATTACTATTTAATATAATTTTAACATTTGCAACTATATGTCACCATAAACGTTAGAGAAATAAATTTTTTTGAAATAAATCGGTTTCAATAGACATAAACGATACGAAACAATTTATGTGATTGTTGTTAAACTCCAAAAAATGCATTCTTGAACAAAAAATGCATTCTTTAAATATTACATGTATATTAAAATTTACATGTGTGCGGACCAACGACCTAGTAGAGTCTTATTGGTGATGCTCTTACAGCTGTATTTCTGGAAAAAAGTTTTGACTTTTGAATGTTATCTTTTTAAACTTGAATCATGGTTCCATATACGTATTATCTTCAAATATTATTACCAACGAATTTAGTAATATATAAATATCAGTGAAACAGATCTATTTATTAGTGAATTGGTTAGTATAGGTATGAAATACGTTTACTGGGATTGACCAAGAGTATTCGGATGGCTTCGTATTAGAAACAGATAAAACATATAAATATACTATCGGATTCGGGGTATATGTATTAGAATAAAAGTCTTTTGTTTGTTATGTGTTTTGGTTTTTGATGATGTCCACCAAAGTGAGGACGTTTATATAGCAAAGTGCATTAATGAGTGTCTAAATTAAATCAATTATAATAAATACGATACGCCATAAATTTAGTATTTACAATATTTGCACTAAATATAAAATATTTTTTCTTTAATGATGATTTAAAATGTGAAATGTATTGAATGTTGTTGTGTCTAATAGACATCATCCCAATCTACATATGTTGGTGGCCCAAGTCTAATAGACATCATCCCAATCTACATAATTGAATTTCAAGAAATCTACCAATCGAGTAACATCATCCCAATCTACATATGTTGGTGGCCCAAGTCTTTTTTCTCCATTGTCTTCTCCTTGGAAATAAGTATCATAAGGTCGATCTTCGAATGCCAACTTATCAAATGTATATCGATACTTCAAAGCATTATCCAACATTAAGTACGTAGAATTCCACCTTGTTTGACAGTCCATGGTCAAACTACCTCTGCTAAAACTCTTTTCCAAGCCCAAACGCATGTGAAACGAATTAAATCGTTGATCAGAAGATCTCACATACTTCACTGCATTCCTAATAGCAACAACACTCTTATTCATACGAGCCAAACCATCTCTCACAATCAAATTTAGATTGTGAGCAGCACACCTAATATGCATAAACTCTCCGCCCAATATTAGTGATTCATCTCCAGAAAAATTCACATTGTTCTTTAAGTGCCTAATACCAGAATCATTTGCAGAAGCATTATCAACAGTGACTGTAAACACCTTCTGAATACCCCAGTCAGTCAAACAACGCACTAATTGATTTCCAATTGTCTCTCCTTTGTGATTAGAGATTGGCTTAAAGTTGATGATCTTTCTATGCAAACACCAATTCACATCAATGAAATGAGCAGTAACCACCATATAGCTGACACTAGTAGTTGGCGCTGTCCATATATCTGTAGCCAAACAAACTCTTTGTTTATACGCCATGAAAAAGCTCCTAAGCACAACTTTTTCATTGGAGTACACCTCGACAATATCTCTAGTGATTGATCTTCTAGAAGGGATATCAAAATCAGGGATAGCCGTAGCGCAAAAGTTCTTAAACCCAATCTTTTCAATAAAACTAAAAGGCAACTCATCCAGCACAATCATCTTCCCTAATGCAGCCCTACAAGCAAGTGGGCAATATCTCCCAGCAGCTAAACTATTTCCGGCTCCGTCTTGCTTAAAAGCTAGTTTTTTCTGTTTCTCAGCTTCAGTCAAACTTGTGTATGCCTTACAAATAGTTGTATGATTACGGAGTGTACTAGTCCCACTAGTAGGTGCACACTTAAATGTTAAGCCACAATAGTGACACTTACATCTGTGTGGATCATCTACAAGTTTCGTAAAGTGATTCCATACATCTGAGCGTTGAACAGCTTGTTTTTTTGTGTTTGTAGTAGTATCATTAGTTGCTGTCCTCTTTTCTCCCGAATGAGGATGATCTTCACGTACATCTGACATCTATATTATAAAAGTCAATAAAGATAAATTGAGAATATTAGATAACGAACTAGATATAACAGTCAACGACTACAATTTGATATAAACAGCTTTAATTAGTTCGACTAGATATATGATTTATGTTTGATCTTGTGTAAAAAACCTATCAAGTATTAACGCTAAACTATTCAAAATTCCAACGTCGTTATATAATCATTAACTGGTCAAGTTTCTTTCTTCTACATGTTTATTAACATACAAAGTCAACCTATTGGTGAGATTAGAAAGAATAAATGAAACTTGAAGATGCAACAGACATATCGATCATGAAATAAGAACATATTGTAGAACAGGAAAACAATCAAACCTTTCAAAATCAATAACCAAAAAACAATAAACAGAAATAAATTAAATACCTAGAAGGCTAGAACTAGAAAACTTGAATGGGAAGAACCGAAGAAGAGGAAGAGTAACTAACAGCAGCGAATGTTTTTTTTTTTTTGATTGAAAAGTGAAAACCAGGGTTTACAACTTTTTACTATTTATATGTTGATATTTTTTTGTAAATATTATATTTTAAATTTATGAGGTAAGATTTAGTAAATTATAAAAATAATTAAGTCCAATAATAAAATATGAACATAACTAAAGTTACTAAACTAAGAAAATATAAATTATTTAAAATTTAGTTTTGAAACCAAAAAAACCATCCGGTTTGACAGTTTTTAACCAAACCACACCTAAACCACAACTTATAAAAAATGATAACCATATGGATTTTTCGGTTTCACCATAACCATACCATATCATTTTTTCGGTTTGGTATGATTTGGTTTTTTCGGTTACGGTTTTTTTGCCCACCCCTAGTGTCTATGATTTTTTTTGTATAGAAGGCATTTACTAATATATTTTTTCAATTTCCTTGCGTACCAATTAGTCTCTTTATATTGTGTTTTTTGTTTATTCGGTTTCTATATTTAGATTTCATTTACTCAATAACAGAGAAATTGAGAATTAATGTAATTACAAATTACTAACCGGATCCCTTTGCAGATTTTCTAGGAGAGAACTCACGTTAACACGCGGATTTTATTTTATTTTGTGAATACTTAATATATATATATATATATATATATATATATATATTTTTTCCTTTCAACCTCTAGGGTTTCGGGCAGACGCCTTGCTTCTTTGAATTCCGGCTCCGGTGGCTCTCTCAGCACCGGAGTTGGGTTCCTATTTGCTTTCCTTTACTTTTTTTCTTTGTCTAAGTCACTAGTTTTGGGCCTCTTTAATGAATTCAATTTTTGGGGGTTTTAGATTTATAGATCTGGTTGAATTTAGGCAGAAGGGTGGCTGGGAGCGCCGGATTCCTTCGATCTTCGGTTCAGCTTGCTGTATATGCTTTTGGTTTTTTGCTTCTCGTCCTAGATCTAATTTCCAGATCTGGTTTCTGGAGGTTTTCCGTTTCGAGATTGTCAGATTTTCTTCATCTGTTTCAATGGAAACATATTTGGTTTCTCTACAGTTCGATTTATCACTTTTTCCTTATAGATTCGGTGCTACCTGGTTTGGATCGTCCGCTCCTCAACTCTGCTTTACTGATCTGATCGGAATCTCATCAAAATTTTCTATCTAGCGGGTTTCACCAAGACTAAATCTTCCGGAACTAAATTTGAAGAAGACAATCAAAGAAAAGATCTATATACATTTTGAGAATTGTTGTCGTGTTATCGTCAAAAGTATAAGAAGTTCGTCTCCCATTGTGGGTACGGAAACGTCTTTTATTGACCTTTTCAAGACTCGGAACAAGATTTTTCTGTTATCGCCAATGTATCATCAAATGAATCCCTCTTTATTAAGTTGTTGGTAAAGATCATTGGTTTCTCTTTATATTTTATCTGTCATATCTCTTATATATTGTAATCATTCGAAACGAAAATTAATAAAATGAAGTGTTAAAAAAAAAGAATACTTAATATATTTTTAGAATTTCATTTCGACTATCAAAAATTATCTTTATAAATTTTTTTCTAGATGACCTTAGAAACTCATAAAAAGAACATGAATGCATGATTTGTTTTAGTTTGTGTTGTAAATAATATGTTTTTATACATTTATTTTTATTATCGATTTTTTCTTTCGTTTTCTTTTATCATTTCTTCTTCTCTTCGTTTTTCGTAATCTTTCTTCTAATCTCTTTCATATTCTTTTCATTCATCCAAATTCCTATATTACAATAATTGTTTCCTTTTTTTATTTACTATTTTGAGTTTTGTTTTCTTTTCACATATATTTTTATTTATTCCATGTTTTTTACATGTTACTAAATATTGTATACTTTTTTTGTTTATGTTCTTCTTTTTCTATTTTTGTCTTATTTTTGATAATTATTTATCTAATCGATTATTTATTGAATATTTTTCTATATCCTATAGTTATATATTTATTGTTTCTTGTTTACATGTTTTAAAATTTTGTATATTTTTGAGTTTCTATTCTTCTTCTTTATATTTTTTGTCATTTTTTGATAATTGGTATTTTTATTATTTATTTATTTAATATTTGTCAATTGTTTTTTGATAATTGGTTATTTTATTGATTATTTATTCAATATCTTTTTTTTATGTTCTATAGTATTATAGCTATGGTTTTTTTTTCAAAAGTTTAAAGTGTTTTTCACCTATTATTCTCATTTTATCTCATAATTTGATTTTTGTTCACTTGTATTAAAATTTAATTATTTTCGACGATTATCTCATGCAAAAACATGAAAATATTTATTTAAATTTTGTATTATATAATATTTTTATGTTTGTGATGTTTTAAAATAAAACCTGATTTTCATTTATTTTATGATTTTGCTTTAATAATTTTGTAAATAGTTAATTTATAATTAAATACTTTTTAATTGAATTGTTTAAAATTAAATAGTTTTAAATTATAGTTAATTGAGAACACATGTTATTTTTTTATTGGATTAAGAAGATGTGTCACAATTTAGAGAGCCCTCTTCATCTTTTATAGTATAAATAATAATGTCTTGAAAGAAATTGCTTTTATATTAAAGTCACAAATCATCATATTATGTCACATTTCATCAGATATTAATATTATTATGTCGTCACAATTCATTAGGCTACCGTTTGTATAGATCATGAAAGAAAAAAGAACCAGTACGGTCGAATAAATTATTTGGTTGTGACTTTTTTACCAAAACAAATGGTGAGTTGACATGCTTAAGAGGATATATTTGTATATTTTAAGGATTTGGGCTGGCATTCATATTTCAACTATATATGTATTCATCAGTTTTGTTTTTCTTCACATTTTCTTTTTCACATAATTACGAATCTGTTGTGATTTAAATAAGTTTGCTATAGTTTAAAGAAGAAGATAAATGACTCAAATTGTTTTGGCAGCTATCCAAAATAGATGGTATGGAAGTATTCCCATGGATATTTTGTTATATATGGAAATCAAGAAATGATAAGTACAAATTTATTAAATAATTAAAATATGTTATTAAAAAAAAAAATTTGTGCCCATTGACGTACAGATTTGTTTCCTAGTATAAAATAAAATAAAAGTATTCCTTATCAAAAAAGTTTCATAAACATTAGGTACGCGCGGAACCGCCCAAATCTAGTAAGCGACTTTGTTGTAGATTGTTCCAAAATAAGTAGTTTGTTCCAAAAAAAGTAGTTGTGGGGTTTTTCTGGGTCTTCAGACAAAATTGAAATCTTTCTCAATCCTTTCTCCTTAGTAACAAAATCACAATTTTTCCAAAATATCGAATTTCTTTTGTTTTGTTTTTGTTTTTTTTGCTAAAATCGAATCTCTTTTGTTCATCCATCCAATTCACACATATAAACCCAATTCGTTCATCCCATGACCATCTTTGATCTTCGACATGAAGACCCTTCTACTCCTAAGCCACAACTTCTCCGATTCACTCCCGAATTAAACAATTCACACAACACATGGGTTTTTATCTGTTTATATGCAATAATGCCAATTAAATCGAAGCATGCCCACAAGTTGCTTGACACAATTCCTCAATGCCGAAAATGATTTTTTTTTTTAATCTTTTTTCGCAAAACCCTTTTTCACGTGGCTCTTATTACGTGACTAAAGCCATCGTCTTTATAACCTCTTCTCGTTGATTTTCCCGCCACTACTCTTTTCATTTCATTCTCTCGAGACCAAGAAAAGGCAAGATCATTGCGAATCGTTGCTCCCTCTCTACCCATGAAGATTCCTTCGCTGGAAGATGTTAACGGCAAACAAATCTTCGAAGGCGCAAAACACTTGTACGCTGAAGGCGACTACATCAAGGCCTTGGAGTTGATCCAAGACTTGTCTTTCGTCAAAGGGAGAGACAGGGCTTTAGTGAAACTCCTACAAGGTAGCATCTTTAAGGACCTAGCGGTGAAGTCAGAGAACGGTGATGCGAAATTCACCTACTTTCTGGGTTCTGTAGAAATCTATTCGGGTCACAGTGACGTAGCAGCGCTTGCGGCGGTTTCACTCTTCAATCTGGCTAAACAGATTGAGTCAGTATTGTATTACAAGAAATCCCTGAAGAAAGCGAAAGAATGTTCATCTACTAGTACTCAGCTCAAGTGTTTAATCGAAACGGCAGAGTCAAGGATCGCTGAATCCAGGAATCGAGTTGGTTCTTCTGCTGTGAAAAACCGCCAAGAAAAAGTTGAGGAAAATGAAGAGACGAGGAAGAGTGACTCTGATTTCATTCAAAGGTTGAGCCTGTATTGGACGGGTCTGAATGTTGAGAGGAAAAGGGATTTTATGAAAGTAAGCACTGCGGAATTTGGAAGTTATGTTGAGAGATTATATGGCAGAGAGGGACGAGATGCTTTGGAGAGAGTTCTTGATTCCGCAAGGAAAGACACAAAATGGAGATTCTGGATGTGTCGAGCATGTTCGAAGAAGTTCTCTAGTCCTGATGAATGTAGGAATCATCTTGAGCAAGAACATGATGCAGAATTTAAACTTTCTTTGACAGAGTTTCTGGCCCAGAGGATAAGTAAAGTCTGGGCTCGTAAGATATCCTCTGGAGGTTGGGAACCAGTGGATACCGTAGCTGCCGTTGAAATAATTAAGAATCAGCTCGAAGATGTGACAGTATTTGCGTATGTGAATGGATGGTCCAAAGACTGGCCTTTAGCTGCTGATGAAGAGCGCGGTAAGTTACTACAGGACATCCGATCGCTCCTTCTGTCCTTTTGTGACCGTAAAATTCTCTCATGTAGCCTCCGAGACTGGGTGATTGATTTTGTGGTTAGCCAGCTTAAAAAGCTTGAAGTATCCAAAGATATTCTACGGGATTGTCGCCTAGTGGAAACACCTCAGAGTATCTGTTTTCTGGAATGTCGTGAACTCAATCAGATCCTGGACTTTCTAAAGAACATCAAGTGTGAAAGGGATGATGGTACTGATCTGGTTTCCAGAGCAGTGGACAGTTTCTTCAGTAGTACTCAAGTTAAAGAAAAGATCGACTTTGACGCTCAGTTTTCATTTCTGCTTCTTGATAAGAGACTGCTGCAATGCAAGATTGCTCGGTTCGATGATGAAGGGACAATCAGTTTTTTTGATCCCAATGTTCACTACACTAAGTCACATGCCCATGGTGGTGATATCTTGTCCTGGTTAACCTACCACTCTTCAAGAGATGAGAGATTTAGATTTCCCAGACCTATCAGGGCACACAATCTCGATGTTTGGTTGGCTGTTCTGAGAGCCGTGTAGGACTCTGCGAACCAAATATATAAAGAAAATGAAGTTCTCACATTATGATGCATCTCTTACCCTCATCAAGGACTTTTGTATAAGGGAAGATGGAAGGAGAAGGAATATTCCGGAAGATGAATGGAACACATATGCATCTCTTTTTTGCGGTCAATGTGAATATTCCGGAAGGAAAATCGACGGAGATTCTTTCACGACAAAATTCTTCTTCTCTGGAGTACGAGATGTTCTTGAAGGAGCATCGTATCCGATAATTGATTACCCTGATTCAGAAGAATCCCTGAATGTTATACGTGAGCGTAAAAATATAAGTGATGATATAGTGTTGAAGTCCATAGGCCTTTTGAAATTAGCCATCACCAACAAGGTTCATTTCTTATCTGAAATTCACAACATGATATCATGAAGTTTTTTTTATCTTAAAAGTGTTTGTTGATTTGCAGGTTCCTCTAATTGATTCAAAGATTTTGCTGATTGAAAATTCAAGGATTAATTTGCTGAACGACCTCACCAAACTTTCTGTTTTTGACTACCGCTCTTACATCCTTCCACCGCTGAAAAATTTATTGCTGGTTGGTTTGAAAATTGAAACTTCGGTTTTATACAGAGAGTTTTCTTTCATCTTCCTTCTGATTTGGTCTTTCACTGATTTGGTCTTTCATCTATATTTTGATGTCTCATTGTGTAGGAAGGAATTGTGGATATGGAATCCAAAGCCAAGTTAGCTGCAGCAAAAGCAGATCTTTTACTTGAGGAGGAAATCAAATCAAAGTCAAAGTCAAATATGAAGAAAAATAAAAGCAACAAGGTCTTATACAGAGAGCTTTTATCTACCCTCTGATTTTCTCTTTGATAGGCGCCTTGCATTAAAACTGATGACTCTTCTTCTAGGAAGAGTTAGCTGCAGCGCAAGCGGAACTTTTATCCGAGAAAAAACAAGAGAAAGAGAAGAATTCAGGGTCAAAGAAGAAGAAAGGCAGAAACAAAAAGGTTGTTGAAGATGTAAAAATCTATTTGCTTCTCTGATTTTTTCGGTTAATCAGTTGTGAGAATGAAAAGTATTCATGGCGTAACAGAGAACTTCAACGAGCACGTCTGCAATTCTTAATCAGAACGTCGAACAGTAAGTACTTTGTTTTGAGATGCATAATTTGCTTTCCCAAGAGTCTTTCCGCAAGTTGATATATTTGTTTGTATGTTTTCTCTGAGCAAAACGTGTTCTTACATATGTCTAGTGAATCTTCTGTCAACCTTGACATGGGTGTTACTTCTCCTTCACTTAAAAAGGCAGAAGAAGATTCTATGGAACACGTTTCATCCAACACTGACAATCAAGAGGAAGCTGCTAAAGGTGACCTTGGTTGTAAAAGAGCTTCTAAATTGACAAATATTCTAAATTTTGTTTTGAGATGCATAATTCTCATTTCTTTCAGTTTGTCATCTCCAAGATATGCAAAACATGCCTGGAGAAGATTCATTGCCGAAACATTTGGAGCCAGCACATGGAGAAGGTCCATCCAGATACAATTCAGTTCTTGACATGACGGTGAAGGTAAAGCAGACACTAACAAAAGAGTATTTCTTTGTTTTGAGATTCATAATTCTTATTTCTTTATTTTCATGTGTTATCTCCTTACTTTCTTATTTTCTTTGACTACTGCAGGGCCTTTGTAACATTAAGGTTCTTAAAGAGTATTTGGTGCAAAATCGTAGTCAACTTTATGACAACCTGGAACTGGAAGAACGAGTTTCTAGTGCACTAGGAAATTTCTTCACTACAGTTGCCTCCTGAGCGACTTACTTGCTTCCCTAGAAGAAGTTCACTCCATGGTTTGTGCTGAAGATAAACGTGTTACTTGCTTCTAAGCATGTTATTTTTTAAAAAGGCTTGGTTGTTGTCTTAAATGTCATTCTGGTTTTCTTAACTCTTTTTCAGTCAAGTTATGCTGCTGAGCTACTCGTAGCCATCCTTGAGTTTTGGCCTTGCTGGAAAATTCCACAAAGAGAAAGCTTGGTAACTCGTCTTTTTACACTGGAAGAATATGAAAGAATGAGTTGTAGCAAATGCAGAAAGAAGCCAAATTATCCAGAACAAAGTTCTTATGGTATTGTTATGGCTGCAGATTCAATCAGAGAGCTGAAGGTATGTTTCATTTATTTCCCATATGTGTGTTTCTTGGTACCATCCCTTAATAATTTGTTTCTCTGGTTATATATATATGCAGCGTGCTTTTGGGGATATAAAGTTTGAGGACATCCTTAAGATGATCCGCTTGGAAGAGAAAATGTTATGTGACATTAAAACTGGAGGCTGTGGAAAGGCAAACTTTGTTCATCACATTATAAGTACATGCCCGCCTATCTTCACAATCGGTAAGTTTTTTTTTTACCATGATTATGAGCCTCTGTACTCATTTCATCTATTATGTATTAGAACAAATTAACAATGTTGGTGTTTTGTGAATTTGCAACATTAGTGTTGGAATGGGAGAGGAATGAAACTGAAGAAGAAATATCTAAAACAACAAAGGCTTTGGATTGGGAGATAGATATAAGCAGGCTTTACGAAGGCTTAGAACCAAACAAAAAGTACCGGCTTGTGTCAATGGTAAAATCTGAAACTGGGTCACAAATGTTTGTCCGATTGTTTTTCTGTATTTTTCTGTTAACAGACTCAGAATATGGAAATGCAGATTGGTTGTGGTGAAGAAGAAGAACGCATCTGCCTAGCTTATAAAAAGAACCGGTGGGTCAGTTTCAGGCATGAGGCTTTAGCAAAAGAGGTAAGACATGAAGCTTTTGCCTTTGTCTTTCTTGAGTTGAGATGTGAACTTAAGACATTATTGATGATGTGCATCACAGGTTGTTGGTGACTGGAATAGTGTGGTCATATTTTGTGGAGAAAGGAAGGTTCGGCCAGAGATTTTGTTTTATGAAGCTTTTCAATTGGCCGTAAAAGTGACATAGTTATATCAATATAGAAACTTATACTATTCCAATTCAAAAGCAGTTGTGTTCTTTGTCTAAATATAGCAATCCATTTTTATGTATACATTGTTCATATCAATTTGTTAAATAGTTTAAACCCAACAAATGAAGCTTCCATTAAAGGAACTGAACAACACTTGTATGTTCCCATTTCCATTGCTCCAGCGAAAGCTCCAAGATGGTTACCGTCAAGATAAGCTTTTATATGAAGAAGCTTGAGAAAGAGTATTTAACCACATACAAAGATTTAAAAGATCAGAGAGAAGACCAATCATTGGTCTTAGCGACAAGGCTAAGCACTTGGCGAACGAAGTTGGAGCAAAGCTAAGAAAGGCAGAGCCCAATTTTGGAAAGATACCTTACCAACTTCCAGTGTGAATGCAAAAAATCATTCAAAAAATGTGAATGCAAAAATCATATTCAAAAATCAACTCAAAGTCAACTCTATGGTGAACGCGATAATCATTCAAAATAATAACTTAATGCTTTGATGGAAAACGTATCAACATGAATAAATACAATTAACGACACATCAAACCGAGTAAATCAAACCGAGTAAGTGAAGACGTTAAACAAAGACTCGAGGTATAAAACACGAGGAAGAACAAGGGAAACCAAAAACACTTTCTCAGCACACTACACTTATTATACACTACTTTACAATCAGTCACTCATAGTTATTTATTCTTACTAAACTCATTTGCTACCAATCATTTTCTATTCTAAATTCCACACAAAAGCTACTTTTTTCGTTCTCAGTCTCTTCATTCTTATTTAATGCAAATAAATAGACCACAATGATAGGAAAATGTGCACTTTTTTCTAAAATAGCCATTTGATAATGTTTAGGTAAAGACACTTATTATTATTATTGGGAAACACAACTAAATGAGATCTAAAACAGGTGAACACGAGAAAATCCCCCAATCACATAATCAAAAGCCATTAAAATCTTTAGTTTTCCAATCCATTTTTGAACAGAGAAATAAAAACATCCATCTCACTTTTCTTCAGACACATGCCGATCTCCACGCCACCAGTCTCATCCCTCCTCTCCGACATCGATAAAATCGGACACTGGTCGATGGACACAATCTCACTGTTAACTGGTCTTCCCCAACCGAAATCAGACCCGTAAACCGAAAAACGGTTTGACCCAGCAACCGCCCAAACATCTGTACCTCGTTCCATGTTCTTCATTCTATCCACAAACAAATCAAAGAGTACCTCAATCCCTCGTGATCCCATACCTTTGACCGAATCGCTGAGGATTTCGACCGCGTTGATGAAATCATCTTCTCCCAGAAATGTCTTGGCTTTGTAACCTAAGCACGTGATATTGAACACGCAGGCCCCTGAGTATGTTCTTGGAACCGAAGGGCTTAACCGGTTTCTGAAATCAGCAGCGTAATCATAAGCCACGGGTCTGTCTACATCACCTCCACGCGCTTTCACCAAACAGGTCCAGAGATAAGCGTTCGCGACGACGAATGTTGAAAGGTGAAGCTCCAGGGGAGACCGAGTTGACTCGTTCTTGGCTTGTTCCTTAAGTCTTTCGACGTTCTCTCCACTCAGCTCAAGAGTAACCCGAAAAACGTCAGCTTCGGTTTCCTTGATGGAAGGTAGCTTCAAGGTCCTTGCATTGTCTTTGTCCTCTAAAAGGTACGGAAAAAACTCCAACATCTTCGCTTCCAAACCGGCTGGAACATCAATGGCTGTACGATCTAAAAACGGAGTTAAATCCTGTGGTAAAGCCATAGTTCCATGTTTGCAGATGTGAGCCCATGATTTGATAAACACTTGTGCTGTTATGCCGTCCATAAAGACATGATGGGACACTATGCCGATGCTAAACCCTTGGTTCGGGAACAATGTGACTTGCACAGCAAGTAACGATGGTGAGTCACCAGAAACCGGTAACTCGGGCACAAGGGGACGTATCTCCTTCGCGGGACGTAACCCCTTGCCTGAAACACTGGAGAAATCCTCATCGCTGCTTTCCGCCACTATCAGCGAAACGGCATCGTTCGGAAGGACGACGATGCACGGTTTGGGATCTTGAGGGTTCCATGTGAGGTTCCGAGGACAACGGAGAGTGATTGCTCGAGTTTTGGAAGGATAACGGAGTAGAAAGACTCGCGAGATGACTCGGAGAGTTTGTAGAAGAGGACTTGTTGAGTGGGATAGAACTGTCTCTTATACACATCTAGATGTGTATAAGAGACAGGTATCAGACATGAAGCAATAGCAGAAGAGGTAAGACGAAACAATTGCCTTTGTCTTTCTTGAGTTGAGATGTGAACTTAAGACATTATTGATGATGTGCATCACAGGTTGTTGGTGACTGGAATAGTGTGGTCATATTTTGTGGAGAAAGGAAGGTTCGGNTTAGGTCGAAGAAAGTGAGTGGGAGAACGAGAGGATTTTTGCGGGATGAATCAACTGTGGGGCTAATGTGAGAGATCTTGATAGTGTTTAGGGCCATCGATCTTGATCTGTTGTACTCTCAGTTGAATTTTCTTTAGATTTGTATATAAAACTGTTAGAATCAATCTTATTTATAATAAACTTATGTATGTTTCAATTTCAGTTTTAACAACAACAACAAAAAAGAGAAGATAGATATGTATGATGATGTCAGCGTGTGTGTGTACGATGCATACAAGTGTTAGCGTGTATAAATTAATTCCTTTTTTGTATATATTAGGATATCCATGTATCAAAATAACTTTACAAAGTTTTGACAAGTGTCAATAAATAATATTTAGATTCAAACTTTTCTATTTTCTCAATTACTAATCACATATTCAAATATAATATTTTTATGTATGCTGGCCTATTTAGGTAGATGTTAGTGTGCATGCATACGTGTATAGTTATATATTATAATTTTCTTTTGTTGTTAATAAAATTATAGTCCATTAAGACAATGTATCAAAACAACTTTAGATAATTTTGACATGTGTCCAGAAGCTTTTATTCAAAATTTTCAAGTTTTCCATTTCAAACTTTCTATTTTTGGGGTTTCATCAAAAATTAATTAAACTAAAATGGATGAGTATCAGAATCCAAAAATATACACAATTTTGACACTTGTTGATATATTACTATAATTTCTATTTTAAATTTTATAATTTCTCATGTTAAAATTATTTTATTTTATTTTATTTTTTTGCTTAGAAATTCATTAAATATGAAAAAGAAAAATTAGTTTCAATTTAATTTTAAACTTTACATTAATTTTTTTGATACATATTGTCGAGGATAAATATAATTTTTTAGTTAAAAAAAATATCATAGCATCATATATAATTAGTTTAGTATTTATTATATTTTGACTGGATGATGGATCTGGCTCTACAATAGTAAATATAACTTAACTGCGTGAACTATCTTTTCACTGGATATGGCTTCTATAGCTATCGTTTGCTTCTTCATCCTGTGTTGTGTTCTCTTAAAGATACCTAATGATCAATTCCTGAGAAACTAGGTTTGGATGCAGAGTGGATATCCGAAATTTTTTGAGTATTTGTGATTTACTCCGTTTTTACCGGATATTTAATTTTATGATTTGTTTTGCTCCTGAAAAATACGGATATTCGGATATCTGGAAAATTTATAGATATTTGTGTATATTTACGAATATTTGCAGATATTCAGTTTATTCCGTTTAATACAAACAAAACTAAAAATACATACATTTTTATCTAATATGAACTACCAAGAGAAAAATAAATAAAATAACTATCTTTATTTTTTTAAAATAATATAACAAACAAATCTATAAAAATATTATATGGTGAAAAGGAAAAACGGTGTTTCATATTTAAAAATATAATATTAATTACTTAAAACTTTAATATAAATTTTCTAATTTTTTTGTTAATATTTATTGACTACTATATATATTTATTAACTACTATAAAGTTATTATATGTTTTCTTTTATCATGCATATTCTTTTTAACCTTTCTTATTTGATAAAAAGATAAGTATATTATATATAAACATTCTAAATTTATGATATAATATGTAATTTACGGATCATAACGGATATCTGACTTTTTTGAAATTAGTATTTGCGATTTAATTTGTTTTATACGTATACTATATTTTATTATTTGCTTTACTTTGAATCATTATGGATATCCTGATTTTTTGGATCGAATCAAAGCAAATATCAAATTGAATCAAATCAAATCTAAGGGATAATACACTACAAGAAAACATGACGTTTGCCATGATTTTTTGCGAGGAAAATAAATTGTAGTAAATTAGCATTGAATTAACGAGGAATTTACGAGGAAAATTAAAAACGTCGGTAATTCGTCGGAAAGAGCAACGAAAATAAATCGTTGTAAAATCGTCGTAAATTCCAGTGAATTAACGAGGAATTAACGACGAAAATATATTTCGTCGCTAATTCGTCCTAATTTAACGACGAAATAGCGACGAAACATGTTTGACGTGGATTCCTCGGAATTTCGTCGTTAATTTCCGACGAATTACCGAGAAAGTAATTCGAAGTAAATTAACGACGTATTAGAGAGGAAAATAAGTTAGATGAAAGCGTGTTTTACTGGTTTTTTTGCCACGAAAATATTCTTTGTTAATTCGTTGGTAATTCGTTGGTAATTCGTTGGTAATTCGATGTAAAAAAAAATAAAAGCCTATATATAGAAGCAACACTTCATTATGAAAACTACAAAAACAAAAACAAACTCTCTCTTCACCTACAAAAAAAAACTTTTCACCAAAAAACACTTCTTAAACACTTTTTCAATATATTCCTTTTCAAAAAAAAAAAATTTCTTATATACCAAAAAAAAAAAAAAAAAAAATGTCAATATACGAATTACGAAGTTGGATGTATAATCGTAAAGATTCGGAGGGATCGCTGACGAGGGAGTTTCAAGATGGGCTAGAAGGATTCATGTATCAGGCGGGAAGTTTGCAAATTACCGTTGAAAGTGGTATGATCAACTGTCCTTGTCAAAAATGCATGAATAGGAAATTTATTCGTATCTCAAAAGTGTGGTCGCATCTATTAAATAGAGGGTTTTTTCGCACTACTATATTTGGTATAATCATGGAGAAGGGCATGGGGGAAATGCTACTAGTAGTAGCGGTAATAACCAAGCAGTTAAGGCTGATGCTGAGTCAAATAATATGCATCAAGTTGATGATCATGGTGAATATGGTGATCAGGATAGGATTCATGAGATGGTTACAGATGCATTTCATGAAAACACGGGTACATTTCTAGCTGCTGGTCATGATAGTAATATTTACGAAGAGGAACCCAATTTAGATGCCAAGAGATTTTATGATATGTTAGATGCTGCAAATCAGCCACTCTACGATGGATGTAGAGATGGACACTCTAAATTGTCCTTGGCAGCTAGGATGATGACAATTAAAACTGATCATAACTTAGGTGAGGTTTGCATTGATGATTGGGCTAATTTGATTAAGGAGATTTTGCCTGAAGATAATTTAGCTGCTGAGAGTTACTAAAAAATACAAAAGCTGGTTTTTAGTCTTGGGTTACCTTCTGAGATGATAGACGTTTGTGTAGACAATTGCATGATTTATTGGAAAGATGATGACAAGTTGCAGGAATGTCGTTTTTGCCATAAGCCACGGTATAAACCGCAAGGTGCTGGTCATAATAGGGTGACGTACCAAAGGATGTGGTATCTTCCAATAACTGATAGGTTAAAAAGATTGTATCACTCGGAAAGGACGGCTGCATCCATGAGATGGCATGCTGATCATTTGCAGACAGATGGGGAGGTCAATCATCCGTCAGATGCAAAAGCGTGGAAACATTTTAAGACGGTACACCCCGACTTTGCTAGAGAGAAACGGAATGTATATCTTGGTATTTGCAGAGATGGATTTAGTCCATTTGGTATGTCAGGTAGGCAATATTCTTTATGGCCAGTAATCTTAACGCGTTACAACCTTCCCCCAGACATGTGCATGCAAAGAGAATTTCTATTCATGAGTATATTAGTCCCTGGTCCCAAGCATCCGAAGCGGTCCCTTGATGTGTTTTAGCAGCCTCTAATAGCGGAGTTGAAGGAATTGTGGTTTAATGGGGTTCGTACGTATGATATTTCAAGGAAAAAATTTGTTACCATGCGGGCGGTACTTATGTGGACAATAAGCGTCTTTCCCGCATACGGGATGCTATCAGGGTGTACTACGCATGGACGGTTGTCTTGTCCTTATTGTCTCAATCGAACAGAAGCATTTCAATTGAAGTACGGTAGAAAAACAAGTTGGTTTGATTGTCACTGCCGATTTCTATCCTTGTCGCATACATACCGAAGAAACAAGCGGTTATTTAGAAAGAACAAAGTTGTCCGTGTTCCTCCTCCTGTATGTGTATCCGGGGCAGATTTAGAAGCGCAAATTGATCATTACGGTGCACAGCAAATAGTCGTCCGAGGTGGAAATTGGCACAGTATAGCGAATATGCCAGATGGATATGGGGAGCATCACAATTGGCATAAAAAAAGTATTTTCTGGGAGCTTCCGTATTGGAAAGATCATCTGCTTAGGCACAATCTCGATGTCATGCACATTGAGAAAAACTTTTTTGATAACATCATGCATACAGTGCTAAACGTAAAGAGGAGAACCAAAGACAACGTAAAATCAAGACAGGACTTGCCTGACCTTTGTTCGAGGAATGAGTTGCATCTTTCAAGCAACGGGAAAGCACCAGTTCCAATATTTCGATTGGGTGCCGCAGAAAGGTCATCCTTGTTCAATTGGGCGACATCTGATGTGAAGTTCCCCGATGGGTACGTTTCGAATCTATCTAAATGTGTGGAAGGGCAAAAGTTTTCAGGGATGAAGAGTCATGACTGTCATGTAATTATGGAACGCTTGTTGCCTTTTGCCTTTATTGAACTTCTACCCGCAAATGTACATGAAGCAATTGGAGGTAAAATTCTGGCTTTTTAATTAATTATATATGTACGTATGTCTAAGTGACTCATGGCATTGATTAATTATTGATAAATTTTATACTTGTTGTTTTGTTATTGCAGGCATTGGGTCATTTTTCGTGATATTTGTATTCGTACTTTGACAGAAGATGTAATTGCACAATTAGATGCGAATATACCTATCCTGCTGTGCAACTTGGAGAAGATATTTCCACCAGCTTTTTTTGATGTTATGGAACATCTACCTATCCATCTTCCTTATGAAGCAGAACTTGGGGGGCCTGTTCACTTTCGATGGATGTATCTGTTTGAGCGATTTATGGGTCAATTAAAGCGGAAAGCACAAAATCTAGCATAGGTTGAAGGTTCAATCGTTGCGGAAAATTTAACAGAAGAAACTTCTCACTTCACGGATATTATTTTGCATCAAATGTGCGGACACGAAAAATGGCTCCTCGACGATATGATGATGGAGGTGTAGGTCGAACATACCCGGTGGAAGGTGTCCTAGACATTTTCTCATCTATCGGACGCCTATGCGGAAAGTTGAAAGACGTATGGTTCGCCAACGAACATGATCATCATAGCGCACATACATATATCCTTCTAAATTGCGAGGAAGTTAGTCCATTTGAAATGTAAGTGAAATTTAATTTATATATCATATCATGTATATATCTATATATAGTTTGGTTGTTCATTCACTCATATATATATAATGTTCTTGCAGGGAATTCGATAGACAGGTACGTGAAGCTATTGACGGAGTTACAAAAAAGGAAATCAGCACTCGTAAAGATCGCCACTTTGCTCCGTGGTTAAAGTCGGAAGTAAGTTTATATATATATATATATTAATTTACTAAATAATTAAATTAATAATTAGTAACATTTATTTTTATTTTTATATAGGTTGCGGATGGAGATACGGCATACCCGCTCTGGTTTCATGAATTAATCAAAGGCCCGATTTGGAAAATCACTACTGCATCCATGTATTGTACACGTGGATATGTGTTTCATACATTCAAATACGGCAATAAAAGGACTACTGCAAACTACGGGGTTTATGTGAGGGGCGAAATTGATTTTTATTGGGTGTTGCAAGACATAATTGAAGTTGAGTACCCCGGGTTGGTTGCAATGAAATGTGTTCTCTTTAAATGTGATTGGTTCGATCCAACTGTTGGTCAAGGTGTGCGTAAAAATAAAAATGGGACGGTAGACGTCAATAAATCAAGGCGTTACAACAAGTTCGAGCCATTTATCCTTGCATCGCAAGCAGAACAAGTCGCCTTTGTTCCTTATCCCCGAGTTCGCACAACAGGCATCCCATGGTTAGCAGTTATTAAAGTTTCTCCAAGGGGAAAAATTGTTGATCTGCCAATGCAACAAGATCATTGCTATGATATTCTTCAACCAGATGAGAGTACCGGCGATATTCTTCTAATAGATCCGCAAAATAGGGAGGTTGATGAAGATCTTCCAGACGATACTACTGAAGAAGAAGAAGAGCCAGAGTTTGAAGAAAGTGATTCACCCGATGATGAAGAAGGTGAATCAGATGTATCGGAAAATGAATATGATGGTGATTTATAAAATCCATGTAATTTAAGCTATATATATTTTGTAATTTTCACTTAAAAAGTTATGGACAATAAAAATCTTATGTTTTTTATAAATTCGAATGATAACGTATGCTAAGAGTGATACTTCTTCTTAACGACTATGATTCTTTATCTTAAATATATAGTTACGACTTTTCATTTTATAAATATTTTAAATTCTTTATGATATACTTAAAACTATATGAGTATCAACATTATGTTTGATCTGAACAACATAAGAAATTTTAAACATATAAAGAGTTTAGTGTTTAGGAAAAATTACATTTTACGACGAATTTGGGAGGATTCCTCGCAAATTCGTCGTAAACGTCCAGTTTTACGACGAATTTACGAGGAATCCTCCCAAATTCGTCGTAAAACTCATACCCTAAACACCAAACTTGCATACTCTAGTTCAATATATTTGGTTATATAAATGTATAACTAAACTTGTTGTTTTTGCTTAAAAATGTATAGTACATGCATAAAAATCTTATGTTTTTTATAAATTCGAATGATAACGTATACTAAGAGTGATACTTCTTCTTAACGACTATGATTCTTCATATTGAATGTTACGACTTTTCATTTTATAAATATTTCAAATTCTTTATGGTATACTTAAAACTATATGAGTATCTACATTATGTTTGATTTGAACAAAAAAAGAGATTTTAAACGTATAAAGAGTTTAGGATTTTGTAAAAATTACATTTTACGACGAATTTACGTGGAATTCTCCCAAATTCGTCGTAAAACTCATACCCTAAACCCTCTTACGTATGTTTGATTTGAATCATAAGAGATTTTAAACTTTTTTTGATTGGGGATGACTTTGGGACGAATTAAGGACGTATCGTCCCAAATTCGTCGTAAATGGTGTCGTCGTAAAGTCCTCGTAAGTTTGGGACGAATTACCGACGATTCGTCGTTAATTCCTCGTAAAATATGGCGTCGTAAATGCCTCGTAACTTTGAGACGAATTAACGACGACTGAGGGTATTCGTCGCTAATTCCTCGTAACTTTGAGAGGAATTAGCGACGAATCTAAATCTATCTATCTATCTATTATAATAAAGTAAGGTTTTTTTTAGAAATGAGCTTTGAAATGCTGACATGTGGCAGGTGATGTGTCACCTACATTTAAAGAAAAATAAATTTAAAGAAAAAAACATAAATATATAAAAAAATTGAAATGTGTAATTCATAATTATAATCTTAATTCATCTCTTTATTTTGTTGTTCTTAATTTAATAATAGGTGTACTTTATATTTAATAACCAAAAAAATTATAATTAACTACATAACTATAGAAAAAATAAATGTGATATCTTATAACATATAATAAAGTTTTTTCATCAGGAGCCCTGAAAATTTTGGAACGGGTTTCCCGTTCCCTCCTGTACCGTCCCAAATTTTTCTTCCCATTCCCTATCCCGTTTAAAATAATTATGCATTTGAAACCATTTATTTTATTAATACGGGTATGGGAAGGGAATGAGTATTAGATCGTGTACCCGAATTACCCGTTCAAAAATGAAAAACTTGAAAATTCTATATATTTTTTTTCAAATCATTCTAAAATTTCCCAGAACGTTATATCATATTTCTTTTTGAAAATTATTTTCCAATTCACTAATTTTCTGTTTCCGTCCCATAGCCGTATTTCCGTCCTGAGTCCCAAAATTTTCAGGGCTGAGATACCTTCATTCTACACATTTACATTTGAAGGAAAAACTTCTCAACAAAAAATAAAATAAAAAATCCAACTACACTAAATAATTGAATACAATATACCAAAAATAAAAACAAAAAACTGCAATAGATATTCTACAACAATCTATAAATAGAAAGAACAATACAACAATCTACAACACAACTCACTTTTATTTAAACATAAATTTCCAATAGAATATATATATATATATCCATTGCACTATCATATAATTTCTTGCCAGTTTAGTATTACACCTCGTATTCTACCTTGTATTTCTCCTTGTATTTTGACCAGTTTGGTAATAAAAGTTAGATGAAAAAAAAAACTGAGAGTTTCATTAAAGGGCAATTTTCTTAAATAGCACAAAAAGTTTATTTTTCAAAAATAGCCCATACGCTCACTTTTTTTCATAAATAGCATTTATTAAAGTTAGAAAATCCTTCCTAAATATGTCTTACGGGTATCTAAATTTATTAAAGTTAGGAAAGTCTTCCTAAATGTGTCTAACGGTAGAAAAATGTGGTTTATCGGTTTTGTCGAGAAAACACGATTGCAATTTTGACAGAAAACAATATTTTGCGGCTTTAAAGAGAACACAATTTTCCAAGTTTTGACGAAAAATGCAATTCTACAATTTTAGCCGGAAAACAAAGTTTTGATGGAAAAATGCGATTTTATATTTTTTTTACGGGAAAACAAGATTTTGCGGTCTTAACGAAAAACTTGATTTTGCACTTTTGGCGGGAAAACGAGTATTTATAGTTTTGACGGAAAAATATGGTTTTGATGGAATAGAACATCAACTACACAATCTGTTTTAGCACCGATCAAATACTTCAAGTAAATAACACTATCTTCAGAAATATGATTAACTTCTATCTCACTTATCATGATATGGATGACACAACATCAAGTATATTAACCGAAAGTTTAATAAACTTTATTCGGAAATCTATGTTATCACGTCGACCACATAACACACAATGCCTCGAAGTCTCTTTTAAAATTGAAGATTTCAATCCAAATGCATCGAGAAAACTATATGTTTATTTTGTTATTGGAGACTTAGAGAGAACACAAATCCAAGCTACACAAGAAGAATATGACAATTGTGATATATGTCTTGATAATCTACAAGGACCAAAAAATATCTTAACATTTAATTTTACATTCACAAATTTTATCACAAATGTATTTCAGATTGGTTATACTATAAAATAAAACGTTCTTAATTATTGTCGAAAAGAAATAATTTGATATTTTTATGCTTACGATGAATAAAAGAAATTCTCATTCACTATAGATATTATTATTCCACCAATCTTTCAATACAAAGTTATAAAACTACATGATATTTACAAAATAAAAATTAATATTTATCCACAAATTTTTACTAATAAATATTATAAAATAAATTTTAAAAATTGAAACATTAAAATTATCACATATCTGTGCAACGCACGGACCTTCTCCTAGTTCTATATATAGTTGCTGAGATTTCCCCTTCCTCTCACTTCTCTCAACCTTCTCTCAAATCTCTCTAGATCTCTCTCTCTCTAGATCTTTCTACTCGGATCTCTCTCCAAATTTATCAAATATTAGAAGGTAAGGATCTAAATTTATATTTTTCTTTTGATATATTTAGGTTTGGATAATGTTAGGATATCGGAATATTAGAATAATGTTAGAATATCGGAATATTAAAATTCATTAGGAATGAAATATTTTATTGTAAATAGATTTTTTTTTAATTTAGAGATTTTTTAATTTTAGTTATTAATTATTGTGCATATGAGGCTTTCTCGTCGTAACCATTATTATCAGTTTATACCTGATAATGGTGGTGGGACTTCGTCCAGGACAGTTCCAGATTCGTCTCAGCCATACACTACTTCCGCTACTGAGTCGGAAGTTCCGCAGACCCAGACCCAGGCTACTGCACCACTGCCACACTTCCGGCAACCTGGTGTTCCTCTTCCATATGCCCATTTGACGGTTGATGATTTGATTGCACAACATGGAAAAACTAATGTTACGAGATTAGACCCGCGTCATATAACCGGAAAATGGTACGTTTTTAATTTAATATTTAATTTCATTTTTCATTTTTATGTTTTCAATTTGTGATTTAAATTTTTTTTTTTTTAGGTTCGGGATCGAAAGCAGTGTCGGACGGTCCGTTAGCGATATCATCAAGTCATTTTTCACCGAGCCTCACGCAAATTTCTCTCAACTCTCGCCGGAAATCTTCGAAACTTGGTTCAAAATTTTGCGGTAATAAATGTTTTTTTTAAGTTATAAATTATTAAAATTGATATTAAGTAAATTTTTATTTGTTTTTGTCTTTTTTTAGTTATTGTAGCAAAAATACAGTTGGGATTCTGTTGATACCCCGACCGTGCGGGAAGCGTTCAAGAATAAAGTGATGGGACGTCTCGGAGGCACCATTTCGGACTGGAAAAGAAAATGGGAGGTCATAGGCGAAGACGCAAAACCGATATACATCGAGAAGTCGGTTTGGGACGGATTGGTTTGCTACTGGCGGGACCCCCACTCGGTCGTCATTTCTGCAAAGTGCTCATCTTCCCGTAATACTGTTGGTCCGGAAGGTTTACCCGCCGCATTGCCTCATACAGCCGGTCAAACGCCTTTTGCGGGCGTTCGTTTACAAATTTTGCGGGCGTTCGTTTACAAATGGTAAATTATTAATTACTTTCATAATTCATTTTCTATTTTTTAAAATTTTTACTAACAAAATAATTTACAAAAAATGTAGGCATCCGTGAACGGAGGTGTTTTGCCTCCGATGACGGAAGTTTTTGCGAAGACACATCGCAAGAAGGCGTCGGGGCTCTTTGTCTCTGACAAGGCCGAGAGGATCTACAACGACGTCACGGCGAGGATTGCCGAGCGAGAGTCACAGATGTCTCAGACATCACCTGGCGGTTCTTCAGTGCAATCCGGGGGGTTGACCACTCCCGACATCGATCGGATCTACGAGGAGGTATGTATTATAATATATCTATTATTATTATATTTTTTTTTTTATCTAATCATAATTTGTTTATTTTTTTTAAATCTAGGTTGCCCTTAAGAGAAAGGAGAAAGTCGTAGGGATGGGATCTATTCATCATGTCCCATCTGCTTCGTCTTTTGCCCCTCAGCGGTCCCCCAAAGATGATATGGTCGTCCTACGTGCCAAGATAGCGACTCTCCAACAAAATCAAACCGAATATCAAGAACAAGTCAAGGCTGAACTTTCGGAGTACGACGCTATCTTCGAGATAATGGCAGTGGGAAATTCCCAGATCGCCGCACTCTTGCAAGAGAAGCGGAGACGACGAGCGGCAACAACACATGCCGGGCCCAGCCATTCGACAGAGGAAGACTTGACCGAGGAACAACGTGAATCACGTCGCCTTGCGGCTCAAGCTACTGAAGATGCTCGGATTATCCCGGATTTCGATTATATCGTAGAAGAGTAGTTTTTTTTATTATTAAAAACCAAAAATATTTGTTTTTTATTTTATTTTAATTTTTAATTTTAAAATTTTCTTTTTTAAAAATATTTTTATTTTATTTTAAATTTAAAAGTTTACTAGGTATTTACGACGAAAATTATTTTGTCACGATTTAAGGACGAACTCTCTTGCAACGGTTTTACGACGATTATTAAATTTCCCACGAATTAACGACGATATTTTTGCTACGATTTTACGACGATTTTTAGTTTGCTACGAATTTACTACGATTTTTTTCCCCTCAAATTGCCACAATTTTACGACGATTATTAGTTTGCTACGAATTTACTACGCTTATTTTCGTCTCAATTTGCCACGGATTTACGACGAACACTATATCTCGCGATATAACGATGATTTTACGACGACACTATTAACGACGAATTTACGACGAAATTTCGGTCTCCCAAAATTAACGACGAATTTGCTTTCGCGACGATCAATTAACGACGATTGAACTTTCGTGGCAAATTCGTTGCGACTGTCGATTTACGACGAATTTGCCACGAATTCGTCCCTCGTAAAAAGCATGTTTTCTTGTAGTGATATGCCCAACCTTATTAGAAACTTCCCGAGTTATCAGGGATGATTTCGCGCTCTTTTGAATGCATATCACGTGAACATAAATTAACTGAGGGGGTGTTATTGGTTTGTGTATTTGAAAAAAGTTTTGATGACTTTAAAAATTAAAGAGTTTATTAAATTTTAAAAGAATTTCAGATTGACTTTAGATTTCGAGTTTTGTAGATTATTATAGATTATTTAACTAGAAGATAATTAGAAACTTTTGTAGAGTTTATCTTCAACATAATTTTTTGTTGTGTTTGTTATTATCTACCAATTTTCTTTTTACTTCTCATCTTCTATATTATATCAATGTTTGATTGTGTGTGTTTTGGTTCTTACGTTCCAATTTATGTTTTCCATTTATCTTACATTCCTATTTTTATGATTTTTTTTACACATCCACGAGATGCTAACAAAAACAAGAAAAATATGTGTAACCTTACAATCAAAGACTCGTCCTTTTGCAAAAGCCAGGCTCTGCACATAATCTTCTCTTTTAGATCTTTAAATCTGCTGCGAGTGTGATAAACGATAATGGCCCCAAGTATGGGTCTTTATATTATAATTTCTCCACAGTTCTCAACAATATAGATTTTCCCGTCAAGTCTGTCTTAAGGATGTAAAGAGCGAGGACATGGATACAATATTTTGGTAAGTAGATTTTGTGAAGAAAAATGTATAAAATCAATAAACCAATAACATCAGATTTTAAAACAATGACAAATTGATAGTATTTCAAGTTTTTTGAATAACACAAAACTTTTACTGACTTTATAAAATAATGAATCCAATAACTCCAAACTTTTAAATAGTTTTGAAAAGTCTTAATTGAATAACACCAGAATCTTTATAAAATCTAAATCCATATAACTCTTTCTAAATTAACAAACCAATAACACCCCCTGACTGTGAGTATAAAATCGTTTCCTTTCCGTCTTCTTTCCCTTCGCTTCGAGTCTTCCTCCTTTTTTTATGATGTAAGAACAAGGGGGTATGTTCTCACAGGATGGTGAATCAAACAGTTGGCTGTGCAATTCTCTCTGTTTGATCAGATTGATGGAAAACGAAGTGAATAGATGGTGGAATCCGATCTGCTGGTTGTGTAACTCTCTCAGATGGGATCAGTTTATGAGATGGAATAGAAGGGAGGGATCGATAGACGCCACAAAGCTTTATGGAATAAACAATGATAAGTATGTTTCTCAAGAAGCTATGAATCGCACAAAGCTTTATGAAAAAGGGGGTTGAGTTCTTATGAACACAAGAAAGTTCTGCTTTATTGATAGGTTAAAAAATGATACAAGGCTGTGAGGGAACCTTATATATGGTTCAAACAGCTGTGCCCTTCTAGGGGTCTTTGAAACAGATTACATAAAAAATAAACTATGCTAAGAATGAAATAAAAATGGCCAACATATGCCTTACTACTAAGAAATGTAAATAAACTCAAAACAGACATAAAGCAAAGTTTTATTATCCAATAATCATATGGAAATGAATATAAATGGACTTACCTTGGCTTTAGAGGGTATGTGTAATGATAAACAAGGAAAGTCCTTGTTTTGCAGTTATAAGGGGCCAGCCTTGATATGAACCTAAACCGTCGCTTGTAAGCTCTTCTTGGCTTGTATCCTCAGCTTGCTTGACTTGATCTTCTTGTTTTGGCGAGATGACTAACTTGTTGAGCTGATCTGTGATGTCTTCAAGCTCTCTTTGATTCATCAAGTTCTCTACAGCTTTGTTGAAGTCCTCACGCAATGCTTTAGTACCAGACCTTGTTCTTGGTGGCAGCCTCATTGTGGGAATCTGGTCTAGTGGATTGAGGTCCTCATCATTCCCTCCCTCTTGATGAGGTTCTGACCTCAGAACTGTTTCATCTGCATCAAATGGAGATAAATCAGCAACATTAAAAGTAGATGAGATATTAAACTCACCTGGTAGCTCCAGCTTGTATGCATTGTTGTTGATGCGCTCCAATACTCTGAATGGTCCATCTCCTC
Source organism: Alliaria petiolata (assembly GCA_020283515.1). NCBI lineage: Eukaryota > Viridiplantae > Streptophyta > Magnoliopsida > Brassicales > Brassicaceae > Alliaria > Alliaria petiolata. The sequence goes on from JAHZTW010000001.1 coordinate 117,871,956, forward strand.
TAGGCGAAAGCTTGGACTTCCTCTGGTTGGAGAACCTCTCTGATCTCATATGCAGCCATACCCAATCTCCAGGTTCAAAGGTAACTTCTTTCCTGCCTTTATCTGCTTGTTTCTTGTACTGGATGGTCTTCTTCTCCACGTTTTCCTTAGCTTTAAGATGTAACTTCTTAACAAACTCAGCTTTACTTTCCCCATCTTGACTGGTGTGCTCATGTGGGGGCAATGGTGAAAGATCCAGTGGAGTAAGAGGCTTAAAACCATACACAATCTCAAAAGGAGACAGCTTAGTAGCAGAGTGGGGAACTCGGTTATAAGCAAACTCAATATAAGGTAAACAATCAAGCCAATTCTTTAAATTGTTACCAATGGTGGCCCTCAGAAGGGTGGATAAGGTGCGGTTTACAACCTCTGTTTGCCCATCTGTTTGAGGATGGCATGTAATGGAGAAGAGCAGCTTTGTTCCTAGCTTCCTCCAAAGTGTTTTCCAGAAGTGGCTGAGGAACTTGGTGTCTCTGTCTAATACAATGGTCCTTGGTAAACCATGTAAACGAACCACCTCCTTAAAGAAAAAGTCTGCTGTCTGTGTTGCATCATTGGTCTTTGCACAAGGGATGAAGTGTGCCATCTTAGAGAATCGATCTACTACTACAAAGATGGAGTCTTTGTGTCTGATCTTTGGCAAACCTAAGACAAAATCCATGGAAATATCTACCCAAGGCATGTTAGGAATAGGTAATGGAATGTAAAGACCATGAGGATGTGACCTGGATTTGGCTTTGAGGCAGATAATACACTTGGAGCAGAATCGCTCTATATCTCTCTTGAGATGAGGCCAGAAGAAATGCTCCACAATGATGCTCAAAGTCTTGTCTACACCAAAATGACCCATCAGGCCACCTCCATGTGATTCTCTCAGCAGTAAATCACGCATTGAGCCTTGAAGAATGCATAGTCTCTTGTCTCTAAACAAGAACCCTTCATGCTGATAGAATGGCCCAGCAGCTCCTTTGTTGCATTCTTTATATGGATCTGCAAAATCTGGGTCTGTTTCATATTGCATTTTAATATATTCAAAGCTCAATACCTTTGCCTCCATGGTGGATATGAGAGCATGACGCCGAGACAGTGCATCATGTACTACATTCTCTTTGCCCTTCTTGTACTTAATGATGTATGGAAAAGTTTCTACAAACTCTAACCATTTGGCATGTCTCTTCTTGAGTGTTGTTTGTCCTCTCAGATGCTTAAGAGTTTCATGATATGTATGGATAACAAAATCTTTAGACAATAAGTAATGTTGCCAAGTTTCCATAGATCTTACCAAAGCATAAAGCTCTTTGTCATAGGTGGGATAGTTTAAGGCTGCTCCATTGAATTTCTCACTGAATAAGCCACTGGTCGCCCTCCTTGGGTAAGTACAGCTCTTATTCCAGTCCCTGATGCATCACATTCAATCTCAAAATTCTGATCAAAGTTAGGTAATACCAGGACTGGCGCATGAGTAAGACTGTCTTTGAGTTTGTTGAATGCTTCTTCTTGTGCTGATCCCCATTTAAAATCAACATTCTTCTTGATTACTGAGGTCAATGGGGCGGCAATGGTGCTGAAATCTCTAACAAACCTCCTGTAGAAGCTTGCTAATCCATGAAAGCTTCTTACATGTCCAATCGTTGATGGAGTTGGCCATTCATGTATGGCTTTAATCTTCTCCTCATCAATCTTTAATCCCTGGGAACTTACAACAAATCCTAGAAACACAACTTCATTAGTGCAAAAAGTACACTTTTTCAGGTTTGCATACAGGTTCTCAGCTCTCAATGTCTCAAGTACTTGTTCTAAGTGTTTCAAGTGATCATCTAAGCAGGTACTGTAAATCAATATGTCATCAAAATAGACAACTACAAACTTACAGATGTATGCCCTTAAGACGTGATTCATGAGTCTCATGAATGTGCTGGGAGCGTTTGTAAGTACAAATGGCATGACTAGCCATTCATACAAGCCCCTCTTTGTCTTGAAGGTTGTCTTCCATTCGTCACCTTCTTTCATCCTCACTTGGTGATATCCACTTTTTAAATCGATCTTAGAGAAAATGGCTGCTCCATTTAACTCATCCAGCATGTCATCAAGCCTGGGAATTGGATGCCTATACTTGATGGTGATGTTGTTTACAGCTCTACAGTCTACACACATCCTCCAAGACCCATCTTTCTTTGGTACTAGAAGAACATGAACTGCGCATGAGCTTAAACTCTCCCTGATGTATCCTTTAGACATAAGTTCTTGAACCTGTTTCTCTAGCTCCTTAGCTTCTTCTGGATTTACTCTATAAGCAGCTCTATTGGGAAGAGGTGCGCCTGGTACTAAGTCTATCTGATGCTCTATGCCCCTCACAGGAGGTAAACCTGGTGGAATCTCCTCTGGAAAGACATCTACAAATCGATCTAAGAGCTTAAGTACTTATGGTGGTGGTTCCCTTTCATCTTGTCCTGAAAGTAACCCTTCTTTAAAGATCATTAGTAACACCTGTTCTTTTAAATAAAGTGATTTAAGAACAGTAGCAGGTGTAACATAGAGATTAGTTTTACTTACCTCAGATCTTTTGGCCATAGCTCTTTGCATCTCATGTACTTCTTGAGGAGTAAGAGGTGCTAAGTTGTGCTTGCGGCTGTTATGAGTGAAGCTGTAGTAGTTTGTGCGCCCATTATGCATTGTCTCCTTGTTAAATTGCCAAGGCCTGCCTAGTAACAGATGACCAGCTTGCATGGGGACTACATCACATACTACACGATCTGTATACTTGCCTATGTTGAATGGCACAGTGACTTGCTCAGCTATCTTAAGCTCGGTTTCATCATTGAGCCATCTCAGCTTGTAAGGATGGGGATGCTTGGTTCTTTGCAAGCCTAGTTTCTTCACCAAATACTCACTGGCTACATTAGTGCAAGAACCTCCATCAATAATCAAACTAAATACCTTAGAGTTTATTGTGCATCTGGAGTGAAAGATGTTCTCTCTTTGAACAGTCTCTGGATCAAAGAGTGTGCTGAGGGCTCGCCTAACAACAAGTATCTCTCCTACTTCAGGGTAGTTGATTATATCATCCTCTGATCCTTCTTGTTCCTCATCTGCTTCATCTTGAGATTCATATTCTCCATTGTCTTTGAGAATCATGACTCTCTGGTTTGGCCAATCTCTTGTATAATGTCCTTTTCCCTGACATTTGAAACAAGTAATATCACGATCCCTTGTATTTTGTTGAGTAGGAAACTTACTTGGCTATGGTTTGAATCCCTTAGAGGTTTCTGGGGCAGATTTCTTGAACCTTGAATCTGCTTCTATAGACTTCCCTTTTTGTATATTGCGTTGAGCTTGTGGAATCCAAGTACTCTCGCTTCTATTTGTAGAAGCTATCTTTCTCTTGATATGCTGCTCAGCTTGGATTGCTAAATGCAGTAGCTCCTCTAGATCATGATAACTCTGCCTTTCCACTTTTCTAGCAATCCTGTCTTGAAGTCCATCAAGAAATTGAGCCATCAATGTTTCTGGTGTATCTTCTACCTCCAATCTGTTCTTGAGGGTCTCAAATTCTTCAAAGTACTCCTCTACAGACTTTTTTCCTTGTGAAAGCTTGTGAAATCTCCTCTGCAAGTCTATGTGGTAGTGAGCAGGTACATATCTCTTCCTCAGATTGAATCTCATATCTCCCCAAGTACTGACTTGATCATGTCTATGCTTTCTCCTCTCTGAAACATCTCTGTCCCACCAAGCTAAGGCGTTATCAGTGAGTTGTGCAGCAGCAAGAGACACTTTCCTTGCATCAGAATATTTGTAGTATTCAAAGATATACTCCATTCTTCTCTCCCAATCCAAATAAGCATTTGGATTGATCTTTCCAGCAAATGTAGGTGCAGTGAGCTTGAGATCTTTGCCTCCATCTCTTGCATAATCATCCTCTCTGTTTCTGTCTCTTGGATAATTCCCTCTTTGATTGTAGTTTCCAGCAGGATCAGGTGGTACTTGTCTTCTCTGGTGATGTGGAGGGTCATCCTCTAAGTCTGGCATATCATCATCTTCCTCTTCCTGAGGGTTCCTTTGTCCATTAACAACTCTAACAGGAGCTCTGCGTGGCACATGAGCAGTTGGTGGCTGCTCAATCCGAGTAATACGCTCTCCAAGCGTAGCTTGAGCATTGGTTAGCTGAGTGAGGCTAGCCTGAATCCCAGTAAGGATGCGAGTGAAGTCAGCTTGCTCAGCAGCTTCTCCCATGGCTTCCTGTATTCAAGCAAAAACAACAAACAAAGATCAAGTGCAGAAGTGTGGTATAGAGATTTAAAACAAATCAAATACCAGGCATTAATACAGTATGATTTTAAACGTGCAACAACAACAAATGAATGAAATATGATATGAATGATGCTTTTTTTTTTAATAAGTGTCGATGCAATGACTAGTGATAATGAACAGAATGGACCGCAGGTATTAAGACTGGATATGTAAATGCCCAAATGAAGCTAAAAAAAGATGACTTGATTTTATTTTATTTTTGACTTTTCCGGTTTTTAAAATGGTATGCAAGACTAGAAATGATATCAAATGGTGCAAAGTATGGATACCACGAGCAAAACAAAGGAATGCAAATGAATGTGGTCGTTTTTATGGATTAAAGAAAGGTCAACTAAGCAATGAATATGGAAACAGATATGGAAGAACCCAAAATAAACTTTCCTAAACAGTACAAACACGTCTTTGGCCAGCAAATGAGTTGACTAGGGATTCAATGCTAGGGAAAACACGGTTTTGCTTGAAATGGAATGAGAAAATGGATTCAAGTGACAATTGGAATGCAGAACTATGAAACAAGGATTCGCAGGACAAGAACTCAAGAACAAAATCAATGGCAGAGAATTTTTTTTTTGATGAAAACAGTTTAAACAAACTAATGATGAATGATTCAGATATGCAGAATGATAAGAAACGAATCGCAGTGCAAACATAAAGGGGATCTAAATATATTCTTTTTGGAGTTTTTTCTGGAAATGAAGAACACAAGCAATAAACTAAAAGTACATAAATAAAACAAGGGATAGATTCACCTGACTTGGAGCCTAAGTTCTGATACCAGATGATGTAAGAACAAGCAGAGAGATACAAAAAATGTTTTTTGAAAGAAAGATAGCAGAACAATTGTACTTTGGAGGTTAAAATATTGTGTGTGTGCAGATTTGTCTGTTGTTCTCCAGCCCAAATTCAACATCCAAATTAATGGTCTCTCAACTCAACTTTGTTTGTTTTACTCTTTCTCAAGAACAAGAATAAAGAACACAACTTCTTTTGAATTGGAAAGTTAGGCCATCGATTGGGCAGCTTCATAATACAGAATCTCTGGCCGAACCTTCTTTTCTCCACAGAAACTGACCACACTCTTCCAGTCACCAACATCCTAAGGCATTAGCACACATATCAATAATATCTGATTAATCTATGTTCACAATTCAACTCAAGAAAGACGAAGGCAATTGTTTTGTCTTATACCTCTTCTTCTAATGCTTCAGGTCTGAGACTGATCCACCGGTTCTTTTTATAAGCTAGACAGCTGTGTTCTTCTTCTTCACCAGAGCAAACCTGCATTTCCATATTCCGAGTCTGTAACAGAGTAATACAAAAGAACAATAGAACAAACAATTGTGATCATGTCTCAGATATTACCATTGACACAAGCCGGTACAAAGTGTTTGGCTCTAAGCCTTCGTATAGCCTGCTGATATCTATCTCACAGTCCAAAGCCTTTGTTGTTTCAGATATTTGTTCTTCAGTTTCATCCTTCTCCCATACCAACACTTTATGTTGCAAACCCACAAAACACCAACGTTACATTTTTTAAGAAGAAAGTTATATATATATATATTAAACTGGTTTGATAAAATTTATTAATTATTAAAATTATAAATCTCTCCTTTTATTTTTATTTTTATTTTTGTGATTCGCCTGACACATCACATTTTTTATAAATTTTTTTTGTTGACTCAGCAGTCACGTCGTAGCCACGTCAGCAATTTCAAACGGTTGACTCACAGATTTAAGGCCAATGTATGTTTTGGCCGTTTGTTTAGAGTTTAGGTATGAAATTATAAAAAATATAAAGTATGGATATATTTTCGCACATGTCGGAAATATATGTACGGATCGGGACCGCAACCCAGAGTTTGGATACGAATTGGCTGGTCGCGACAGGTTTGTTGTGGCTTCTTCCCTTCAATTTGTGACAACCAGTTTAAATGCTAACTCTAGAGACTTGTCTTTGTTTGCAGCTATGCTATCGTTACTATCCTTTCGGACGAATATGAGGCAATAGAGAAGGCGAAGAAACTTAGTGGATCTAGAGTGTATGGATTTAGAATTGAAGTTGGGACTTTGTGTAACCATCCGGATCCACAATCAATGTCATGGGGCTGTTCTTTGGGAGGTAATAATTTTTCCACTCTTAGATTCTTGATTCTTGGTAACAAAGTAAAATCTCTCATTATAATTCGTTGTTTATTTTTAGGTCCGGGTGAGATTCTACCTCTCTCTCGGAAGGTGGAAGAAAGCTCTCTCTCAGAAGAATAAGAAGAAGAAGAAGAGATACAAAGCACTCTCTTAGGGGAAGGCGTCTTGGTGTTTTTTAATTGTGATACAATGCAACTTTCTCTTTTTATTACTACTATGGTTTTTCTTTTGTTTTTGTCTGGATGTTAAAAATATAATAAACTTGGTAGATGGGGTACTTCTTCAAGTTTATAATTTACAAATAGGGTATTGTTAAAAATAATTTATAATTATCCATTCTTCATCATTGATAAGAGCGAGTGGCTAAGATCAACAAGTGGATAAGATGAACTTGTGGATAAAATCAACGAATGGATAAGATCTATCCAAACTTTTCAAACTTCAATAAATAGCTGTCCTTACTCTTTGTAAAAACATAAGTTTTGAAGAAGTTCAATAAGAGAATTCTCTCTTCCTCTTTCTCTCTCTACTCTCTCTACTCTCTCTCTAGAATTCATTTTCTCTTAAACTCTTTATGCTTCTCTCCTAGAAAGCATAGTTTCTATGTAGAGAGAGCATTAGTTTACAACACGTTATCAGCACGAACGTCTCTCGATCTGTCTGTATACCAGTAAGATAAGATTTATTTGTGTTCAATTCACGTTTATTCAAATTTATTATTTACGGGAAGATAGGCTATGCCTTCTCCGTTTATTTGTTATGCCGGGATGATAGGCTCTGCCTTCTCCGAGCCGATCGTTATGATAGGCGCTGCCTTCACGATCGAAAAAATGATCACATGGTAGACTATGTCTCCTCATATCAATATTTATGGAGTGGAAGGATAACACCTCCTCCTTATTTAATTTATGTCCATGCATTTAATTTATTTATGCAGTGGGAAGTTAAAACTCCCATTCTTGTTTATTTATTTATTTTGGAGTGGTAGTTTTAATAATTCCTCCGCAAGCAATTGAATGGTAGGCTCTGCCTCCTCATATTGCTTTAAATTATTGTCTTTTATTATGCCGTTATTATGCTCAATTTTTTATAAAATTAAATGGGTTAAGTTTTTGTTATTCAGTAATAATATTAAAATTCGGCAAAGCTCGAGACCTCCGCCCTTGATTTGTGTGGATATAATTATATGTCTTGGGCGGAAGATGCAAGGTTGCGTCTAAAGAGGAATGATCTCTTGAGCATTATTGATATGTCGGAAACGACACTATATAAGATAAGGCGAAAGCCATGATCTTTTTACGCTACCATATCTATGGTGGTTTATAAGATGAATCCATCACGAGTAAAGATCCTGAAGATCTTTGGAAATGAGTGGTTGAATCTCCAGGCGAGAGACTTCACCCAAAGCTCGGAGTTGATATACATCCTCCTGGTAGCTTAACAATATTAAACTCGTGATGATGAACCATCAGTTTCGTCCAACTGGGTTAACTCCATTCCTAGGAGAGAATGTTGAGTTATCCACTTAAAGTAAGTGTGATGGACGAAAGAGGAAAAATGATGATGGTTGGGACGTAAAAAGGCAAGGTGAAATCGCTTGCTAAAGATGTGGCATAAAACGTTATTGGGTACGCACGTGTCGTACGCCAAAACACTTCGCCGATCTGTATGCCGAATCACAAAAGATCTGAATAACATAACTTGATCTGGTTTTTAGTATATATAGTAAACAAAAGTATATGATAAAGTTTTGTTTATCAAAAGGCTTTTTATGTATATTAACCTTCTTTTTATAAGTTAATATTTTGGTTAACAATTGCATCTCTTATATGTATTGTGGCCTAGAAGATGTCACAATTTGAGATTAGGATGGAGATACATGTCTAGCAGACAGTGCTACGACACATACAATCCTTAGGGATAAAAAGTATTTCTCCTGTCTCAAAATGAAAGTCTCCACCGGAAGCGTGAATACTATAACTGGTTTTGCAAAGGTTATACTAGGCTCTGGAAGAGCGAGTTTTTCAATGCCAAGGGGTACAGAGTTTGTAGTGCAAGATGCATTATACTCCCCCGAGTCTAAGCGGAACTTATTAAGTTTCCGAGATATCCGAAGAAATGGATATCATATTGAGACTATTGATAAGAATGGCATTGAATATCCCTATAGTGCCACCCCTAAGAATAAAAATGGGACCACAAAAAAGATTGGGAATTTATGTCGGGTATTCGGCACCAAGTATAATTAGGTATCTTGCACCGGTAACTGGTGATATGTTCACGGCACGGTTTGCCGATTGCCACTTTGATGAAAGTGAATTCTCTGCGTCAGGGGGAGGATTGAGATAATCACCAAATGATATCACATGGTGTATACACTTTTTGGCTTATCTTGATCCTCCTACTAATCAACGCGAGGTGGAAGTTCAGAAAATTATACATATGCAAAGTTTGGCAAATCAGTTACCTGATGCATTCACAGATACGAGGAGGGTAACGAAGTCTCATATCCCCGCAGCTAATGCTCCATCAAGGGTAAATGATAGGGGTCAGGTTTTACCCTAATAAAACTACTGCAAGTGCACAGCAAATGCAATCGTAGTATAAGGGGTATCGAAATCCCAAGGGAAGTAGATGCTACACTAAGGTTTCTAAGTTCAGATTATGCTAGGTCAAATAGAATGAAAGTAAAACAAAGCAGGAAGTAAACGAGCAATCACAAATTAGGTTTCTTAAAATCAGGAGACTAAGGCGCTAGGTTCAGGGAAATTCTCAGGTGCGAATTAGGTTTCTTAAAATCAGGAGACTAAGGCGCTAGGTTCAGGGAAATTCTCAGGTGATCTAAATTGCAGGTCTAGACAAAATGTTAGGAATTATGAAGATCCGTTCTTGAACTCGAAACACTAATGTAAAATCAACCAACTCTCGCTGCGAAGATTATCTATGTCTAAACCCTAGAATTCCAAATCTCTTTGCAAAT
>JAHZTW010000001.1:117882660-117949456 GCA_020283515.1 Alliaria petiolata
CAGAGAAGGCCTGACTGGGATAAATGGCAAGTGGCCATGAGGAATGAAATATTCTCCCTTACTAAACGGAACGTATTCGGACCGATAGCTGTTACACCTGAAGATGTAATGCCGGTCGGATACAAATGGATCTTTGTAAGAAAGAGAAATGAGAAAAATGAGGTCACAAGGTATAAAGTTTGCCTTGTGGCGCAAGGTTTTTCTCAACGACCGGGAATTGATTATGAAGAGAGATATTCCCCGGTCATGGATGCAATCACATTCAGGTACTTAATAAGCCTAACAGCCTCTAAGAATTTAGAGATGTACCTGATGGATGTTGTGACTGCATATCTATATGGTTCACTTGATAGTGACATATACATGAAAATCCCTGAAGGATTTAAGATCCCTGAAGGGTCAAAGATGCCTAAAGCATCTAAAGAGCTATGTTCGGTCAAACTACATCGATCACTTTACGGATTAAAGCAATCCGGACGCATGTGGTATAATCGCTTAAGTGAGTATTTGTTGAGTAAAGGTTACGTCAACAATGTGATATGCCCATGTGTGTTTATAAAGAAATCCGCATCAGGATTTGTGATCATTGATGTGTATGTTGATGACCTGAACATGATTGGAACTCAAAAGGAGATTGATGTTGCAAGAACTCACATGAAAGATGAGTTCGCGATGAAAGATCTTGGAAAGACAGTTTTGTTTTGGGCTCCAAATAGAGCATTTCCAAGATGGAATATTTTTGCATCAATCAAATTACACCAGAAGGGTGTTGAAACGCTTTAGTATGGATAAAGCGACTCCTTTGAGTACTCCAATGGTCAATAGACCACTCGATGTTGACAAGGATCCATTTCGGCCTTGTGAAGGTAATGAAGAAATATTAGGTCCTGAAGTGCCTTATATGAGCGCTATAGGTGGACTTTTATATCTTGCAAATTGTACTAGACTAGATATAGCTTTTGCTACTAACTTACTTGCAAGGTATAGTTCATCACCGACACGCAGGCATTGGAATGGAATAAAGCATATATTCCGTTATCTTCAAGGCTCGATCGCAAACATGATATATTTTCACATTTGGTGGAACTGCGATCTCTTGGCGATCCCAGAAACAAACATTGGTCGCCACATCTTCAAATTATGCGGAGATTATTGCGCTTCATGAAGCATGCAGAGAATGTGTATGGCTGAGATCCATAGCTCATCATATACAAGAAGCAAGCGGAATAATCACATATAAAGAACCAACAAAAGTGTTTCAAGACAATGCTGCTTGTGTCGCTCAAATTAAAGAAGGTTATATCAAGAGCGATAGAACGAAGCATATCCCTCCAAGATTTTTCTCTTATACTCAAGAGCTCGAGAAGAATAAAGAAGTGGATATTCAGTATGTTCGTTCAAGTGACAACGCAGTTGATCTCTTCACAAAGGCGCTTCCTGCTACAACATTCAAGAAGCATGTTCAGAATATTGGAATGCGGCATCTACGAGATTTGTGAAGAGAAGATGAGATCCATCATTTCCAGGGAGAGTTTGCTGTTGTTGTACTCTTTTCCTTTGCCATGGTTTTTGTCCCATTGGGTTTTTCTATGGAAATGTTTTTAACGAGGCAGCGCGCAACTTCACAGTATGGATACTCAAGGAGAAGCATTATTGCACTCTTTTTCCCTTGTCATGGTTTTGTCTCATTGGGTTTTTCCATGATAAAGTTTTTAACGAGGCAGTACGCAACACATCAATGATAATGGATAATCAAGGGGGAGTGTTAAAAAAATTTTATGATTATCTATTCTCCATCATTGATAAGAGCGAGTGGATAAGATCAACAAGTGGATAAGATGAACTTGTGGATAAGATCAACGAATAGATAAGATCTATTCAAACTTTTCAAACTTCTATAAATAGCTGTCCTTACTCTTTGTAAAAACATAAGTTTTGAAAAAGTTCAATAAGAGAATTCTCTCTTCCTCTTTCTCTCTCTACTCTCTCTACTCTCTCTCTAAAATTCATTTTCTCTTAAACTCTTTATGCTTCTCTCCTAGAAAGCATAGTTTCTATGTAGAGAGAGCATTAGTTTACAACATTTATTTTTATTTTATTTTTTTAGAGAAGAGGACTCACTATTTGCTCTACTTTATAAATATTTTTTAGCCCACAAATAATTTCACTAATAACACAAGTGTGTCATTTTCAATTTACCTTTAATTATTTTTATTGTTTTTAAATTTTGCTTCTTCCTCTACTTCTTTTGTCCTTTGATCTAGCTTAGCCTCGATTAAATCAAATATCTTTTGTTTTTGTCTTGATGTTAAAAATATAAGCTCAAATATATGCCAAAGTGTGATGTTTTATCGCTTTGCACATGGAACACCAATTGAATTGCACAAGATATAATATATGTGCATTCTCATGAAGAAATTGCATAAGATTGGCGGGCGAGTAGAAAAATGAAAAGAAAAAATAAAACTGCAAAAGGATTGTGCCCACGAGATTTAGGGTTACTTGTGGCAGAAGATCAATTTTGGCGCTCTTTTCTTGATGTATATATCACGTGACCCTCACGTGACCAAACCAACCGACTCTGTTCCTAAAGCCTTTGCCTTCTTTCGTCGTTGTCTCTACCCATTTTCTCTAACTTGTCTCTTTTTGTTACTCGAGCAAATCCAGAAAAAGTCTTAGAATTAGAAAGAAAAGCGCCATTATTGTTTTCTTTGAGATTTCAACAAGAAATGTCGCTGATTCCAGCCCTGATCATGGTGATGGAGCCATCGGAGGTTCAAGAAGTTGAGAAAGACAAAGAAAATTGACCAGAAAAAAAGATCCGTAAGTATTAGAATTGTTCTCATCCGATTATATTTATGCTTTTTCCATAGAATTTCTCTGAAATTCGTCTTCTTGGTGGCTCAGAGATCTTTCAGTAACGCATGGCCAAGCTTCTGAGCCGATGAAAACAGAGGAATCTGAAGAGAAACGACCAAACGCCGCGTGTGTTGCAGCTCTTGATACGATACTCAAGGTTTTGCAAGAATGTGATTGTGCAGTCTGAATCTATGTTTCTCGATCTTGTGTGTTTGATTTAACATTTCAAGAATGTGTTTCTGCAGTCTTAAGCGGTGTCTTGATAAATATTTGTGAAGAAACACATCAGAGATTCACGGAAGTTTATTTAGACCGCCTTCAAGATCACTTTCTCAGCAATCTAATTCTCACTCGTCCTCTGGTCTCTTCTCTGTAACCTTTTAAAACCTTTTTTTTTCTCAAGCTTCTTCTTCTCTACTCTTCAGGATGAAAACGGTGTTTAAGACCACCTCCATTGCACATTTATTAGAGTGTCTTTAAATTAAAAAATATTAAAAAAAGAATGAACAGTTAATATGCGTGTCTCTGCAAAGACCCTAAGACACATCAAGACCTCTTAGGTGTCATCTTATTATTGGAAGGCAAAATTAATTTTTTTTTCTTTTTTCTAAAACTGTTTTACAGCTCCTTATATCAATAAAATATTATTAAATTTAATATTAATTAAATGTGAAGACATTAATAAATTAGATGACCAATGAGAATGCTCTAAGTCGTACGTCGTCATTGTCAGCTGAGGTGGGCAAAGTTGATGACATGGCAGAAGGAATAAAGTGAAGAGAAGTCGTATAAAAGTAATAGTCGAAAGTTGTGCGTTGTTGTTTATGCAATTACAAAAGAGAATTGTATCAAAGAGAGGAGACAAAGAGAGTATAGAAGGATGATTAGCTCGTGAGAGGATCGGATACTCTGGGTTCTTTGTTACTGAGTAGAATCGTAGTTGGTTCATAACAAATTGGTGCGGTGAGCATGGAATTGTTACTTGTAATACGTGATTGTTGAATGGAATTGGAGTTTGGTTCTTATAAAATTGGTGTTGGTGACGTTTGGATCGATCATTCATCGCGACCGAGAAACTAATCGGAGATTACGAGCAGCGCATTGATTGGGGAAATCGGAATCATCGGTGGTTTCGATGGATTCGGTGTTGCAATGGCAAGCGGAGGCTGGAATTCAGCATGATGAGATGAATCGCACAATGGAATCGATGGAGAAGACGCTTGCAGCAATGATGAAGATTTTTCAAGATCGAGTGACGACGAAGGTTAATGTGCGCGATCCGGACATAAATTCGTCCAAGCAATCGATTCAGTTACACGCTTCCACTTCGGAACCTGGCCTTAATAATTCCTCTGTTGATTTGCAAGGGATTTCACCGGTGATGCCTAATCGTGAGAATATGGTGCGTAAAATGGATATGCCGGTATGTGATGGCAAGAATCCACATGGATGGATCGCTCGCGTTGAGCGTTTCTTTCGACTTGGTCAATGCACCGAAGAGGAGAAATTAGGCATGGTGTTTCAGTCTAGCTGGAGATGCTCTCAATTGGTACAAAGATGTGTAGGAACCGCAAAATCGGAATAAGATTTTAAGGATAATAAAATCGATAAACGAACAAGTAAGAAAGAGGGAGAAAACGAGAGAACGGAAAACGGATCTTTGAGAAGAAATCCGTGTAGGAACCGCAAAACCAGAATAAAATTTTAAGGGTAATAAAATCGATAAACGAACAAGTAAGGAAAAGAGAAAAAACGAGAAAACGGAAAACGGATCTTTAAGAAAAAATCCGAATATCGGAGGCGAGAAAAACTATTTCCGTAACTCAATAAATCGCCCGTAGTGAGACGGTTTAGAATACAATTTTTGAATCCCAATATACAACCGATACGAGACCGTTTCGCAGCACTCGAAAACGGAATCTACAAACTCTAATAAACACTACGTTAAACTCTCGAGACTTAAGAACCAAAAACGAGAAGACGTTTGCGAGACTCACTTAGAACTAAGAGGAGGATCGTTGGAAGAGATTCTTTGGTGAGTTAGAGAGTGTTTGATGTTTTTGAGTGAGATTAAAATGAGAAGAATCGCTTCCTTATATAGGCGAGAGGAATGATGGGTTTTTTGATCCAAATAATTTTCTTGCAAAGCTGGCCACAAGCTCACGATACACAAAAGGAGATTGGTCGACAAGGTGGAAAAAATTATTTCCAATTTTTGATTACTTTGCACATGGAGCAGGAAACATATCATTTAAGTTCTTTTCACTCTTCCAATAAATGGATCCAACAATCTCCCACATGAAAAGAAATTACTCTAAACAAAAGACGACTCGACTGACTCTACTACTTCTATCACTAGACAGAAGGACTTTTCGAGAGTTTAAACGAAAATTCACTGTGTTTAAGATAGTAGCATTTTTCAGCTTTGAACTACTCATTTTTATATCTGTCGGGTTTACTTGGCCAGGAGGTGAACTTGATGTCTTGAACCACCCGGATTTTGATGTAAACCGAGACAACAGCTATAATACAGCTTCATTTCTCGTAGAACTGAGTTCTCTATTGTGTTCATTTTGGCCTTAAACTTGCTTGGTTATTCGTGAGTGAACTTGGAAAATATAGCCTCACTTTATTCTCCTAGAAACGGCCGTATTTCACACTCACTAGATGATCTTCCAATAACTTTTTCAGAAGTATCTTGTCATACTCCACTATTACAAAGTTATGGAATCATTAGAAGCTAATGCTTAACCTTATCACGTACAGGTTTATAGCACTGTTTATCATCCTAGGAATTGGGTAGAGATACAAGTCTCACAATACTTTTTACAGATTTCATTTGATTTAGTTTTCCCTTTGAACATAGATCTTGGGATCTCCAGTCACATAGGTGGGGTTTCCATCAAACTTCGTCTTTAATTTATAGGCTTTAAACCCATTCCTTTTGATGATTTTTCAACTTGATCTCGTGACAAACCTTTAGTAAATGGATCCGCTAGGTTGTCATCCGATTTGATATAATCAATCGTGATTACACCACTTGAGATCAAATGTCTAATGGTTTTATGTCGTCTCCTAATATGACGAGATTTACCATTGTAGAGATTATTCAATGCCCGAGCTATAGCCGATTGACTATCGCAGTGTACACGTAATGCTGGCACTGGTTTCTCCCACATAGGAATGTCTTCCAAAAAATTTCGAAGCCACTCTGCTTCCTCTGCGGCTTTATCTAGCGCTATAAACTCAGATTCCATGGTTGATCTGGCTAACAAAGTTTGTTTGGAAGATTTCCAGGACACCGCTCCACCTCCAAGCGTAAAGACATATCCACTCGTGGATTTTGAGTTCTTAGAATCGGAAATCCAGTTTGCATCACTGTATCCTTCTAAAACTGCGGGTTCTTTACCGTAGTGAAGACCATAATTTTTGGTATAACGTATGTAATTTAATACTCTAGTTATAGCTTTCCAATGTTTATGTCCTGGATTGCTTGTGTAGCGGCTTAGTACATTTACTGCATGCGCTAGATCGGGTCTAGTACAATTTGTCAAGTACATCAGACTTCCGATCACTCTTGCATATTCCAGTTGTGACACAGCTTCACCCGAATTCTTTTGAAGGTGAAGTTGAGAATCTACAGGAGTTTTCGCTGTCCCGTTTGAGTATTTTTTAAACCTCTCAAGTATCTTTTCAGCATAATGAGTTTGAGACAGGATAATTCCGTCAGAATTTCTAGTGATTTGGATCCCTAGAATTACATCTGCGAGTCCCATATCTTTCATATCAAACTTGCTTTTTAGCAGTTGTTTAGTTTGATTGATTAGATCTTTTGTACTTCCGAGAATGAGCAGGTCATCCACGTACAAACATAATAAAATGTACCCTTGTGGAGTACACTTTATGTAAATGCACTTATCACATTCGTTGATGCTGAAACCGTTTGACATCATTACGTTGTCAAATTTTTCGTGCCATTGTTTCGGAGCTTGTTTAAGTCCATATAATGACTTCACAAGTCGACATACTTTATGTTCTTGTCCTGGGACGACAAAACCTTCTGGTTGTTTCATATAAATCTCTTTTTCTAAATCTTCGTTTAGAAAAGCAGTTTTAACATCCATTTGATGGATTTCTAGACCTCTTAAAGCAGCAATGCTTGTTAGCGTTCTTATAGAGGTTATTCTCGTTACCGGATAATATGTGTCAAAGAAATCCAAGCCTTCTTTTTGCCGGAATCCTTGCACTACAAGCCTAGCCTTGTATTCGTCTATCGACCCATCGGTTTTCAACTTTGTTTTGAAAATCAATTTACACCCTAATGGTTTAAACCCTTGTGGTAGGTCTGTTATCTCATATGTATGATTTTCCATAATAGAGTCGAACTCGTTATTAACGGCTTCCTTCCATGAAGGTGCGTCTGGTGTGGACATGGCTTCGGCGAAAGTTCTTGGTTCATTCTTTGTAAGAAAGACCATTAAGAAATCATCACCGTAAGATTTTTTCCTTACGAGCCCTTTTGCTGCGTCTAGGTTCATCTTCGACGTCTTCTGCATCATCAAATGATGTGCCCGAAGTGCTTGTGCCCGAAGTGCTTGCCTTGTTTACGGAGGTGATCGCTTCACTTTCTTCACGAGTTTGTTTTGGGTTTTGTTTAACCTTGCATGGAAAAACGTGTTCAAAGAAAGACGCGTTTTTTGATTCCATGGTTGTATTTATGTGAATATCCGATACATCTGATTGATGAATTAGAAATCGATAAGCACTACTGTTGTGTGCATATCCAATGAAAATACAATCCACCGTTTTTGGTCCGATTGTGACTTTTTCGGAGGTGGCACTGCAACTTTTGCTAGACACCCCCACACTTTTAAGTATTTATACGATGGCGGAATACCTTTCCAAAGTTCATAAGGAGTTTTTCCCATGACTTTGTGTGGTATTTTATTGAGGATATAATTTGTGATAAGCAATGCTTCCCCCCCCCACATGTCCTGGGCTAACCCAGATTCATGCAACATCGCATTCATCATTTCTCTAAGAGTTCGGCTTTTTCTTTCCGCAACTCCGTTAGATTCCGGTGAGTATGGAGCAGTGGTTTGATGGATAATCTCATGTTCTTGACAAAAAGCATTAAACGGTCTATCATATTCACCTCCTCTATCACTTCTAACTATTTTAATAGTTTTGTTTAGTTGATTTTCAACTTCGCGCTTATATTCCTTGAATTTTTCCAAGGTTTCATCTTTGCTACGTAACAAATATACGTAACAGTATTTTGTATGATCATCTATGAACGTTACAAAATACCTTTTACCGCCTCTAGTTGGTGCGTATTTTAAATCACATAAATCTGTATGTATTAAGCCTAGAGGTTCGGTGGTTCTTTCAACTTGAGGTGATGGCGTTTTTGTGAGTTTGGCCTGTACGCACACTTCACATTTTTCTTTGCTTGTTTTGCATTTCGGGATTAGGTTCAAGTTCATTAATCTTTTTATAGATTTGTAATTCACATGTCCTAATCTTTCATGCCAAATATTAAATGACTCAAGCAAATAAGCAACTGGGTTTTTCTCATTGAGTGAAATCTTCGAAACAGATTCAGCAACATTTGAAACAGAAGCAACATTATTAGCAATAACATTCTTAGAGCTAGAAGCATCGTTATTGCGAATGACTGTCGTAACACACATTTTGATCAGTCCGTTCTTCTCATAACCCCTGCCAACAAACACCCCAAATTTCCTCAGCACGAGCTTGTCTGCTTCAAGATTAGCAGCAAAGCTGGCCTTGCTCATCAGAGTGCCAGAGATTAGGTTCTTTCTCATATCAGGAACGTGTTTGACATTCTTAAGAGTGAGTTCCTTTCCCGAGGTCATCTTCAGCACAACCTTTCCACGACCATGTATTTTAGAGAATGCAGAATTCCCCCATGAACAGCTGTTCGGTCGATGTACTTTTCTGGTAGGTGCTGAACATTGCACGTCCAGCGCAAATGTGGGTTGTTGCACCAGTGTCATACCACCACTCTTTCGGGTTGTCTTCCACCATGTTGACTTCCGAGACCACAGCGCACATGTCTTCTTCTGTCAAATTGGCTTGAGCTTTCCCATTGTCTTTGGGCTTGCTGCGACAAACATCACTTTTGTGACCAATCTTGTTACATTTGTGGCATTTCCCTTTGAACTTTGTTTCAGCGTTGTTGCGCTTTTTGAAGTTCTTGAGATGCCTTGTTCACAGCCACACCCTTGTATTTTCCCTTGTGTGTTGCCACATTGACATTGTGCTCCTGGAATTGTAGACCGTTTGCTTGACGGTTTCTGCTTTCCATTTGCAGCCTGGTGATGACTTCTTCGAGAGTCATCGCCTTCCGTTTGTGCTTGAGGTAGTTCTTGAAATCCACCCAACTCGGAGGTAACTTCTCAATGAAGCTATTCACGGTGAAGATCTCACAAATTGACATTCCCTCAGCAGCTATGTCATGACAAATTAATTGGAGTGCTTCCACTTGATCCATGATCGGTTTGGAATCCACCATTTTGAAGTCAAGAAATTTTGCAACCGCATATTTCTGACATCCAACGTCTTCAGATTTGTACTTCTTCTCCAGAGCCATCCATAATGATTTGGAGGATTTTTCCATACTGTAAACAAGGTACAACTGGTCATTGAGGCGGCCTAAGATCCAACCTCTGCAAACAAAATCCCCATGGATCCAGGCTTCAACACTTGCGAGAGTGAAGGCACACGTGTTTCCTTCTGGAAGGACTGGTGCGTCCTCCTTCAGAAACTTATCGAACTTCATGTTCGTCAAGAAGAAATGCATCTTCAGTTGCCATGTTTTGAAACCTTTTCCGTCAAAGTGATCCGGCATGAGTCCATGTCTCGCGGATGCAGGTATTGACGGAATCATAGGATGGGCAACATTGGGTGTTGCAGCCGTTGGAAAACCATCACCAAACATGATTCGGCGTGTCGGCTCATCGACATCATTTGCACCCACTGGTCCAAACAGAATCGGTGTTTGATCGAATACGTTTGAGGTACCGGTAGCCATCTATTCACAAGTAAAAAAATGAATCAGTAACCACTCGATTTGAACCAAAGTTCAATAAAAGATTTATCTAGAATAAATCGAAAATAGCGGATCTAGTTAACAATCTTAGATCGCTAATGAATGTTTAGCAAACTCGCTTTTAAGCGTTTGCTGAAACTTTATAATCGGTTAATGCGTTTTACAAACTCGCTTAGAAGCGTTCGTAGAAACGGATACCCTTTTTTTTTTTTTTGGCAATCGATTTTTGAAGAAACCGCAGAAACTTAATCCGTTTTTAGCGAAAGAGTAAGAACGGATTTATTGAGTTACGATTGTAGGAACCGCAAAACCGGAATAAGATTTTAAGGGTAATAAAATCGATAAACAAACAAGTAAGGAAGAGGGAGAAAACGAGAGAACGGAAAACGGATCTTTGAGAAGAAATCCGTGTAGGAACCGCAAAACCGGAATAAGATTTTAAGGGTAATAAAATCGATAAACGAACAAGTAAGGAAATGGGAAAAAACGAGAAAACGGAAAACGGATCTTTGAGAAGAAATCCGAATATCGGAGGCGAGAAAAACTTTTTCCGTAATTCAATAAATCGCCCGTAGTGAGACGGTTTAGAATACGATTTTTGAATCCCAAGATACAACCGATACGAGACCGTTTCGCAGCACTCGAAAACGGAATCTACGAACTCTAATAAACACTACGTTAAACTCTCGAGACTTAAGAACCGAAAACGAGAAGACGTTTGCGAGACTCACTTAGAACTAAGAGGAGGGTCGTTGGAAGAGATTCTTTGGTGAGTTAGAGAGTGTTTGATGTTTTTGAGTGAGATTAAAATGAGAGGAATCGCTTCCTTATATAGGCGAGAGGAAGGATGGGTTTTTTTATCCAAATAATTTTCTTGCAAAGCTGGCCACAAGCTCACGATACACAAAAGGAGATTGGCCGACAAGGTGGAAAAAATTATTTCCAATTTTTGATTACTTTGCACATGGAGCAGAAAACATATCATCAAAGTTCTTTTCACTCTTCCAATAAATGGATCCAACAAGATGAATTGGCCAGCGATAGATTCACAAATTGGAGTGAGTTCAAGCGAAGATTAATTGCTCGATATGCACAAGTCCAGCCTCGTTTTCTCTCACAAAGGATCCTGAAGGAGGAATCGATTCATGAGAGTGCTCACAAAGCAGAATCTAGTACACAGGAGAAATCAATTCAAGACACAGAAGCTATTCCGGAGACAGAATCGTCAATATAAGTGGGAGAGGCGTGTCAGGAGAAGGAATTGATTCCACAAAAAGCCTCGGCTCAGATTACAGTGTTTCAAAAGGAGGTATCACGCTTGTTTGTGGAACCAAGCCATGGATTTCTTAATACGGAATTGTCATGTGTTTTCGTGAAGAACACTTGCTCGCAGTCACATGGTGGTTATGTCTTGGATGCTTTACGCTCTGATTTTGGTCTTGATAAGTGGATTACTCAAAAAGGGGACAAAGTATACATTCTTCATGTCAAAGACGTGGTTAAAAACTTTGCCAAGTCAACAACAGTTGTCAAGACCAAGCTTTGTGCATACGAGGTGTTTGACATTTTGTCTAGAACATCTAAGAATTAGAAAGAAGACGCTCAAGTGGTCAAAATCTTGGCGTTTCAAGTTCAAAAGCAGGACACAACTTCTTTTGAATTGGAAGGTTAGGCCATCGATTGGGCAGCTTCATAAAACAGAATCTCTGGCCGAACCTTCTTTTCTCCACAGAAACTTACCACACTCTCCCAGTCAACAACATCCTAAGGCATTACCACACATATCAATAATGTCTCTGATTAATCTACATTCACAATTCAACTCAAGAAAGACAAAGGCAGTTGTTTTGTCTTACCTCTTCTTCTAATGCTTCTTGTCTGAGACTGATCCACCGGTTCTTTTTATAAGCTAGACAGATGAGTTCTTTTTCTTCACCGGAGCAAACCTGCATTTCCATATTCTGAGTCTGTAACAGAGTAATACAAAAGAACAATAGGACAAACAATTGTGATCATGTCTCAGATTTTACCATTGACACAAGCCGATACATAGTGTCTGGCTCTAAGCCTTCGTATAGCATGCTGATATCTATCTCACAGTCCAAAGTCTTTGTTGTTTCAGATATTTGTTCTTCAGTTTCATCCTTCTCCCATACCAACACTTTATGTTGCAAACCCACAAAACACCAACATTAAATTGTTTTATCATAGCATAATAAATGAAACGAGTACATAAGATCACACTTACTGATTGTGAAGATAGGCGGGCATTTACTTATAACATGATGAACAAAGTTTTCTTTTCCACAGCCTCCTGTTTTAATGTCACATAACATTTTATATTCCATGCGGATTATCTTAAGGATGTCCACAAAATTTATATCTCCAAAAGCACGCTGCATATATATGTAACCACATAACAACTTCTTGAGTGGGTAGTACCAGTTTTTGTAGTAAATACAATAATGGAAATAAATGAAACATACTTACTTTCAAGTCTCTGATTGAATCTGCAGCCATAACAACGCCATAAGAACTTTGCTCTGGATAATTTGGCGTCTTTCTGCATTTGCTACAACTCATTCTTTCATATTCTTCCAGTGTAAAAAGACGAGTTACCAAGCTTTCTTTTTCTGGACTTTTCCAGCAATGCCAAGACTCAAGTATGGATACGACTACCTCAGCAACATCACTTGACTGAAAAGAGTACAGAAACAAGATTATATTTAAGACAACAGTCAAGTCTTTTCAATAAAATAATAATACCATGCTTAGAAGCTTATATATATATATATATAACTACACAAACCATGGAACGAACTTCTATGGAAGTAAGTAAGTCGCTCAGGACAAAGCTGTAGAGTCGCTCATGAACTTGTTCTTCCAGGTCGTCATGAAATGGTTGCACATTGTGCACCAAATCCTCTTTAAGAACCTTAATGTTCAAGAGAGCCTGCACTACAACATGTTTTTGCGAAGCTATTCAAAGAGAACAAGGAAGTAAAGAGATACAAAATGAGCTGAATCAGAACATGAGAGTTTACGTATTATACCTTCAGCGTCATTTCAATAGCTGAATTGCATCTGGTTGCATCTTCTCTAAGAACTGACTCATGTCCAGGCATGGTTTGCATACCTTGAAGATGTCGAATGAAAGAAACAAGAATTATGCATCTTTAACAGAAAGTGGTTTCAGAATTTTCGTCATTGCAAAGTTCTTTTACAACCTTTAGCAGCTTCCTCTTCATTTTCAGCGTTGGATGAAATTTCCAATAAACCCCCTTCACATGAAAGAGTACTATCTGGTTCCACAGAATGTTCACTGGGCATGGAACACGTTTTGTTCAGAGAAAACCCGAAAACAATTTATCAACATGCAAGGAAGACTCTTTGAGATACTTACCATTCAACAGTCTTATCATGGGGACTAGGCATGATCGTTGAAGTTCTCTGTTGCATCATGAAGACAATTCCTTCTTACAACTGAGTAACTGAAAATTCAGAGAAGCAAATAGAGAATTTAGAAACTCTAGAGACCTTCTTGCTTCTATGTTTCTTCTTCTTTGACTCTGGTTTCTTCTCTGACTGTGGTTTCTTCTCCTCCCCGAGTAAAAGTTCTGCTTCTGCTGCTCCCTCCTAGACAATGAGACATCAAATATAATGTAAGTAACAAGTGAAATGCGGTCCTAATCAGAGGGAAGATGAAAACTCTCTGTATAAAACCAACCAGCAAGAAATCTTTCAGCGGCCGAAGGATGTAAGAGCGGTAGTCAAAAACAGAAAGTCTGATGAGGTAGTTCACCAAATTAATCCTTGAATTTTCAATCAGCAGAATCTTTGAATCAATTAGAGGAACCTGCAAATCAATATACACTTTTAAGATAAACAATTTCATGATATCATGTTCGTAACTATATAATTCAGATCAAGAAACAAACCTTTTTGGTGACGGCTAATTTCAGAAGGTCTATGGACTTCAACACTACATCATCACTGAGATTCTTACACCCACGTATGACATTCAAGCAATCTTGTAAATCAGGGAAATCAAATGTTGGATGCGATTCTCCTTTTAGAACATCTCGTACTGCACACACGAATACTTTTGTAGCGTCTCTCTCTTCACATATACCACACAGAAGAGATGCATAACTGTTCCATTGATCTTTCTGAAGATTCTTTCTCTTCAAATCTTCACTAATACACAACTTCTTGGTGTCAGTAAGAGCTTCATCATAAACTAGGAGCTGCGATTTCTTTGCACTTTTCTCCCCCAATGTTTTACACGTGAACTGAACGGCTCTCAAAACAGCCAACCAAATATCAAGATTGTGTGCCCTGATAGGTCTCGGAAATCGAAAACTCTCATCTCCTGAACAGTAGTCAGCTAACCAGGATAAGATATCATCTCCATGAGCATGTGCCTTGGCGTAGTGAGCATCAGGATCAACAAAACTGATTGTCCCATCATCATCAAATCGATCAATCTTGCCTCTCAGCAGCCTTTTATCCAGAAGCAGAAATGAAAACTGAATGTCAAAGTCAATCTTTTCTTTAACTTGAGTACCAGTGTAGAAGCTGTCCACTGCTCTGCGAACCACATGAGTGCCATCATCCCTTTCACACTTGATGAGTTTGAGAAAGTCCAGGATTTGATTGAGCTCACGACATTCCAGAAAACAGATACTCTGAGGTGTTTCCACTAGGCGACAATCGCGTAGAGTATCTCTGGATACATCAAGCTTTTCAAGTTGGCTAACCACAAAATCCATCACCCACTCTCGAATGGTACATGAGAGAATTTTAAGGTCCCAAAACGACAAAAGGAGCGATCTGATTTCCTGGAGTAGCTTCCTGCGTTCTTCATCCGCGGCCAAAGGCCAGTCTTTGGACCATCCATTCACATATGCAAACGCTTTCACATCTTCGAGCTGATTCTTAATCATTTCAACGGCAGCTACGGCATCCACAGGTTCCCAACCTCCATCAGATATCTTACGAGCCCAGACTTTACTTATCCTCTGTGCCAGAAACTCTGTCGAAGAAGAAGGTTTCAATGCCGCATCATGTTCTTGTTCAAGATGTTTCTTACATTCTTCAGTACTAGAGAACTTCTGTGAACAAGATCGACACATCAAGAATCTCCATTTTTTGTCTTCCCTTGCAGAATCAAGAACTTGCTCCAAAGCATCTCGTCCCTCTGTGCCATGTAATCTCTCGGCAAAACTCGTGAAACCCGAAGTGCTTACTTTCATAAAATCCCTTTTCATCTCAACATTCAAACCCGTCCAATACGACCTCAACCCTTTAAACTCATTCTTCCTCGGATCTTGATCTTTCTTCGGCTCGCAGACTTTTGGTTCCCAGTTTTCCATAGGAGAACCAGCAGCGATCCTTGACTCTGCAGCTTTGAGTAGACGCTCGATATCGGTTTGACGTATCTGCTCTTTCGAATTCAATGAACGAAAAGAAGACAATACATTCAAATACTCTTTTGCTTTCTCTACGGATTTCTTGTAATACAATGACGATCCAAGCAAACTACCCAAACCAAACAGCGCAGCAGCACAAAACGATGAGATGCCTTCATCTCCCGAAAAGCATTCCGCAGAAGCCAATACGAATACGAATCTCACATCACTGTTCTCTGTTCTCTTCGCCCTTGCACCAAAGATTTTACCTTGCTGGAAATGAAGCAAAGTCGAGACATTCTTCTTCTTCTTCCGATGAGACAAAACCGAATCTTCAGTTACCTCCAAGGCCTTGATGTAATCTCCTTGAGCGACGTAACCTGCGGAAAGTTCAACGATTTGTTTTGCTTCCTCATCATCTTCTGCGGAAGGAGTCTCCATGTTAGAAACAGAGCAGCGATTCTCAAAGCTTCTTGCGAGTTTCTTCGTCTCGAGAGAGAGAGAAAACAGAGCGGAGGCGGGAAAATCGACGGTTTAGGTATCGAAGAGGCTGACTTTATCACGTGAGCACCACGTGACAATTGGGGAATTCTGTCGAGCAACTCGTGGGCATTCGCTGTTTGGAGTAAAAATCACACAACTTGTTCGATTTGATTGCATCTTTCCGAAATAAAGAGTGTATTATCAAACAAGATAAAACCCCAAAAACTGTGAGAAATTTCGAATTTGGTAGTGAATCGGAGATGTATTGGCTTCTTATGGTGTTCATGTTCGGGATCAAAGATGGTCATGGGACGAACGAAATTGGATGATAATAGTTTGGTTTAGATTCTTTTGATTAACTTTATATTATTGTATAGGTGGTGGATTAGTGGTGTTTAATACCGGTTTCGGTTCGAGTTGTAGCATCTTTGTCGATTCGGTTCACTCAGTTTTCCGGTTTTGGGTTTAAACCTAAATACTTTTTTTTTTGTTGCTAAAAGTTCTAAACCAATTCAATGTTTAATAGGGAATTTGGCAAAAATGACCATTAAAAACACCAAAACGGAAGCTGTAACCATACAAAATCTTAGGCTATGATATTCAGAGTATTTTATGTATTAAATGCGAAATTACCCTTCTTTTGAACGGGAAAAGAGAGCACGTGATGATGTGACGCTCGTAGGGGTTGAAACTGTAGAGAGTAAATGAGATAGAGTTACGCTATGATACACATATTATTGGGAAAAGCAACCGTCATTGAAAGTGGAGGGGAAAGAGAGAGTTCAAACGGAAAGAGAGTGCCAATTGAGAACCCTAAAAAAAGATCTTGCTTAGAGAGGGATCTCGCATGAAGGGCATACGAAAAGGTACATAAGTTTTCAGGTGAGAGATGGAAAATTGTTTCGGGGAGAAACAACAATTTCGATGACAGCTTTGGTAAACCCTTCTGTCTCTTCATTTCAGCTTACTGTCATGCAGGGAAACTACTAAAGGGCGTTCATTACGGCTGGTGAAATCGCATGTAAGCTTTGTTCGTCTTTGTGGTGTCGATTTGTGAAAAATATTTGTAACTATAATTGCTATTTGGGTTGTTGTGTGAAATATGGGTTATGGGACTTGGATTCGAGAGTTGGAAAGGGTATTGGAAGATTCTCAGTTGCTTTAGTAGATGGGTATGGTGGATATTTCTGGGTATTCAGGAATTTGGGGTTATTCGTAGGGGATGTACTATTCCGAAAACGGTGTTAGTCTATTCTATTACTTTTCAAATAGACTGAAAGGGAATATAGTCTACGTATATTGAAATAGAATGTAAAGGACAAGTGACTATGCAATTTCATTGTAGTAATAGTACGGTATATGTGTTTTGCATAATGGATGAGTTGGGATTGCCAGAGCGAATGTTTGTGAGTGGCTATGAAACGAAAGGGAGGAAACGGATTAACAATTACTTCAACATCCGCTGGATTGAGAGTTTAAAAGGTGCTTTGCTTGAGGAGCATCTGGAGATTCTAGCGGATTCACAGTTTGGAAGGCTGATGCAAATGGGGAACCATAGTTTCTCAGTAATGTTTGTAGGTCTATGTCTTCTTACACGGAACTTACCCCCAACCAGGCGTAGTAATATTAATAGTATGGAAAAGCTTTTATGTTCCAAAATATAGCCCAATGAAACAATTGTCTGAGTGTTTAATCCTTTTGAAACTCGAACCGAAGTGCTTGCGTGGATGCAAAATATGTTTATGTAAGACAAGTAGTGTGTATGAGAAAAAGAAAAATGATTCGCAATAAGTTTGCCACATTATAGCACTGAGATGGTAAGGTAAATTGTAATGATGCACTAAATTCGTTTGTGTAACATGAAATTATTAACTGTGTCCGTTACCAAACCCCAACAGGTAGATAAAGCGACAACCATTTTAGGAAGGATTAAGTCATATCGACGGAACTACGGTTGAAACTAGAGATTAAATTGGAAGTTAAATTCGCAGTCCCATAAGTTACATAAACCTAAAGGGCATTTCCTTTATATATACGTAAATGTAGTAGTCGTTCGTGGGCTCTTCGTGGCTATTTACATAGTTTCCATACTACGATTATCAGTTGAGTTAAATAGCAACATTGCGAACTTGTTAATAGTATGTTTTCTCATAGATGGTATACTACTTTTTAACTTACCAGTAATAGGAACTTATACTTGGAAGCGCATTAGGTACATAAACTGAAAGGGCATTTAATATATATACATAAATCGTATAGGTTTTCATGGGCTTGATGGTTGAAGCGTTTGGGCATTTCTTAACTCCGACGAATTTGGACTGCATTATAGCCTCAATCACTTGTGTGCTTGCTAGCCGATGGTAGTTCCGCCTGTCGTCGACAGTACAAGAATGCTCTAGTGTTGCTTGCCGAATTTAGAAGTTCTATGTGTAATCTAGCAAGATAGCGTAAATTCTCCAGGGACAAATCGCAGAAACACATTTCATTACCATGAATTTCGAGGTGGATCTTGTGGTGCGAAAATGGAACTTTCGGTTGATTGCGTGGATTGCGATTTTGAGTTTACAGTCCATTTTTTATTTGAAGACTTTTCCAACGAATAGATTATCACCTTCATATGGGACGTCATGTAGTGCTGCATCAACACCTGAAACCCCAAAACTAAATTGTGAATTGTATTCTAAAATATTCGATTTAGGGTCAAGAAGACTTCGTTGGAAGACTTCGTTTGTAAACTTCAAAATGAAGTCTGAATTTCAAATTAAACCTAGCGAGAAATCGATTTTTTTAATTAAATGGACGGGAATCGGATATGTAGACTTCTTTAGTAGACTTTTTATGTTGACTTCAAGTGAAGTCTACTTACTGAAATTTTTAATTATTCCGGAAAATTTATCATCATATATAAATAAAGTTTAACCTAATTGTGTTACAAGAAAAAATTATCTCTCTTTCAAACTGCGCCTCCCTCTCCTCTTCCTCCTCTCTCGTCCCTCCCTCTCCTCTTCCTCCTCTCTCGTCGTTAACCTCCTCTTCCTTGCCGGTTGTAGTAATGGTAAGCCGTCGGTCGTTGTATTTTTTATTCATCTTCTTTATCTTGTCTTTTTTTTTACTTGTCTAATTTTTTGTTTGTTTTTGTGTTCATATTGCAGATCTGAACTGTTTGTTGCAGATCTGCAACCCTCAATGCCCTACTCAATGCTTTAGATCTACACATGTCCACTTTCTCTCTTCAATCCTTTGTTTCTATCTAACAATAAGGAAAACATATCTAAAAGAAAAGAGTCTTTTTTTTTACCGACAGTAGCCGCCGCTGCGTCCGGCTTTCTGCGGTGGTCTCCGATTGTGCGAAGACACTCTTGAGGAAGCAAAAGCTGGGAACATCACTATGCAGGTTTTGTTGGGCCAGATGTATTACTATGGCTATGGAGTCCCTAAGGATGCTCGAAAGGTTTCTTCTTTTTTTTCCCCTTTAATCTCATCACTTTAACTTTTAGATTTAGTGAAGAAATCTTTAATTAATGAGGTCGATTTGAGTTTTTTTTTCTCTTCCAAATTTCTTATATTTTGACATTTTCGAAGTGAATTCAGTTATCATCTTCCTGGTTAACGCAAGGGAGACTTTGGATTACGAGAGCATCAAGAATTCGTTCTTCAGTGTGGAAAGTGAAGGATAAACGACCAGGTTTGATGAAATCACAACCCAAATGTTGTTAATCAACAAAAATGCTCCTTTCTCTTTTGGATATTAACATTTTGTTTTGATTTCTCAGGTTACAACGCAAGTGACTCAGATTCGGACTCAGATTCTAATTAGCATAGCCGTCCGTACTCAAGAAGATAAATTGTTTATCGAAATAGCTTGTGTTTGTTCTGTTTTGTCTCGTCTTGGATGTTCCAAGTTCCAACAATAAACAATTAGTATCTTGTTTCAGTGCAGATCTTTTGATGCTTGCTTGCTAAATCATTTTGTAGCTCTCTCTCTCTCTCTCTCTCTCTCTCTCTCTCTCTCTCTCTTGCTGGGATTCTTCTTTTTGTTTTATGTTGGTGAAAGCCTTTGCTGATTTTCTAGACTCCTAGCAATGTTAGTCGATGGGTTTAAGACTTGGTATTGTTTTGTCACTTCTTTTTTTTGTACAAAGTAAATAATATCAGAGGGGTTCTTGAAGTTGCAAGGATAAAAAGTTCATGAGAAGCTCCATTTATGATTACCATACCCATTTATCTGTTCCATAGCTCAGGTGTGGCACTGTTGAAGATCAACTAGGTCTGTCTCAGATTTATTTGTAAATTTGTGTAAAATTTATTCTAAACATCTTTACCTTTTATTATTATTCTGTTACAGATTTATTTGTAAATTTATGTAAAATTTGTTTTGTAAAATCTTAATAAATTTAGATGCAACAAAACGTTGTCTATATACTTCAACAAACAACCAAATCGTGACTATGTTGCACATATACAAGTTCTAGTTAATAGGTTAGGTAATATAACAAAGCTTAAGCAAGGTAATATAACAAGGCTTAAGTGATTAATACATAAAAATTTTAAACCCTCACCAACAAAAGACATATCTGCTTCATCCTCATACTCATCTTTCATTGTCCCGTACTCACCGTAATCCTCATTGTCCCGTACTCACTGTAATCCACATCCGAGTCATCGGACTCATCCTTACCTTTCATATAACAAGGCTTAACTAAAGTATTATATGGAGACTTCTTTTTCAGACTTCTTAAATAGACTTCTCAAACAGACTTCGTAAGTAGATTTCCTTTGAAACAGATAAAACACACCAAAATTACAGGTTCGGTACCCATATAACAAGGCTTATCTAAGTATTGTACGTAGACTTCTTACATAGACTTCTTTTTCAGACTTCGTAGGGAGACTTCCTTTAAAACAGATAAAACACACCAACATTACAGATTTGGTACCCATATAACAAGACTTATCTAAGTATTGTACATAAACTTCTTAAATAGACTTCTCAAACAGACTTCGTAAGCAGACTTCATTCGTTTTAAATTTGATTAAAATGCAATTTTAATTTTTTTTTGTAAAATCAGACTTCGTAAGCAGACTTCCTTTGAAGTAGACTTCTCAACGAAGTCTGCCACTAATAAGTTAAATGCCTAAAAACACAAAAAAAAAAAATTAAAGCTTAACTATAACAAACAAACATGTGAAACTCATACATAAGCAAGACCAATAAATAACACAAACGCAAGAGTCAAATAATCATTTTTATTTGTTACAAATTTCAGATAAATGAATTTTATAAAAAATTCATGTCGGAGACTAACAAAGAAGACTACTTTCTTAGACTTCTTTAAGAAGTATTCGCTTAATAAGCTAACTACCTTAAAAAATAAAAAATCTGATTCCACCATACGTATAAAACATTATCATGTAAAACTGATACAGAAGCAAGTACACTTACTAACACAAGCTCAAGACAAAAAATCTGATTCCACCATCGTTATAAATTTGATAAAAATGCATTTTTTTAAAAAACTTGTAAAAGTAGACTTCCTAACGAAGTCTAATATAGTAGTCTACCAGAGAAGTCTACCATAGTAGCCAACATATGAAGTCTCCTTTTTAGGTTACTTTTGCAATTGAAAAAAGTTAGTAGACTTCTCCGAGAAATCTCCCTTACGTGGAGAAGTCTCATATGAAAAGTAGACTTCTTGGAGGTTAGTTTTGCAATTGAAAAATTGTGTTGTACTTTCTGTACTTTTCGAATGAGACTTCTCCACGTAAGCGAGACTTCTCTAAGAAGTCTACTTTGCATATGAGACTTCTTGGAAAAGTCTACTATGCAAAGTAGACTTCTTGGAGGTTAGTTTTGCAATTGACCAAGTTTAACTTTTCAAGTAGACTTCCCCACTCCAAACGAAGTCTAAAATGGGTTAGTTTTGGAGTTGACCAAACATTGAATTAATTAATTAGTAGGCTTCTCGGAGAAGTCTGCGAGGTGAGTAGACTTCTCTGAGAAGTCTCCTAATTAAATAATATATTTGTCATCCCAAAATTAGCCACTGAAGTCTACTCAAGAAGTCTGCAAAAAGTCAAACATTGGTCAATTGCAAAACTAACCTCTAATTTTCTACAGACTTCTTGAGTAGACTTCGTTTAAAAAGTCTTCGTTTTGGTCAATTGCAAAACTAACCTTTTCTCAAGAAGTCTCCTTGAGAAGTCTCACCAGTTTTTTTTGTTCTCAAAGAAATGCGCAGACTTCAACACGAAGTCTACCATCAGAAATCGGAACACACAGTCAATTGCAAAACTAACCTGTGTGTTGACCATCAGACTTCTTGGAGAAGTCTACTCGGAGGAGACTTCTTCAAGAAGTCTGCTGTCGCGGCACAGATCGGAAAATTCACGAAAATCAACTGAAAAAATTACCTAGAAGTGGTCTTTAGCTTCTTCGACCGCCGAGAACTTCGATTCTAGCCACCACCAAAGAAGCCCAATCGCTATGCACGACCAAATCACCGGATATGGCAATATCTTAGAACTTCAAGTTTGGAAAAGGTAAATTAGAGAGTTTTTGGGATGAAAATGGAGAGAAAAGTGAAGAATATAAGGTTATGAGAGGAGATAATGAGCTTAAAGAGCTCAAAAATTGGTTGTAGAAACTTTAAAAGCTTCAAATTGGTTGAAAATGGTGGTTGGATGAATTGATGATGATGGCATTTTCGTGAATAAGTGAGGAGGATGAGGATTGTTTTGTCTTTTGGATTTCCAAAAAAAAAAAAAACCAATGGCAATTTCGTGAAGAAGTGGAAGTGAAAGTGGTTGTTTGGGAAGAAAGTGGTTAATGTTGAAAATGAGAAAAGGGTGGGTTACATTTGCAATTGACCAAATGTTTTAGGTTAGTTGTGAAAGAACCCCAAAAGAAAATGACTAAAATTTAAAAGAATTTTTTTAAAAAAGAATATATTTCAATTGTGAAAAGGAAAATAAAAAAAATATAAATAAAATTAACTTCACTTAGGAAATATACAATCTTATTATATAAAAGGTTGATGCTAAATTGTTTTTTAGTTTATAATTTATATAAACAAATGATAAAATTACAAAAACCTTTATTATAAAATTAACTTCAGTTAGGAATAAAAAACTAAATATTTAAAAATATGCGACCAATTTAATTAAAACAAAATAAATTAATAAAAAGAAAAAAAAACTACGTTATGAGTGGTCTTGCGTAAGAGTTCTCAATTTTATTTTATTTTATTCACAAGTGATCTAATTTTTTAAATACTTTTTCATGTTCAGTTTTCTTTTAACAAAGTATGTAATAGTTAATTATAAACAAGTGCATACGCATATCACAATATAAGTTAAAATGATATTTATGCATGTGAGTTAATCGATCAAGTTGCATGTGAGGAATATCAAATTCTCAAAATTTCAATAAAAAGAAAGTCAAATATGGTTATATTATGAAATATATATAATTTCAATAAAAATTTGATAATCAATTCGTCAAAGTATTATGATAAATATATTCTCCCATAAATAATATATAAATAGTAAAATTATTAAAAATAAACATAATTCATATAGGAATATCAAATTCTCAAAATTTACAAATATGTAATAAAATTTAATTGGAAATAAAAAAATTACATAAGTAATTCGATTTTGTTTTTGATTTTTAAAAAAGTTTTAAAATATCATATTATAAACTTGTGTATACGCGTCTTAATCAAATCTTATTATAAACCCGCTATTCTAGGTAGTTAATAAAGTGAAATAAGTAAGCTTTATTTGAGGGAAGAATATTTAAATCTTTAAAATATCCTAGTCTTTAAAATATCCTAGTATTACTATTACGTGATACAGTTACTACATCTCGAATATTCTTTTAAAAATTTAAGATAAGTTTGAAATTAATTATTTATTTATTTTTGTTATTGGATTTACATTGTTAAGTTAGTTGTTAGCGCTTCTTTCTATATCTATGATGTGCCCTATTTAACGGGAGCTTTCTTATCGCTTAGCCACTTAGTATCTTAAGGTTTTTTTTGGTGAAAAAGATTGGAAATTTCATCGAACACTGAGAGAAAGTTACTAAAAGTTGTAAAAGAGCTTCTTAATTTACGAAAAGCATGCCTGGAGAAGATTCACTGTCAAAACATGTAAAGTCATCACATGCAGAAGCTGTAACCAGATACAATTCCGCTCTTGACATGTCGCTCAAGGTAAAAGAGACACCTAATGACCTAACCAAATCAGATTCAAAACCTAAACTTTCTTCTACTTATTCAGATCATTCGTTACTTCCTTATTTTCTTTGACAAATTATGCTATTGCAGGCCCTCTTGAACATCAACGTTCTTAAAGAGGATTTCTTTTCTGCTTTTGTCTCGGAGAAGATAAAAGAAGATGGACTCTACAGTTACCTCCTAAGAAACTTACTTGCTTCTCTAGAAGAAGTTGAATCCATGGTTTGTGCGGATACGTTATTTAATTACTGAATAGGTTTGGTTATTGTCATTAAATGTCATTCTTTTTTACTCTTTTTTAGTCAAGTGATGCTTCTGAGGTAGTTGTATCCATACTTGAGTCTTGGCATTGCTGGAAAAGTCCAGAAAAAGAAAGCTTGGTAACTCGTCTTTTTACACTGGAAGAATATGAAAGAATGAGTTGTAGCAAATGCAGAAAGACGCCAAATTATCCAGAGCAAAGTTCTTATGGCGTTGTTATGGCTGCAGATTCAATCAGAGACTTGAAAGTAAGTATGTTTCATTTATTTCCATTATTGTATTTACTACAAAAACTGGTACTACCCACTCAAGAAGTTGTTATGTGGTTACATATATATGCAGCGTGCTTTTGGAGATATAAATTTTGTGGACATCCTTAAGATAATCCGCATGGAATATAAAATGTTATGTGACATTAAAACAGGAGGCTGTGGAAAAGAAAACTTTGTTCATCATGTTATAAGTAAATGCCCGCCTATCTTCACAATCAGTAAGTGTGATCTTATGTACTCATTTCATTTATTATGCTATGATAAAACAATTTAATGTTGGTGTTTTGTGGGTTTGCAACATAAAGTGTTGGTATGGGAGAAGGATGAAACTGAAGAACAAATATCTGAAACAACAAAGGCTTTGGACTGTGAGATAGATATCAGCATGCTATACGAAGGCTTAGAGCCAAACACTATGTACCTGCTCGTGTCAATGGTAAAATCTGAGACATGATCACAATTGTTTGTCCTATTGTTCTTTTCTATTACTCTGTTACAGTCTCAGAATATGGAAATGCAGGTTTGCTCTGGTGAAGAAGAAGAACAAATCTGCCTAGCTTATAAAAAGAATCGGTGGATCAGTCTTAGACATGAAGCATTAGAAGAAGAGGTAAGACGAAACAATTGCCTTTGTCTTTGTTTAGTTGAATTGTGAACGTAGATTGGTAAGACATTATTGATATGTGTTGTAATGCTATAGAATGTTGGTGACTGGGAGAGTGTGGTCAGTTTCTGTGGAGAAAAGAAGGTTCGGCCAGAGATTCTGTTCTATGAAGCTGCCCGATCGATGGCCTAACCAGAGACAGAATTGTTATCAATATGTTCATGGTTTAAAAAACAATGACATGTTCTTGGTTCTTATATGAAACTTGAGAAAGAGTAAACAAACAAAGTTGAGAGACTTTAAGGCTTTAACAAAGTTTATCAGCAAAGCTACATTAGTATGGACTTTTCTAGTTCCCTAAGACACTACATTTGGTTCAGCTACACAATATCTTTATCATTTACATAACAAGCAACACGAGAGCCTTCTCTGCTTCAAAACAGACAAAAACAGCAACTTCAATTCAAGTCAAATCTGAACACACTATCTACCGTTGTTGTGCTAACATCCTCCTTTCCATGAATGTATGCACGTTCACAATCAGCTCTCTCTGCTTGTCCTGCAATTCAAGTCAGTGGAACTGAGAAAACACAGACATAACAAAACAAAAACATAAGAAATTATGCAGTAGAAGGAGCTTACATTATCAAAATATAGAATCTCGGGTCGGATATTCATTCTTGTAAAAATGCCTAGAACACTTTCCCAGTCTCCTCCAATAACCTTGACAAGCAACATAACATAATCACTCACTCACAGATGGAGTAACTTTCTTGTATTACAAAAACAATGTCTAAGTTTTTACCTCTTCCTCAGCACCAAAATGTCTGACCCATCTATTGTTTTCATAAGCTATGCAATTGTATTGATCTCCATGTAAGCAAACCTGAATATTATCCATTAGGGTAACATTATCTTCATAGGAAACTTAAATGGAACTGAAACAAATTAGATACTTGGCCCCTTACCATTGACACAAGATGGTATTTGGTGTCTGGACATTCACCGTCGAATTGGTATATCACACTAATATCTATTTCAGTCGTCAGAATAGAAATCGTTTCGTCTGTCTCTCCTCTAGTCTCATTGTTCTCCCACTCAAGAGCTAAACAATACCAATAAAAAAATGCTCAAAACTTATGTTGCTGATGCCTAAGGCCTAATGACCAATTAACTTTGTAAGGCTTACCGATTGTAAACACAGATGGCAGTTTCTTTAACACACCTTGAACATAGCTTCGTTTCCCACACCCTTCGTTTTTGCAAGGCATCTCTAATTTGATCCTGATGACCTTAAGGATCTTCTCAAACGAAAAATGCTCCAGTACAGACTGTGATATAACAAAAAAAAAAAAACGTTTCTTGCTTCAGTTTCATGATTCTTGTTCGCTTAAAAGATGAGGGAAAAAAATAACTTACCTTGGTTTCCCTGAGTGAATTTGCAATGATGATTATACCATAATAAGGTCCATCTGGATATTCTGTATCCATCTTGCATCTGCTGCAGTTCTTTTTCACCATTTCGTTGACTTCAAAGTGACGAGTGCAGAGAGGCAGATGATCCAGGACGGTTACAAAGATCTCAGTAACACCATTTTCATCCTGAAGAGTAGAGAAGAAGAAAGCTTGAGAAAGAGTGATTAACCACATAAAACCAAAAACAAAAGGTTTTAAAAGGTTACAGAGAAGAGAACCAGAGGATTAGTGAGACTTTGATTGCGGAGAAAGTGATCTGGAATTTTGCCTAAATAAACATCTGCGTATATCTGATCTATTTATGGACGAGAGGCTAGCATCATGACATCGCTTAAGAAAACCTTAATCTTCCTCAGAGACTGCACAAACCACGTTCTTCAAAACTTTAAACCAAACAAGCAAGATCGAGAAACATAGATTCAGACTGCACAATCAATCAATCACACTCTTGCAAAAACCTTGAGTATCGTATCAAGAGCTGCAACACAATCGGCGTTTGGTGGTTTCTCTTCAGATTCCTCTGTTTTCATCGGCTCAGAAGCTTGGCCATGCGTTACCGAAAGATCTCTGAGCCACCAAGAAGACGAATTTCAGAGAAATTCTATGGAAAAAGCATAAATCTAATCGGATGAGAACAATTCTACTACTTACGGATCTTTCTTCACTTCTTCCTCCGATGCTCCATCTCCATTATCAGGGTGTGAATCGGCCATGTTTTTTTTGGTAAATCTCAGAGAAAACAACAATGGCGATTATCTTTCTTTGGATTTGTTCGAGTAACAAAAAGAGACGAGATAGAGATAATGGGTAGAGACGACGACGAAAGAAGGCAAAAGCTTTTAGGAACAGAGTCGGTTGGTTAGGTCACGTGAGGGTCACGTGATATATACATCAAGAAAAGAGCGCCAAAATTGATCTTCTGCCATCACAAGTAACCCTAAATCTCGTGGATTATCGTTTTGTGTACTTTTGTCAAACATTTGGTGGGCACAATCCATTTGCAGTTTCACTAGACGATTACTTTCTTTTTGTTTTTCTTTTTTTTTTTCACTCGCCAATCTTATGCAATTTCTTCGTAATTGACTGATTACGAGTTGCATCTTCAACTCGTCCGAGTTAGTTATTTATCATTGCCTCACTTCGGGAACGATTCAGAAAATCATATATAAATTTTGTTTCTTTTTCTGATTTGTTGCCTTTTCATTGTGATGTATCGGTATCTCTCTCAAAATATATAGTGAGAAGTTCAGTTTTTGTTAATAAGTTTTTTTAGTGGAGACAAAATGTTTGGGGTTTATGATTTATTCTTTGTTTAGGTTTAATTACCTTTTTTAAAAAGGTTTTTATTAAAATAAACTTGAAATGTTAATTTTTGACTAAAATATACTTAATCTTAAATAATTATTCAAATATTCTTCTAAAGTTTTAAAATCGGATTGTACCCTTATTTTTTTTGACAAAATCATACAGTAAAATCTCTATTGTTGTTTCAAGTTCATAAATGTTATTTTTGACACCGTAAAATTCGTTTAGAAAATGTATGAACTTGAAACAACAATAGAATTTGAAGATGAGCCAAGCAACATTTATAAACTTGAAACAACAATTGAATAATATTTTACTACATTACCTTATTTATATATATCTAGATGTATAATTATTAATTTATCATTGGAACCATATATTTACATAGAAGTTTCAAAAAAAATATTATCTTATATCTTATCGAATTTTGCTAATTTTGACACTGTTCCGACTCGGGACTAGTTAAATTTATTAATTTAAAAATATAATGTTAATGAATAAGATAACATAATATTTGTTACACAAGCAACATCTATGCATTGTTTTTTCAATGTTTTAAAACTAAGGCTTTTGCTCAAACTTTATTAGACCAAACCAAACTAAATTTAAATTTTGATATACCCGCTCGATTTTAGTTTATGTATGAAACGTAAAACCCGTTTTGTTCACAATTTGGTTCGATTTGGCTTCAATAACGAACCCAAACCAATCACTTTAGGTTTATGCTTTTAAAAAATATTTTTTTTTCTTCTTTTCTCTTGATATTGTTTATTTAATATAATGTTTTGTATTTAAATATGTGATAAATCATATAATTGTCTATATAATATTTTTTCTGTTTAAAAATAAATATCATTTTAAATTAATATTTTTTGTTTCAAAAAATATGCACTGTCGTTTTATGACCCGATCCGATCGGTCCGGTCTAACCGACCATGCCTAAAGAAGAAAATCTGGTTGGATAAACTTTTATATCATATCGAATTTTGCAAAGCAAACTGCCGCCAAATTGAGTAAACGGATTCTAAATCTGACTTTTCAAATTTGTTTTCTTTCTGAATGTTAAAAAAAAAAAATTGTTTTCTTTTAATTTGAGCTTATGAAAGAGAAAAAAAAATTCTAAATTAGAGCCCCAAATTTCAAGCGAAGGCTTGTCGACATGAGAGAACAGGCAAAAATAGGTTATACTTGGATCAATGATAGCAATTTAAAAGCTTTTTTTTGGGTGTGCGTTTTATATGATGTGGAAGATTAAATGTCCGGATTATATATTTTCATTATAAACAAATTCACAAATTACGTCTTATCACAGATTATACATAAATTTCATTTTTTTCTCCTCTTCAAAACGCACATGTCGATGATATGTATCAACCCTAAATATTATTTAATCATTTCTTTAACAGTATTATGCCTCCTTTAATAATTTGCTTCCATATACAGAAGATTGGACAGCGACACATGAATTTTTTTGTTTTCTATATAAAGAGGGGTAAGGGTCTTTCCTCATATATCAATATAAAGCAAAAGATAAGAAATTAAGAATAGTAGAAAGGAATCACTTCCCAAATTTCATTTCTTCTTAAATCATAACCATAGTCTTTACATGGCTTCTCAGCCTCCCTTTGAGACAAATTTCTCTTCGATTTTGGGAAGCTCATTTCCGAGATCAACTATTGATAATAACAATATGGTCAAACCAACCATCCAAACCGTTCCAGTGATTGATCTCAGCCATCTAACTAATGGTGAGGAGGCCAAGCGCAAATTAAAAGATGTGTGAAAAAAATGGTTGAGGCAGCCAAAGAGTGGGGATTCTTTCAAATTGTGAACCATGGAATTCCCAAAGAGGTCTTTGAGATGATGTTTCTCGAAGAGAAGAAACTCTTTGACCGATCCTTTTCTGAGAAAGTTGGAGAAAATTTCTTGGACTTATCCAAGAATTGTTACCGGTGGGGAAACCTTAACGCCACGTCCCCGGCTCAGTACTCCTTGTCGGAAGCGTTTCACATCACTCTTGCAGAGATCTCGAGTTTTTCTGATGATCGCAACGGCTTCAGGTTTCAAACTTATTAAGTTTTTTTTTTTTATATAGTTTGTTTGATTTGAGATCTGTCATATATGACGAAACCCTAATTTTTGAATTGTCTTTAATTACATTTAGTTAAGATAGATTATTGACTTTACAATAGTGATTTCATTTCAGGACAAAGTTCTTAAGAAAGTCATCATTAATATTACTCGTTTTCCCTTCAGCTTCAAGAATCATTTTTAACCATTTTATGAAATTTGTATGAGTATATGGAAATATATATTTTAATTTCTTGGAATGAATTTTTTTATGCTTCTTTGGAAGATCATGTTCACAGTTACAAGCGTGTATGA
Source organism: Alliaria petiolata (assembly GCA_020283515.1). Lineage (NCBI taxonomy): Eukaryota > Viridiplantae > Streptophyta > Magnoliopsida > Brassicales > Brassicaceae > Alliaria > Alliaria petiolata. Next base: position 117,913,032 of record JAHZTW010000001.1, read on the forward strand.
GTGTATCTAGTAGCAACACTCATAATTCCTTATATTTAAGGAAAACTATAGGACATATTTAATAAATATAAGATACACATAAATTTATATATATATATATATATATATCATTATTATATTATACACTGATGAAGAAACAATAAATTATTCATTTTTCGTTTTTTTTTAACAGAACAACCGTTCGAATGCATGTGCAAGAGATAGCTCGAGTGGCACAGATGGTATGCCAAGTACTGGGGAATCAAGTGAACGTGAAGTCGAAGTATTTCGAAAATATTTGTGCACTAAAAAACAGTTTTCTAAGGCTTACCAAGTATCATCCTCGTGTTTTTGGTTCGGAAGTGTTTGGTTTGGTTCCTCATACCGATTCAAGTTTCATCACTATACTCTCTCCAGACCAAATCGGACGTTTAGAATTGAAAAAAAATGGACAATGGATTGGCGTAAAACCTTGCTCGGAGGCTCTTACTGTGAACATCGGTGATATGTTTCAGGTAACTTCAATCATTGGTTTTCAACGTTCGAGTTCTTTAAGGTTAAATGTTATAAAAAAACCACTGTAGTAAGTTCTAAACTTCTAAATTATACTATAACGAATCGCAACCCGATGACTTATGATACTATAGAAGTACACGCGGAAGTTACATGGTTTAGTATGATATATGATACTAACATGTTGCGAGAGATATGGAAGGAAATAAAAAAGAATGTTATATTGAATCTAGTTATAACTAATGCACCTTTTACTAGTTGCAAGGGAATCCAAGAATGAATGTTACTAATTAAGTTATGATAAAAGATGTTTCAATTTTAACTATATAGTTTGTCTATATATTATTTGGATCATATGCAAAAAATCATGGGAAACCCTAACTCTTATAGAAAACAATTAGACCCACGGTTTTGGAGTTGTAGACATAAAATTATGCGTTAGATTCTAGTCCCTAAAACTTATAAGATTAGTGCTACTGATTCATAAGCTATTAGCTATTCGCTTCAATATGTTTCTTTCAATTAGCTAATTAATTTCCTTAAAATCTAACTATGATCATATATACTATGCTAGGCACTGAGTAATGGAGTGTACCAGAGCGTGAGGCATAGAGTGATTTCTCCGGTAAACATGGAGAGATTGTCGATAGCTTTCTTCGTTTGTCCCTATCTCGAAACCGAGATCGAATGCTTCGGGAATCCAAAGAAGTATAGAAGATTCAGTTTCAGAGAATACAAAAAGCAGAGTGAACGTGATGTTAAAGAAACTGGCGATAAGGTAGGCTTGTCTAGGTTTCTCATTTGATCCATCTTTTTGAGCTTTTAATAGATCAGAGGTTAAAAAAATCTAATGTTGTCATTTTGTTGTTTCTATTCCTCAAACTCTGTTTAACAACTATGCTCAACGCAAGGTCTAATAATAATGATGTAAGAAAAATAATGTTTTATATAAATAGTGAAATGAATCATCACCATTCTTCGTTCAATCATTTTGTCATTTTTGCACATAAATGGCAAAATAAAAAAATTGTTTATTTGGGGACATCGGATAAAAAGAAAAAAGACAAAACAAAAAAAAAAGGTATCAGAGCCTTGATTAGCAAAAAAATGTTCATTTTGTCATTTTCCATTTGAGTGAGTTGACGATTTCATTTTACAACCTTTTTTTCTATTTTACTTTTGGCGATTCTCTAGCAATCAGAGCCTTGATTAGCAAAATATCATCCGACGCATTTTTACAAATTAAATTTGATTAGCAGTTCTTCAAATTGTGTTTTTTTTTTTTCCTTTCATTTTAGTGATTTGAAAAATTCATTTCACAGGTATTTTTTTTGTTTTTGTTAATTTACTTTTGGCGATTATTTAGCAATCAGAGAGCCTTGATCATTAGCAAATACTATACCTAACAATCGAAATGTGTGACCAATAAGTTTAAATTAAAATGGGCCAAAATAATGCCATACCGGCCTTTTTAGTTTTCGGTTTGACGCCATTCAACAATACCAGCGAGATTATACGATTATAATTAAACCGGTCTGGTTCACGCATACGAACCGGTTCGTAAGATTTTCCTATTTAAACAAACCGTACAAGTTCATATCTGAATGTTGTTATCACAGAGAGGAAACGAACGATAGGAGCTTTTTTCTCGGCATCGATTGGGAGATTTTTGTGGAAGATCATACCTGGTTTTTCCGAGAATTTCGATCTTTATATCAGACTCTTCGTTGATCTGTTTGCCCCCTTTCGTTTCACAGATCGTCCATCTCGGGTGATTTTGGGTCGATCATACAAATTACAAGCCATGGACAAGTCGAATGGCTTGGAGTTTATCAACCAGATGTTCCCAGCAGGTGATTATTGGCTTGATTTTTTCGTAATAAATCCAAATTGTTGAGTGTTCTGTTGATTTCGTGATTTAAATATTTCAAATGATTGTTTCAATCCAAATTATTGGTGTTCTGTTGATTTCGTGATTTAACTATTTCAACCATTTTCAAATGATTGCTTTTAATCCAAATTATTGGTGTTTTGTTGATTTCGTGAGTTAACTATTCCAAATGATTGTCTTAATCCAAATTATTTGGTTTTCTGTTGATTTCGTGATTTAAACCATTTCAAATTATTATTTTTACTTTGACAGAAGCATCTCTACTTGGCGTTGAGCCACTTATGCTTAACATTCACAATGAGATTGGGCGGATCGATGCTACCATACTTTCTGCTGTTCGTCAACAGGTGAAATCTTTGTTTTATTTTATTTGATATTTTCCTTACTGGTCTCTTATAGAAATCGATGTTAAGATTATTAATCTTAGGCTTCAGATATGTTATAACTTTACAAAAGTTTGTGATTTTCCTCGTTTCTTTGTATTGTACCTAACATTGCATCGTCCGTTTTGTGACTAGTCTATTACTTGTTCTGGATTTCTTGTGGATACTGGATTTGAAAATTATATTGTTTCCACTAGGAAACAATAATATTTTCTTTTTGCGTCTACGTTAAAAAGATTGGTATATGCTTTTAAAAGTCGAAACTTATTTAATGATTACCCCCAGAGTAACTCAGGAACTAAAGCCAAAGAGGATCTTGCTGATGCTACATGTGCTGCAGAGGTTAGTTTCCTCATAGGTTGATATGTACTGTCAAGATATCTTTTTTTCCGTTCAATTCGTAATGGATTCGGTTTTTTGTATTCTTTTGTAACACAGGAACTCTCTCATAAGATTCAAGAGATAAAATCCAAGGCTGAGCAAACTGAATCAATGGTCCAAGACATATGCCGTGACATTAAGAAGATAGATTTTGCAAAGAAGAACATAACCACGGCGGTCACTGCCCTTCATCGCCTCACAATGGTAGGTAAGTTATCAATAATTGCTACTTTGGATTCGTTTCACCATTAGGTATCCCGAAATCAGAGTGAGAGCCAAGAGAATTTACAGAGTTACAGAACAAGTAACATGATGTTGGTGGATAGCCTATGAATGAATCTATTTTATTCTTTGCGTGGTAACCAAATGTGTGCCATGAATGTAGTTAAAGTTAACCAAGTACACCATTCATATGCTCATTAATGACACTCACTGCAATGTTGTGGGCAGTCTCGGCGGTTGAGCAGCTTCAGGTGACGGCGTCAAAAAGGCAATACAAGGAGGCTGCTGCACAACTGGAAGTACCTTTTCTTTAATCCAGCAATCTCCGGCATCTGTTGGTCTCGTAGTTCAGTTTGCGTAGCTTTATGTTCACCATGGGACTCAGGTGGACTTCCCATTTTCTGATGATATTTATAAGATCTAACCCTATAATATGCTTCAGGCTGTAAACGAATTATGTAATCATTTCGAAGCATACAGGGATGTTCCTAAAATCACAGAACTCAGAGATAAGCTTAAGAATATTAAGCAAATTCTTAAGTCCCATATTTTTGCTGATTTTTCCAGGTACTATTTTTTAGGGATTCTACCTTATTGTACATAATTAAATAAGAGGTGGCAAAAAAGACTCTCACTGTAATGCTAGTGGTTGATGCTACGTACTTCTCTCTCTCTCGATTTCCTTATCTTCGACCGTAAGGGGATTTTTTGGGAGAGATTTCGCCCTTTGTGTCATAAATTAGCTTTCATGCTTGTTGGCTGGTCCCTTTGTGTTAGAATAGCATACTTGCATAATCATATAGGCTATAGTAAACTACAAATTGTTTTAAGATCCTTTAAGTTACCCCATGTCTACTGTTTTGATCTCAGTTTAGGTACTGGGACAGAGACAGAGGAAACAAATTTGCTGAAGATAATATCTGATTCTTGCTTGGTTGTTGATGCTCTGGAGCCATCTATGAGGGAAGAGTTGGTGAACAACTTTTGCAGCAGGGAGCTAACCTCATATGAACAAATTTATGTAGGATCTGGTATGTTGGATTTAATGCCGTAGGTATAACTGGCACTGAAAGTGCGTTCTTGTATGTAGTTTCTAAGTGGTTAATTGTTGGCAGAGTTGACTAAGTTGGATGAAATAGAGCGGATATTCAATCGGGTGAATCGTCGAATTCAAACCAATCAAGAAATTTGGAAGATATCTCCTGCTTCGTGGCATGTGCCTTATAGACTATGCATCCAGTTCTGCAAGAAAACAAGGTAGTGCCTCCTGGTTTCGCTATTTTTCTCGGAGATTCTGTATCTTTTTCTTTCGGAGTTCTCAAGAAATTTAGGGCATGCCTCTATTCTTCTGAATACCTTTCTTTTAGTTTGGATCTTGTGCTGGTTTCTAGTCATTTTGCTTTGCAAAATTGAGTCGCAGTATGAACTGTTAATCTATCTCTAACAGTATGTAGCCTTTTTTAACCGTCCTGATTTTGTCAATAATTTATTTCAGGGAGCAAGTAGAGTCTATTCTGGTCAACATGAAAGAGAAGCCAGATGCAGAGAGATTGCTTCTGGTCAGGCATGCTTGTCCTAACATGAAAATTTTATTATATTTATCAGATGGAATGTCTTTCTGATGTGTTACCTTTGTTAGTTATAAATTACCTCTCTTCTCTTTCATTAAATCCTGTTTCTTTTAATCACATTATCGTATTATTTCTACTAGTGAGTATGGAATGTCTCAGGCCTCTCAATAAAGTTTGATGTCACTGAATGAATAGGAACTGGAAAGGACGCTACAGTTTGAAATGAAACTTGAAATGAAATTTGTCGGTGGTGGGCGTATCGGAGATGACATTGAGGAAATTGGTGATTTGGAATATAATACTCAGAATGTATCCAAAATTCACATGAAGTATGTAAAGAAGTTTTCTGCTAATCAAAAATCGGAGGCAAATGTATGTTCTGTGTACTTATTCTACATTTTGGAAAACACTAGTAAATTTTTATACACGCTCAAACTGTATTCTGAAATTTTTGCTGCCTCTGCTTCAATAGAAAAAAACCGGAAACACAGATTTATCTGATCCTGGAGCCAAGGTATATCTCCTACTTCTTGTTTTCCACCTCTCTGATTTTGGTTGTTACTGGGAAAAAACCACCAAATTATACATTTCTTTGGTACAATTCCTATTGTTATTCTGGACTTCTTTAGAGGGCAAGTGAAAGTGGCTTAACTCTTTAGTATTAGTTTATAATTTTATATGCACAATTTTCCATAGTGTAGACGGAAAAATTCCATAGAATTATCTGTTCTACTGATATTATTAGACTTTCAACATCCATTTGAGTTTCCTTGCTATCCACTTGAGCTATTACTCACTAGTTACTCGACCTGGCAGTTTAACTTCCGTGGAATTATCTCTTCTTGCTTCGAGCCTCACTTAAACCCATATATTGAGAAGAAAGAGAAGGAACTTATGAACCTCCTGGAGAAAGTTGTTCAGGTAAATTGTTTATATAGACACATAAATGAACGATTGTCATTTTTCTGACCATTTCCAGGAAATGTACTAGTAGGAAAAGTTCTACCAGGTTTCATAGATTGTGTGAAACAGAATATCATTTTCGAGATTGACTCCGCACAGTATCTTCTGTGCATAATTATCACTATCACTAGAATAGGCAGTGCAAAACTTGATATCATTCCTGTACAACCATATTTATGACATTGTATCGTATCCTCACTAACCATTAAAATTTAGTTTTCTAAGTAGTTTACCATTTCCTTGTTTGCAGTTGTTTTCCAGAATGGAGAAGAGTTTGAAACGTTGTAGTGCTCTCACCAAGAACCAGACTTTATTCAGTTTGTTCAAGGTACATATGCTCAATATGGATCTTCTGTATATATCATGGACTGCTACTGTGATTTTGGGCAAATTTCTAATTTGTCTAAGAACCAGCTTTGTTTGTGGATTACTAGATTTTTTTTATTTTTATTTGGAGAAACCTTGTTAGCTGAATCAGCTTTTCAAGGCGCCTAGGTTTCTACAGGGGAAGGGCATACACTTGTGCTCTATAATAATGTTTGCTGACCAATTTAAATGCCCTAACTCACTGTCCCATATATATGTGGTCAGTTCTGCAGTTTATTAAAGTCACTTTTCTTTTTTATGGCAGTGATTCTTGCGGAAATCATAGCTCTTATTGCTGCTAGCACGGTGCATCGAGTTTGTATTACAACTTGGTAACACACTAGTTCTTCTCCGTGTACCAATAATCTTCATTCTTTTCATCACTTCATAAACTCTCTGGCTAAAAGCTGTGATTGTTTTGCTATTCAATGTGATTCTTGCAGTTTATTGTTGAATCGTTTTGTTTGTTGTTCTCGATCAATCTCCGAGATGGACGAGTTTGGTGTTCTTACGGAGCGTTATGGGATAAATCCCCAAGGTAAATCTGCTCCAAGGGCTGCCTCGAAGCGTTCTGTCAACCCTAACAATGGTCAGAGCTGGAATTTCGGCGGTGTAAAATATGAAACCGACCTCCAACAGCTCTGAATCTGGTAATGGGTCTTTGTATGACGGTGACGACATTTTCTTTCCGTCGAGATCTACTACTAGGATCGGAGCGAGTTCGGGAGGTTTTAATGATTTTGATGTTTTTGGTGATGCAGGAACAAGTCATCCTTCCGGTACGACGATTTAATGCCAGTTTGGGGAATTCGGAGAAGAAAACCTTCTTCAGCGCAGGGTTTTGATACTGATGACTTGTTTGGTGTCATGCCAATGTCTAAAAGTAAAAGCTCCGCTAGCTTTAGCAATGATGATATATTTGGGTCATTCTCTTCTTCATCTACTACGTCTGCAGCACATTCTTCTCAGGGTCTGTTCGTGGATCCACTGGATGAATTTGCTGCTTCAGTCAGTTCTCAGGGGAAAGAACCATCAAATACTACAAAACTCTAGCCTCCGCCTCAACCAACACAAAAAAAAAAAAAGTGGACAGAGGTTAATCTCTTTGATAACCTGAAAAGTATGTTGAATTAGAGCTTTCGTTTACTGTTTCCATGGTGGTCTAACTAGTCAAGGGATTATTCTTGCAGTCAAGAGTTCAGGAGTGTCTTCGATAGACGAACTTGAAGACATCGCCATGGGTACTATGCGACGTAGTGCCTCAGCTTCTGACACTGGTAGTAAATATAGAGAATCTGAAGATGCAGGAGCAAAGAAGAAACAATTTGGTGTAGATGACCTTGACTCCTTTTTCAGCGGTGGGCCTCGGTCCAGCAGTGTACCAAAATCAAGGACGACAAATGAAGTAAGAACGACTTGTTACCAACTTCCACTGTACAAGTTTTTACGATAAAGATAGTGTGTTTAGTATGTGTATCCTTCCTTATACTTCTTTCTGATGCAAAGGCAACACACAAGCAAGCAGTCAACATGCCAAAAAAAAAGACGCCTAATGGGGTTTCTAGTGCAAAGAAGCCTCCTGCTCCAGCAAATCTTGTGGATGACTTTTCCGCACTTTTTGGAGGTAGATGTTGTGAAAACATGTATTTTCCAGCAGTTATCTACCCTGGTCTAACTTTCTTTGAAATGTTTCCTTCTTCTCTACAGAGGATCCTATATTTAGAGAATTTGAGGAAATCCCAGTAGAAAGGCCAGTTGGGATCGTGAACAGAGAACAAAGAGCCGTGTGGTATGTGTGGTTATTTTGGGTTTTTTTTTTTATAATCTTTTGGTGCAGTTCCTGACTCTTTTTTCCTTTTGAAACTTATGATGATTTCTCATTACGCTAAATGCTGGTATGAAAAAAACCCATGATGAATTTTAATTGTGCTTGAAAGTACTCCTTTGCGTTCAAAAGTGTAGTTATGTTCCCTGGAGAATTGAGTTGAAATCAGTTGAAACGTACTTCCAACGTCAGGTCTTTCCTTATTTGATTTGGTGGTCTTGTTTGCCCGTCAAAATTTGCGGTACTCATAATTGACTGGCATACTGAAACCAGTTTCTAGTATAATGAGTTTTGCTACCTCACCAATGTTTAGCTTGTACTTGATTGTGTATATTTTTGCTCTAGATTATTTTACTCCATTCAGTGCCTTTTAAAATGTTGGCAAAAGTTGTAGCTGATATGAATAACCGTGATCATCAATCTCGGATTGAACAAGAACAGAAAACAACAGTAAGTTATGCTTTTCTTGACATTTATGTTTTGATCTTCATTATCATAATGTTAATTTATGGACAATGACTTTCTTGGGATTTGTTAGTATTCATTATTGATAATGCTGTTTTTTGAAATTTATATTTTCTTTCGTGATTTTGTTTTCTAAAACTACATAGTCTCTCTGTTGGTGTGTTTGAATACCAACGATGGCTTCCTTGTTAATCTTGCTTTTCAGAGGATTTCTGAGACTGTTGATGCTGAGATAAGGCGTTGGGCAACTGGAAAAGAAGGAAACATGCGTGAGCTGTTATCTTCCTTGCAGATCGTGCGTTTTAGATAATTTTTAAAAAAATTGTAAATAAATGTTCTGTTACATCTCTTTACACTCCTCCCAAGTTCACTGAGTTCCTGTTCTGTTTGAACGATGATGACAGGTACTCTGGCCTGGATGTGGCTGGGAGGCCGTTTCTCTTACAGATTTTATCACTTCTTCAGCAGTCAAGAAAGTCTATAGAAAGGCAAGCCACCCTTGAACAAAAGTATATTGCCGAGAAGGTTTTTGACATTTTGAAGGTATTTTCTCAGTGGATCTGCACGAGAAGCTCTCTTTCTAGAATCTTATGCAAACCACTTGGCAGAAGAATCTTGATGGTTTAGTTCCCACCAAAAAAATTAGTATATGGACCACTTTATGTTGGTAATTTTGAAGAAATCCAGTTTTATGCCTTAGTCTTATGCATTAGAATCCACAAAGCTTACCTGCATACAAATTTGCATTAAACAGGAAGCTTGGAACAAGTTCAATAAAAGAGGAGCTCGCTTAATCCCATTTGATGCAGATCTAGTTGCCTCCAAGAGTCTTTCGTTTCAGCCTTGGAACGACGGGACTGATTGCGTCTAGCAAATTGTTGATTAAAGAGGTAGAGACATTTGAAGAGGCTTGGTACTTGTTTGTTTGTGTCTCTGTGTGCTTACCTCTACACACACAGTTCGTCTGTTAGTTTCGTTGAATCTTGCCTTGTTTTTTCTTCTTTTCTCTCATTTTCCCATCAACAGTAACTCGGTACTTGTCATCGTTATGTACACCAAACAAAACACTATGGGGAAGGGATCTTGTATAGCCCCAAAAAACGGAATACATTTTCTTTTATAAATATATATATATATATATATATGTTGAATTGCATCTATAGCGTTATAGATGATCCACTGATGAGGTCAGTTTCATTCACATGGAATAACAAATTGCTGCGATGTTAGGGAGTTGTGGTGCACCTGAAATTCCAACACTAATTGGATAGAATCCAGACAAAACTATTCAAATTCAAAGTAGAAACAACTATTCAAGTAGAAACAACTCAGAGAAGAAGAAACAGCAAGTTTTGTAAAGTGCTAGTAAACAACTAGTCAAGTGGAAACAACTAGAAGTTCAAAGAGAAGAAGAAAATGCTAGTTGCTCTCCTTGCTCACGTAGAAAATCATGTACGGTGCAAGATCCTGTTGAACAAAAACCACAGTTACGCAAATACAAGAAATAATTTTAACCCTAAAGCAAAATGCAAACAATGACTGACTTACCCCTGCAAGAAACAACTCATCAAAATCCAACAACCCTCGATGTTGTGTAACAACTTGATCATCAAACTTGTACCAAGTAGAATCTGATAGATTGGGGCGAATGTAGGAAAAATAATGCCCCACTTCCAAGCTCTCTCCTGTGTGCATTAAGACGCTGAAATAAAAGACGAGCCATCAAAGTTAAAAAGGAAATAAAAGACCAAAGTCAGAGGGAAAATAAAGCCAAAAAATCAGGTGACAAAAGATCAAACCTGTGTAGGGAGTAGGTTTTGGAGGCAGCCTCCGTTGACAAACACTTAGGAGGAGGCGTATATTCAAAAGGAATATCTGTAAACTGGCTGATTTTGATGCCCTCGCCCGACTTAAACTCAAAATTATTCATATGAAATGCAAGGACATTAGGGAGTTCAGTGATTCGTAGGGTGGTTGTTGCATCCTGAAACATATAACACAGATAGTGCTGCAATATAAAGAAACAGAATCTAAAGAAAAATACAAGACAAAAAACGAGCATTAACCTGCAAGCCATGGTCTTCTGTCTGATAATCCAGATGACTAGTGCCACAATATGCGAGTAACCCAGACTCTAAATCTTCACTTCCATCAATTGAGAGCTCTGCGAAACAAACAATACAATAATGGTCAACTGTGAGCTCTGTGAACATTTTAAATAATTTTAACTACAAACCAAACCTAACCGTAGAATCTGTTTTGGTTCGTAGAAGTGACATTTACACTGGCACATTCAGTGGTCCGACAATAGTGACCACCAAATAGGTCAAGCATGCTCTGGAAAAAAAAAGGAAAGAAAGTGAGAAGTAAGGCTGTGATAATTATATGGAAAGTAATAAGGGATTCTAAGACATATCTACCGTTTCTTTTTCCCTGAGTCTTGCGAAGAACTCCTGGGTATCTTCTTGACGATCAGTATGAAAACCAAGTAAGGTAATCAAATCCCACGTGGAATCCACCACATAGCCACCTCCTTTCTCAAGTTCACTGAAGACTTGCTGTAGTTCCGGGAGAACTGCAGAGTCTCTAACACTAGGCAGGAAATACAGGATCTGAAGAGCTGCATTTGCATAGCATGTCTGGCCGAGATTTTTCAAGCCAGCAAAAGAAGAAGGCGGCTCTACAACAGTGACCTCGGAAAATAAAATCTCTGCTTCTACCAGCAGAGAATCATCAACCACATACTGCTGTGGTCCATCAAAGCTCACAAACTCAAACAACCTAACTGTTTTCTCTATTAATGGAAAAACAAAGAAAATATTTTTCAGTTTTACCACAATTTTAGGTATGCTTAAAGAGACAGAGACATAAGAAAAGAATAAATTAAGTTTAATTACTTATGGACGTTTTGCCTGTTTTCTGACTCTTAAGGTTTAGCTTTGCAGTCGATACTGATACTGATACTCCTTTTGGTGGCTTCAAGGAGAAGGAACATAGCCTGTTCGAGATACCTAGAACCCATCCGTGGGGACCAAAGTACTCAGCTGCTGTAATTGAGCTCACTTCGAATAGTTTCCATCTCAAAAGCATACTACACTCGGCAAGCTTATTCTCCTCGGTAAGCTTTTTCTCCTCGGCAAGCTTCTTCTCCTCGGCAAGCTTCTTCTCCCTTTCAGCTGCCTTTTCAGTTGTAATCCACCGATCTTTAACTTGAACAGCAGATCTACGAGAGAGGACCTTGTATTCATCTCAAATTTTCTTCCATTGCTTTCCATACTTTAGATAGCCTTCGGTCACAGCCTCTATCTCTTCAATAGTCCATTTTACAGTTTGTTTTCTGCTTTTTTGCCTTTGACCACTGAAACATAATTAGGAGAAACCATTAAACACACGAGACCCAATTACCTAAACCTAATAACAATTATCACCCTAGACAAATCGTAATAACAGTTTTTCTCCTCTCTCGGTCTCTCGCTGAAACAGACGAGACCCAATTCAAAAACCTAATAACAATCCCTAACCCTAGACGATACAATTCGCTCCGTCTCTCACTCTCTCAATTCCAAAACCTAATAACAAACATAATCCTAGACGAGATCCATTCCGCTAAAATCAAACATAATCATCAAAATAAAAAATTGCGAGACATAAACAATACCCGGTGGTGGAGTCGATTCATCGGAGTTTTGACCCGGTGGTGGAGTCGATTCATCGGAGTTTTTAGGAGGAGGAGCTAGCTTGAGAGATAGATCGAGATCGCGAGTCATTGATATTGATAGATCGTGAGAAAATTTCGCTGGATTCTAAGGTGTTTGTAATTTGTTTTTTTTTTGTTTTTTTTTTTTTTTGGGAACTAATAAGGCGTTTGTAACTTGTATGTGTGTAATTAGAGATACTTAGTACAAGAATTTTTGTTTTGATTTGTATTGAGAGGATTTCTCGGTTTTACATTGAGATAAAACCTAAAATTATTATTATACAGTATAAAGTCATCGAATGGATCTTGTTTTCGCTTTTTAAACGTGCTTTATATATTTTGATGATTAACAATATGTTCAATAACATACAAAAATGATTTTACATTGAGATAAAACCTAAAATTATTATTATACAGTATAAAGTCATCGAATGGATCTTGTTTTCGCTTTTTAAACGTGCTTTATATATTTGATTAACAATATGTTCAATAACATAGAAAAATGATTTCATGAGGACAATACGAGATATAACAAGAATAAAAGTAAAGGGTAATAGTTTCTTATTCAAAAAAAATAAAAATTAAAGGGTAGTATTTGTTTGTATTATAAATTGGAGATAATTACAACATATATAAAGATGTCGTGAATAAAGAGAAGAGAAGAATGAATTGATGTTTATTCCAATAGATAAAGGGTCCTTTATATAGGAATACAAGGAAGGGGTTTACTTGGGAAAGAGGTAAACCCTAATCTCTAGAACCTTCTAGAAGATAGGCCTTATAATGGGCATCCATCTTATATTCATAACACTCCCCCTAGATGACCATTATAATAAAATAAATCATAATGCGTCTAAGATGCTGTCTCATTAAAAAACTTACCAGGAAAACCCAATGGAAAAAACAATGGTTAAGGGAAAAAGAGTACAACACGCAATTACTCCCCCTAATGAGTACATACGTCGAGATCCTTGAGACGACGTAATCCGATGTGATGAACCAACTTCTTAAAAGTAGCAGTAGGTAGCGCCTTGGTAAATAAGTCAGCCAAATTTTTGCTTGAACGGATCTGTAGAACACGTACATCACCATTCTTCTGTAGATCGTGTGTGAAGAAGAATTTTGGTAGAATGTGCTTTGTTCTATCACCTTTGATGTATCCGTTTTTGAGTTGTGCGATGCATGCAGCATTGTCTTCATACATAATTGTAGGAGCTCCTTTCCCTTCAGAGATACCACAATCTTCTCGTATATGTTGCACTACCGATCTTAACCATACACACTCGCGACTAGCTTCGTGAATAGCTAAAATCTCTGAATGGTTAGAAGAAGTGGCTGCGATGGTTTGCTTCATAGAACGCCAAGAGATAGCAGTACCTCCGCATGTGAATACATATCCCGTTTGCGATCTAGCATTATGGGGATCAGATAAGTATCCTGCATCTGCAAAACCAATCAAGTCTTCCTTGGATAGGTTAGAAAAGAATAATCCCATGTCTTTCGTTCCTTGGAGGTAACGAAGTATATGTTTAATCCCATTCCAGTGCCTTTGAGTTGGACATGAGCTAAACCTTGCTAACAAATTCACTGCAAATGATATATCAGGTCTTGTGTGACTAGCAAGGTACATCAATGCTCCTATTGCACTTAAGTATGGTACTTCAGGACCAAGGACTTCTTCATTGTTTTCTCGAGGGCGGAACGGATCCTTTAAAACATCGAGTGATCTTACAACCATTGGGCTACTCAAAGAGTGTGCTTGATCCATATAGAACTTTTTGAGAACATTTTCGATGTATGTCTCTTGATGCACCAGAATTCCATTCTTTAGGTGTTCAATTTGTAGTCCCAAACAAAATTTTGTTTTCCCAAGATCTTTCATCTCGAATTCTTTCTTCAAATATTCTACTGTGTATGAAATCTCTGCAGGAGTTCCCATAATATTTAAATCATCAACATATACTGCAATTATAACAAATCCTTTCCCAAATCTCTTTATAAAGATGCATGGACTAACAAGGTCATTCTTGTAGCCTTCTTTTATCAAGTACTCACTAAGGCGGTTATACCACATACGCCCTGATTGTTTTAATCCATAAAGAGATCGATTTAACTTTATGCAGTATTGTTCTCGAGAAGTTGAGTTTACCACTTTAGGTAGTTTAAATCCTTCTGGGACTTTCATATAAATGTCATTTTCGAGTGGTCCATATAAGTAGGCTGTGACGACATCCATTAAACGCAAATCAAGTCCTTCTTTTATTGCCAGACTAATGAGGAACCTGAAAGTAGTTGCATCCACCACAGGAGAGTATGTCTCTTCATAATCAATTTCAGGTCTTTGTGAGAATCCTTGTGCAACTAAACGTGCTTTATATCTCACAATTTCACCATTTTCGTTCTTCTTTCGTACAAAAACCCATTTATGTCCCACTGGTTTTACACCTTTAGGTGTACGGACTACTGGTCCAAATACTTCTCTCTTTGCGAGAGATTTTAATTCTGCATATATTGCTTCATTCCATTTTGGCCAATCACTTCTTTGTGTACACTCTTCAATAGATGTTGGTTCATGATCCTCATCCATAACATCAACTGCTACATTGCATGCAAAAATATCATCGACGTCGATTTGCTTTCGGTTCCATTTTATTCCAGACATGGTATAATTAATTGAGATCTCTTCATTGTCAGGTACCTGAACTTCTTTATGGGTCATGTCTAAGGTCTCTTCTGGAGATCCCTCGTTTGTAATTACCTCGGTTTCATCATTGCCAATTTCTGCTCCTTTTCTTTTTCGAGGATTTTTATCTTTGGAACCAATAGGTCTACCACGTTTCATACGTGTCTTAGACTCATTAGCAGTTTGATTTTGTCCTTCGGGGATATTTATTCTTATTGGAGCATTTACAGCTGGGATATGTGACTTTATCACACCTTTTGGGTCAGTAAAAGCGTCTGGCAGCTGATTTGCTAAGCTCTGTAAATGAATTATCTTTTGGACTTCTAATTCACACTCTTTAGTCTGAGGATCAAGATAAGACATTGATAATGCATTCCAACTTATATCTTTTCCTAGCGATTTATTTTCTCCCCCTAATGTTGGAAAAACAGACTCATTAAAATGACAGTCTGCGAATCTAGCCTTGAATAAATCCCCTGTGGAAGGCTCGAGATACTTAATTATTGATGGGGAATCGTATCCAACATATATTCCTAACCTCCTCTAAGGTCCCATCTTAGATCGCTGTGGTGGAGCAATTGGAACATATACAGCACATCCAAAAACTTTCAGATGGGAAATATTCGGTTCCTGACCCAGAACCATTTGTGATGGGGATAACTTATGATTACTCGTTGGCCTGATGTGAATCAGTGCTGCCGCATGTAATATGGCATGGCCCCAAGCAGATATTGGGAGTTTCGATTTCATAAGTAAGGGTCTTGCAATTAATTGTAGACGTTTGATTAATGATTCTACTAAACCATTTTGTGTGTGAACATGTGCTACAGAATGTTCAACACATATCCCAATAGACATGCAATAGTCATTAAAAGCTTGAGACGTAAATTCACAAGCATTGTCAAGACGAATTGTCTTTAAGGGAAAATCTGGAAAGTGTGCTCGTAGTCTAATCAACTGAGCAAGTAACCTCGCAAACACCAAGTTTCGAGTTGATAACAAGGATACATGTGACCATCTACTAGATGCGTCAATTAGAACCATAAAATATCTAAAGGTTCCACATGATGGGTGAATCGGCCCACAAATATCGCCTTGTATGCGTTCCAGAAAGTTTATCGATTCTGAATTTATCTTGGCTGGTGAATGCCGTATAATCAGCTTGCCTTGCGAACAAGCAGCACATGAGAAATCATTAGGAAGAATCTTCTGGTTCTTCAATGAATGTCCTAATGAATTAGTGATAATCTTTCGCATCATTATTGTACCGGGATGACCTAACCGGTCATGCCAAACCTTTATGTTTTCCGTGGACTTTTGATTTACTATAGCATTTGCCTCAATCGAATTTATCGTAGTATAGTATAGTCCAGTGGAGAATGCAGGTAGTCTTTCCAAAATACTTTTAGAGCCTTGGGTATTACATGTGATTTGAAGGTATTCAGTACTTTCTTTGTTCATAGTCTCAATATGATATCCATTTCGGCGAATATCTTTAAAACTTAGTAAGTTTCTTTGAGACTTTGGAGAGTATAATGCATCCACAATTTCGAATTGTGTTCCCATAGGCAATGATATATTTGCTCTTCCAGAGCCTTCAATTATCTTTGCACTACCTGTTACGGTACTTACACTTGCTTCTTTCATTGTTAAAGAAGAGCAATATCTCTTATTTTTCAGAATAGTATGACTAGTTGCACTGTCTACCAAGCATAAATCTCCACCATTCATTATTCTTCAAATAAATAAATAAAATAAATTACTCTCACATAAATATAACTTATAAATAAATTCAATAACTTAATAAAATAAATCATATCTCAAAATACATAAATGCATAGAATAAAAATCAAAAGCCAAATAATTAAAAGCTAAAATCCAAAATCCAAAAGCCAAATTCCAAAAGCCATAAAATATAAATCAAGAACTAAAGTTCTTTAAATAATTATTTCTAAGTCTCTTTCTCTTCATCATTGAGAAAATCGGAGATATCGAAGTGAGTAGTATCACCTAGGGCAAAGTCATTTTCTCCATCTTCGTACACCATATTTGTTTCCACTTTCTTTCCCTTTTGCTTCACTGATTGTTGATAGAGTTCAACAAGATGCTTTGGTGTACGGCATGTACGAGACCAATGGTCTTTTCCTCCACAACGGTAACATACATTCACAAATGTTCCCTTCTCTTGTTTGTTACCATCTTTGTTTTCCCACTTCTGGTGAGAGTATGAGTTCTTAAATTGGATTCCACGACCTCTTCCTCGACTGTATCCTCGCCCACGATCATAACCACGACCATTACCACGACCACGCCCACGACTACGTGTGTAGCCACTTCTTTGGCCATTGTTATTTGCCTTATCAAATGATGTCACATTCGCTTCAGGGAATGGAGCAGAACCTGTTGGACGTAGTCCATGGTTTTTCAACAATAGCTCATTGTTTTTCTCAGCAACAAGGAGGCAAGAGATTAGCTGGGAATACTTCAGGAATCCCTTTTCACGGTATTGTGTCTGCAGGACAATGTTATTTGCATGAAAAGTAGAGAATGTCTTCTCTAACTTATCAGCATCCGTTATCTTCTCTCCACATAATTCCAACCGGGAAGTAATCTTATAAAGAGCTCAGTTATACTCACTTACAGACTTAAAGTCTTGTAGTCGCAGATGGGTCCAATCGTAACAGGCTTTAGGTAAGATTATAGTCTTCTGGTGATCATATCTATCTTTCAGATCATTCCAAAGAATTTTGGGATCTTTCACCGTCAAGTATTCATTCTTGAGATCCTCATGGAGGTGATGGCGAAGGAAGATCATTCCCTTTGCTTTGTCTCTACTTTGAGTTTCATTTCCTTCTTGGATGGTCTCAAGGAGATCTTTTGAATCTAGATGAGTTTCAGCATCTAGTGCCCATGCCAAGAAGTTGTTTCCGGAGACATCAAGAGCTCGAAATTCAAGGCTCGTAAGTTTCGACATTACTGAAATAATAAAGTAATGATATAAGATTTCAAAAGCCATAAAATAAAAATATGGTGTGCAAAATTCGTGTGAAAACGATTTCGCGCAGAATATGTACAGTATTCGATTTAATGAACAATAACACTTTTATGAATGTCGTGCAAAATATGTGTAGATAGTATTCATTTATTAAATAAGAAAAACGTTTTTTTTTGTTTTTTTTGACTATCGTGCAAAATATGAGCAGTATTCGATTTAATTGAATAAGAAATAGTTTACGAATTATGCAAAAATGATGGATATATGATATATTAAAATATGTGCATAAATAGAGCATAAATAAAAAAAAATCCGTGCATAAATAGAGTATAAATTAAAAATCCGTGCATAAATAGAGCATAAAAAAATAAAAAAAAAATAAAAAAAAAATAAACAAGTGTTCTCTACAGGAGAAATAATAAATATGTGACATGAATCTCTGCAGGAGAATTCATCATGATATTAATCATAATATTAAGCTTGTGCTTTGAATCTTTACAGGAGACTATTGAATCTCTAGAAGAGACTATTGATAAAAGATCCATATTTTCGAACCATGAGTTGATAATAAACATGATTCGAAATTAGGAGTAATAAACAAAAAGAAAAATTTTGTATCTCTTAGTTCAGACGGCTAGGGTTTCGTGCTGATAACGTGTTGTGAATAAAGAGAAGAGAAGAAGGAATTGATGTGTTTATTCCAATAGGTAAAGGGTCCTTTATATAGGAATACAAGGAGGGGGTTTACTTGGGAAAGAGGTAAACCCTAATCTCTAGAACCTTCTAGAAGATGGGCCTTATAATGGGCATCCATCTTATATTCATAACAAAAGACACTTTCCCAATCTATATTTACATCTAAAGATACTTACACATATTGACACACTCTGAAGAGCTAAAAAAAAAAAAAAAAAAACCTAAATCACCCTCATCAGAACTGATTAACCTTCCACATTCTCCCGATTATTCTCTAAAATTACAGATTTTATTTTAAAGAGCTCTTTCAATAAAAACCTTCAGCCCCCGTTGCCTAAAATCAAATTCAGCGCCAAACTCCGAATCCACCGGAATCCGTAGTTCACTATTCCGGCAACCCCGACACAACCACAACTCTTACATAAGTTTATCCTAGATCGACTATTCCGCCGACCCACACACTTCGTCGCAGAGGAAACACATTCTCACTATCTCCCATTTCACAGCCATGGAAGGTATTGTAATACTTTAAGCTTTAGTCTGTAAGCAAAAGAAGAACCGAGCTAGAGCTCAAGAAGAAAGCATGAAAACAGAGTTTTAGTGAAAAATACTTTCTTGTATTTCTTAGGGTTTTCCGACTACATAACTTTAGTATTTATACTAGAACAAGAAGACTCTAGCACCTAATCCAAGTAGTGACTAATAGTTGTTGCCTAGAACACCAAACTTGTTTGATAGTGGAAGAGAGTTTAATGTTCTTCCCGTACACTTTGCAGGACCACCGAGGTTTCTTGTGATCGTTGCAGGAACTAAAGAGAGCTGCTTGTTGGGCTTGAGACTTTGAGGTAGGCCCATTGACTTGTTCTGTTCTTGGGCTTTCTTGTTGAGAGTTTCTTGTCGAGGCAGCAACTTTGCTGATTTTGTATCTACATCCCCTCGCAAACTCGAGGTGGGAAGAATGTCCAAACCGAGTTTGAACCTCAAGGAGAAGAAGCTTTGTTGAGGTAGCGACTTTGTAAAGATGTCCGCCAATTGATGGTCTGAGGAAACGTGTTTAACAATCATAGACCCTTGAGCAACCTTCTCTCGATCAAAGTGATAGTGTGTCTCAAAATGCTTGGATCGATTGTGTAAAATCGGATTAGCAGTGAGGTGAACAGCTGATAGGTTGTCACAGTAGACTTCGGCAGGCTTAGTAGGAGGAAAACCAATCTCTTGAAGAAGTGAGGCAATCCAAGATAATGATGCCGCTATAGAAGATAATAATATGTATATTCTCCACTAAACCATTCCTCCACTCAAAACGTGGAAATCGTCCACTCAACCCAACACGTCCCAACACGTCCACTCAACCCAACACGTCCCAACACGTCCACTGAACCTAACACCACCTATGTCTCTTCTTCACCTTTGTATTACTATATATATCAGTAAATCGTTTCTCTCTTATATACAACGAAAACATTTCAAACATCTTTATGGTATCAGAGCGCCGATCCTAAAATCTTCTTCTTTTTTTTTTGTTTGTTTGTTTCTTTTGTTTTGTTTGCCTTCCTCTCTCAAATCACGGCGCCAACATGTCTACCACAGAAAACAAGTCCTCAGCCTCCATTGGTGAAACTATTATCACCAACAACCAAAACCTTTTCAACATAAACACGTCCAACATCATCAAACTAACCTCCACCAATTATCTGATGTGGAGCCTCCAAATACATGCCTTGTTTGATGGCTATGGCCTTGCCGAATATCTCGAAGGCTCCATCGTCCTCCCTACTAAAACCATCACACAAAATGATGTGATCTCCTTGAACCCTGAGTTCACCGTGTGGAAACGTCAAGATCGTCTCATCTACAGCGCTCTGCTTGGTGCGATTTCGTCACCTATCCAACCATTGGTGTCACGGGCAAGCACCTCGACCGAAGTCTGGAACATCCTTCCTTCCACCTACGCAAAACCAAGCCGGGGCCATATCAAGCAACTCAAGATTCAGCTGAAACAGTGGACTAAAGGAAGCAAATCCATTGATGAATACATCCAAGGTCTCACAACTCGTCTTGACCAGCTTGCCATTCTCGGGAAAGCTCTTGATCATGAGGATCAAATAGAACTCATTCTCGAAGGACTTCCGGAAGATTACCGATCTGTAGTTGATCAAATTGAAGGCAAAGATATTCCTCCACCAATCACCGAGGTACACGAAAGACTCCTTAACCAAGAAGCAAAACTTCTTGCATCCATGCCAGCTTCTTCACCAACCTTCCCCATCTCTGCAAACGCTGTTCAAAACCGTAACAACAATAATTAACAACGTTTCAATAATCAAAAGCAAAAACACAACAACTCCTACAACAACAACTGGACACCATCTAACACAAGTCAAAGGCCAGAGATGCGAACATCACGCCCATACCTGGGAAAATGCCAGCTTTGCCATGTGCAAGGTCACTCCGCCAAAAGATGCCCTCAATTCCAGTCAATGCAAAACATGTCTCAACAGACTCACAACAACCCATTTCGTCCATGGCAACCCCGAGCCAACATGGCAGTCGCTGCACCTTACACGGCAAATAATTGGCTTCTCGACAGCGGAGCGACTCACCACTTAACCTCTGATCTCAATAACTTGGCTTTCCATCAGCCCTACAATGGTGGTGATGATGTGGTGATTGCTGATGGCTCTGGTCTTAAAATTACACACACGGGTTCTGCAATCTTACCCTCTCATACTAGTACCTTATCATTAAGCAGAGTGTTATGTGTGCCAAATATTCCCAAGAATCTCATCTCTCTGTATCAATTGTGTAACTCTAATCAAGTCTCGGTGGAATTTTTCCCTACCTCATTTCAGGTGAAGGATCTGAGCTCGGGGGTCCCGTTACTCCAAGGCAGAACTAAAGGAGAGTTATACGAGTGGCCAGTCACTACATCGTCTCCTAGAGCATTCACAGCCACATCAAACTCAAAACAGAATCTCTCTATTTGGCATTCACGATTGGGTCATCCCTCTATATCTATTTTAAACAATATCATCTCCAAGTTTTCTCCTCCCTTTCACAAAGTTTTTAAACAACCTTTATCTTGCTCGGATTGCTTGATCAATAAAAGCCATAAGCTTCCTTTTGCCATCTCATCAATTATCTCTTATCGCCCCCTTGAATATTTGTTTACCGATGTCTGGACTTCACCTATAACCTCCATAGACAACTTCAAATACAATCTTCTTTTTGTTGACCATAATACTAGATACACATGGCTTTACCCTCTAAAACAAAAATCTCAAGTCAAACAAACCTTTATTACATTCAAAGCCCTTGTTGAAAACCGATTTCAAACCAAAATTGGAACTCTTTACTCAGATAATGGAGGCGAATTCATAGTATTGCGGGATTTTCTTGTCACAAATGGGATCTCACATCTTACAACACCACCTCACACGCCTGAGCATAATGGAATGTCAGAACGCAAACATCGCCATGTAGTAGAAACTGGTCTCACACTCCTATCACAAGCGTCCCTACCGAAAAGCTATTGGCCGTTTGCCTTTGCCACTGCAGTTTATCTGATTAATCGGATGCCAACGCCTGTTCTATCTCTTCTCTCACCGTTTCAGAAGCTGTTTGGTAATCAACCGAACTATGACAGGTTACGAGTCTTCGGGAGTCTCTGCTTTCCATGGCTGAGACCATACACAAGACACAAACTTGAAGACCGCTCCGTGCCTTGTGTCTTTGTTGGGTATTCTACAACCCAAAGCGCGTAATTGTGTCTCCAAGTCAACACGGGTCGCTTATATGTCTCGAGACATGTTCAATTTGATGAATCAAATTTTCCTTTCTCGCGTCAACAGTCTGATTCACCCGAAACGTCGGCTCCTGCAACCATCACTAGACAACACCAAGTCACACGTATACCTCTTTCGCCAGTGCCTACTCACGTAGCCTCATCACTCCCTAGCTCGATCCCTCACCACACTTCACCATCGACAAGCTCTCTGCCAGCACAGGTATCGCCCTCAAACATTCCCTCTTTTTCACCTTCAACTTCGTCTTCTTCCTCACCTCAAAACTCTGAGCCTACTGCTCCAAATGAAAATGGACTAGAACCTGTGGTCCATCAACCTAATAGCCCACAAAATACAAACACGTCCCAGCTCATAAACACAAACACAAACCAAGAAACACAAATACCTAACCCACCTAATAATGTCTCGTCTCTCTCCAATCCCACACCAAATGAACCACCAAGACCACAAACACAAAACAACCATCGGATGAACACAAGAGCCAAAAACCATATTCACAAACCAAACAAAAAAATATGGCTTAACCGTAGCTCTCTCTCAAATAATTCCCCATGAACCTGCAACAATCACACAAGCTTTAAAAGACCCCAATTGGCGCTCTGCATCATCTGACGAGTTTAATGCCCAGCAACGCAATCACTCGTGGGATCTTGTCCCACCATCACCATCGCAGAATGTCATTGGCTGTCGATGGATTTTTAAAATCAAGCATCTTGCATCAGGTGACCTGGAGAGGTACAAAGCCAGACTCGTCGCAAAGGGATATAATCAACAATATGGAGTCGATTACGCAGAAACATTCAGCCCTGTCATCAAAACAACAAAAATTCGACTTGTGCTAGACATTGCAGTATCAAAAGCCTGGCCAATTGCTAATTTGGGTGATGTTGTCTCCCTCTTCAAACGTGTATTCAGAAGCAACAGCCAGTAGTCCACCATCTAGGCTGAATGACAGTGCCGCAATACTCGTTGGATACTTAGAGTACTACAAAAAAAAAAAGAAACAAATTAGCAATTAATGATGCGTCTCACTTATCAAAAGAACACCGAAAAAAATACTCTAATATGTAAAGGCGACGACCTGATTTACAAGCTACGACCTGATCCAAAGGCGACGACCTGGAGCCAAGATAGCTAAAGAAGACTTGTTGAAATGAGGGTCTTGAAGGATACGAGACCTCTCAATAAAGTGCGGTGTCACTGAATGAATAGGAACTGGAATGGACGCTAACGTTTGAAATGGAATTTGGTGGATGGGAAAAACTCAGAGTGGATCCAAAACTCACATGAAGTATGTAAAGAAGTTTTCTGCCAGTCAAGAATCGGGGGCAAATGAATGTTCTATGTTCTTAATCTACATTTTTGAAAACACTCTAGTAATTTTGTTATACACGCTTAAACTGTATTCTGAAAATGTTGCTTCCTCTGCTTCCATAGGAAAAAACCGTAAACAAAGATTTACCTGACCCTGGAGCCTAGTGTTTCTGCAATCATTTTGGTTTAGATTTCTTTTAAAACTAAGAAGATGTCGTTCACACATCACTTTACAGACAAAATAATATTTTAAACACACAAAACACCAAATGCTACCACAATCTTCTTTGGGGAACCAATACAACACCAAGTCGACATAACTCTGCTCATCCTATAGTTCCAGACTATACCGGAGGATTTGTGAATGCTTTAGGTTTCCATTTCATTAACACTTCGAACAAAGATCGCGTCCGGTTCATGCCTGCAAATACCCAAGACTCAAGAACCGTGTTAAAAGAAAGAAAAAAAATCTGTAGAATGCTACATGGTATGTGGATGCTTCTATATGCCTGATGAGATCTAATAGCATTAACAGAGAGTGAGATTCTTACGGTTTGTCTCCCTCTTCAAACGTGTATCCAGAAGCAACAGCCAGTAGTCCACCATCTAGGCTGAATGACAGTGCCGCAATACTCGTTGGATACTTAGAGTACTACCAAAAAAAAAGAAACAAATTAGCAATTAATGATGCGTCTCACTTATCAAAAGAACACCGAAAAAAATACTCTAATATGTAAAGGCGACGACCTGATTTACAAGCTACGACCTAATCCAAAGGCGACGACCTGGAGCCAAGATAGCTAAAGAAGACTTGTTGAAATGAGGGTCTTGAAGGATACGAGACCTCTCAATAAAGTGCGGTGTCACTGAATGAATAGGAACTGGAATGGACGCTAACGTTTGAAATGGAATTTGGTGGATGGGAAAAACTCAGAGTGGATCCAAAACTCACATGAAGTATGTAAAGAAGTTTTCTGCCAGTCAAGAATCGGGGGCAAATGAATGTTCTATGTTCTTAATCTACATTTTTGAAAACACTCTAGTAATTTTGTTATACACGCTTAAACTGTATTCTGAAAATGTTGCTTCCTCTGCTTCCATAGGAAAAAACCGTAAACAAAGATTTACCTGACCCTGGAGCCTAGTGTTTCTGCAATCATTTTGGTTTAGATTTCTTTTAAAACTAAGAAGATGTCGTTCACACATCACTTTACAGACAAAATAATATTTTAAACACACAAAACACCAAATGCTACCACAATCTTCTTTGGGGAACCAATACAACACCAAGTCGACATAACTCTGCTCATCCTATAGTTCCAGACTATACCGGAGGATTTGTGAATGCTTTAGGTTTCCATTTCATTAACACTTCGAACAAAGATCGCGTCCGGTTCATGCCTGCAAATACCCAAGACTCAAGAACCGTGTTAAAAGAAAGAAAAAAAATCTGTAGAATGCTACATGGTATGTGGATGCTTCTATATGCCTGATGAGATCTAATAGCATTAACAGAGAGTGAGATTCTTACGGTTTGTCTCCCTCTTCAAACGTGTATCCAGAAGCAACAGCCAGTAGTCCACCATCTAGGCTGAATGACAGTGCCGCAATACTCGTTGGATACTTAGAGTACTACCAAAAAAAAAGAAACAAATTAGCAATTAATGATGCGTCTCACTTATCAAAAGAACACCGAAAAAAATACTCTAATATGTAAAGGCGACGACCTGATTTACAAGCTACGACCTAATCCAAAGGCGACGACCTGGAGCCAAGATAGCTAAAGAAGACTTGTTGAAATGAGGGTCTTGAAGGATACGAGACCTCTCAATAAAGTGCGGTGTCACTGAATGAATAGGAACTGGAATGGACGCTAACGTTTGAAATGGAATTTGGTGGATGGGAAAAACTCAGAGTGGATCCAAAACTCACATGAAGTATGTAAAGAAGTTTTCTGCCAGTCAAGAATCGGGGGCAAATGAATGTTCTATGTTCTTAATCTACATTTTTGAAAACACTCTAGTAATTTTGTTATACACGCTTAAACTGTATTCTGAAAATGTTGCTTCCTCTGCTTCCATAGGAAAAAACCGTAAACAAAGATTTACCTGACCCTGGAGCCTAGTGTTTCTGCAATCATTTTGGTTTAGATTTCTTTTAAAACTAAGAAGATGTCGTTCACACATCACTTTACAGACAAAATAATATTTTAAACACACAAAACACCAAATGCTACCACAATCTTCTTTGGGGAACCAATACAACACCAAGTCGACATAACTCTGCTCATCCTATAGTTCCAGACTATACCGGAGGATTTGTGAATGCTTTAGGTTTCCATTTCATTAACACTTCGAACAAAGATCGCGTCCGGTTCATGCCTGCAAATACCCAAGACTCAAGAACCGTGTTAAAAGAAAGAAAAAAAATCTGTAGAATGCTACATGGTATGTGGATGCTTCTATATGCCTGATGAGATCTAATAGCATTAACAGAGAGTGAGATTCTTACGGTTTGTCTCCCTCTTCAAACGTGTATCCAGAAGCAACAGCCAGTAGTCCACCATCTAGGCTGAATGACAGTGCCGCAATACTCGTTGGATACTTAGAGTACTACCAAAAAAAAAGAAACAAATTAGCAATTAATGATGCGTCTCACTTATCAAAAGAACACCGAAAAAAATACTCTAATATGTAAAGGCGACGACCTGATTTACAAGCTACGACCTAATCCAAAGGCGACGACCTGGAGCCAAGATAGCTAAAGAAGACTTGTTGAAATGAGGGTCTTGAAGGATACGAGACCTCTCAATAAAGTGCGGTGTCACTGAATGAATAGGAACTGGAATGGACGCTAACGTTTGAAATGGAATTTGGTGGATGGGAAAAACTCAGAGTGGATCCAAAACTCACATGAAGTATGTAAAGAAGTTTTCTGCCAGTCAAGAATCGGGGGCAAATGAATGTTCTATGTTCTTAATCTACATTTTTGAAAACACTCTAGTAATTTTGTTATACACGCTTAAACTGTATTCTGAAAATGTTGCTTCCTCTGCTTCCATAGGAAAAAACCGTAAACAAAGATTTACCTGACCCTGGAGCCTAGTGTTTCTGCAATCATTTTGGTTTAGATTTCTTTTAAAACTAAGAAGATGTCGTTCACACATCACTTTACAGACAAAATAATATTTTAAACACACAAAACACCAAATGCTACCACAATCTTCTTTGGGGAACCAATACAACACCAAGTCGACATAACTCTGCTCATCCTATAGTTCCAGACTATACCGGAGGATTTGTGAATGCTTTAGGTTTCCATTTCATTAACACTTCGAACAAAGATCGAAAGTGTTAATTTATGATCTTATGGTCATCATTGGTGACTTCAGTATCCCGGTAGACTTCTATATAGTCAAAACTCGCCAAGAAGAAGCTGCACCTCTCATCTTGGGATAGCCATTCTTAGCCACTGCATGAGCCATCATAGATTGGCCCAATAGGTGAGTCTCATTCGCCAATATCGATGGGAAAAAGTTCTATCCCGCGACCTCTTTTGCCATTGAGAAACATCATCTTGAGAGGGATGAAGAAGCAATCATGGAGAAGCTTGATGAGTCTTCGACAGAAGATGCTGCACAAAAGGCGAAAAGATCTTACTTAAGGTCGAGATCACCCTCCAACTGAGCTCTCAAACCACCAAAGTCTAGCTAAAAGAATCTAAACAAGACCGGCTCAATGGGAGACAACCCGTTTATGTATTATCTTTCTTTTTCTTATCTTTCTAACCATTCTAATCTTTAGTTTTGGTTTCTTCTTAGTTACATCTTTCATATAAACCCCAAAAACACAAAAAATCAGAAAAACTCGAAAAAAACCAAAAATATGAAGAAGGAGATTCGAAGAACGACCACCGGGCAACAAACCGCCAGTGGCACGGCCAGAAGGAGTCTGGCCGCGCCATGAACCATGATGGCAATCAAACACGCAATAGCAGATCAAATTCGTTACAACATTCACGACACTCCACAAGTATGCTTTCGTATCTTACGACGTGACCCCTCGGCTAAGCTAGATCTGGTGAATAAATTCAATACTTTCGGAATTCTAAACAATTCTAAGATCAGCTTCTAGTTCTTGACGCTAGATCGATGCAATAAGAACAAACTTAGACAAAAGAAAACTCTAGAATACGGCTATGCAATTAGTCAACCACTTGCTTAAAAACAGTTTATAAAATTTCCCATAAGAATCCTATGAAAGAAGTCCCAACGAAAATAAACTACTGAGACATGATTATGAGAAGCAAAAAAAAAAAAATGAATGCATGACTTGAATTAAACAAAGAAAGAAAAGAGGGTTCAAGAGATCAATCTATCTCCCTCGAAAACAAAGAACAAAACAATAGAACTTTTCGGTGACTTTGTATCTCTAAAGTGGCACACAAAAATAAGGTACTAAAACTATGTATTTATAGGTTTTTGACTCCTTCTAGGTGTCACTCAAGGTTTAGCTTGAAGAAGACGGCAAGCGGGCTTGACGGGTCTTGCAAATCGGATTGGGATAGACATTTGATGGTGGCCACGTGAGCGACCCTCTATGGCGCGGCAGATGGGGCTTTGGCTGCGTCAGGTTTGTGATGCTTCTGTTTGATATACCTTTTTGTGTTTCATGTAACTTGAGACCTAACCGTAGGATCATCCTCAAATCATTTTGGCTTGAAAGGTAATAGATCGACCTATCTTGTTTCCAAAAAATAGCTTGATCGTATAGTGGGATGGTGTCAGTTTTGGTGATGAACTTCTGTCATCTTACACTTGTTTCAGTAATGTCTGTTTTGATCCATTTTGATTCGGTTTTGTTAAGTTAACCTGAAAAGAGTCTTGAGCATACAAATATTCGAAATAAGCTATAAATACATGAACAAAGAATTCCCGAATATGCTAAGTTACCAGGGTGCAAAGTTGGTGCCTATGCTTTCATGAAAAAAGAATTCTCGTAATAACTCAATAAAAATATGCTATATAACTCTGCTATATGCTAAGTTATCAGGATGCCTATGCTTTCTATGGTTAAAACCATACACTAGTCACAAACTCGAAAAGATCCACTCCCTACGTCTTTTTGGGTTACTCTCTTACACAAAGTGCATATTTCTGCATTCAGCCAAGTACGTGACGGATCTACACCTCCCGTTATGTTCAATTCGATGAACAGACATTCCCATTTCGCAATCCCAGTTTCTCTAAATCTGAAATCGAGTCCCCACCACAAAATTCCCAAAATCCGTTTGTCTCCTTTCTATCGCTTCATGTGCCACTCTTCACGCCAATCTTGCCGCCAACAGGACCTACGAGCTCTGATTCTACACAGATTGTGTCACCGGTGAATCAAAAAATCAACACTGCTCTTGATTCTTCACTAAATCAAGCCGCCACCGTAAGTGATAGACAGGCTCAAAATTCTTTACCACAAATTAATCTTTTATCAAGCCCAATACAAAATAATCATGTACAAACCGAAATCCACTTAATTCAAACAAACCAAACCAGAAATAACCAAACCACCATTCAAACCAACAATAACCAAAACACAAACCCAAACCCAATCCCTCGTCTTCTTCCTCGCGACCAGTTCAGGAAAACCACCTCCAAACAATTTCCATCCTAAAAGAACCCGACTCAAAGACAACATCAAAAATACCCACATCCAGATTAAATATCTCTGCCACCTTATCTTCAAAAATCCCACCCCAGACTAACACTGTGAATCAAACGTTAAAAGACAAGAGGTTAAGAGGATCCATGTCGTATGAACTTGATGCTATTAAATATGATGATGTGGTTTACAAATTAGATTTTGGTTTTCAAACAACCAATAACCAATAACCAAAACACAAACTCAAACCCAATCCCTCGTCTTCTTCCTCGCAACCAGTTCAGAAAAACCACCTCCTAACAATTTCCATCCCAAAAGAACCCGACTCAAAGACAACATCAAAAATACCCACATCCAGATTAAATCTCTCTGCCACCTTATCCTCAAAAATCCCACCAGAGACTAACACTATGAATCAAATGTTAAAAGGCAAGAGGTTAAGAGGATCCATGTCGCATGAACTTGATGGTTTTGTTGAGTTCATTGCTCCATCCAGAGGGATTCTTTTCGGTGATGGGATGTTTGGAGAATATCCATGGTTGGATTTGAAGTTAGAGCTTATGCTCATCTATGGATCTCTTCCACAGCCACCAGATGTTCAATATCATGTGGTATGTACATGTTTTTTGAGCTTGCTCTTTGAGAATTCAGCTTCAAGAACACAATTTGTTGTTGATGGTGTTGAGTTCTGGAGATATTTGGCAAAGTTGATATGCTTTCAGAGAGGGGGAGCTAATATTAGAGATGTTATGCATATCTTCTGGTGATTTTTATGAAGTGTTTGCGTGAATGCAACATGTGAGGTACTGCTAAAGCAAAGCTTGCCTCAGGTTAGATATGCTCTTAGTGAGGGACTTCGCAAAGCAATCTATGGTCTTGAAACAAGCGCCTTGCGCATGGTACTTGTCCTTCGGCGAGGTAACGGTCACATATATCTCCTGGTGTATGTAGATGACATCTTGATCACAGGAAGCAGAAAAACTGTGACATCCGTGGCCCATCAAATAAAGACAAGGCCCAATTTCTTGATTTGGCCCAATGGGAGGAAACCCTATTGACGTCACGCTCATCTTCTTCGATTATAAAGCTGCACCTAAACGTTTGTCGAGCCGCAAATCCCTTAACCAGCGCCGAAGCTCTGCCGAAATCTTGACTGCACCGCCGCCGCCGTTGCTACCCAAGATGCACCATCCACTGAACGCCGAGAATCACGTGAAGTTGTAGACGCGAGAAGAAGTCGCTGTACGTCAACGCCGAGCCGAGCATCTTCTCGACTCCACCGCCACTGCTCGCCGCCACCACCGATCTTCTGCCGTGAGCCACCACCATCGTCCGTGAATCATACCGTGGTAAGCAGATCCGAGCCTCCTCCATTACGTTTCATTTCCCGAGAGTTATTAAAGTCGATCCGCCATTGTTGTTGTTGCTTAAGCCGCAAGCTTCTTCTACTCCACGTTGAATTGCCGTTACGTTGGTGTGGTGGTTGTCGCCGTTGGTGGTAAGAGTGATCTCGTTGTGTTATCATTGTTGTTCACGTATGGGTTGTGACGTGATGTTGTTGCTTGTGTCCTAAGCCACGGTTGATTCCTCGTTTGTCCAGATCTATTTAATTATCTCAAGGGCCTTGTCAGCGTTGTCATTCCTTCCATTCTGTTGCATCCGAGAAGCTAAGGTGAGTACTGGCTGTGAATTATTTTCTCGTGTATTCATACTCGTTTCAGTCTGAGTAGTCTTTTGTTAATGCACGTATACCTGCGCTGTATCTATATGAATACACGTATTTGTTTGTTGTTTGAATTTGACTAGTAAGCGCTGTAATAACCATATAATATTAATTGATGTTCTGGTGTTGTTGATTGTTGAACTTGGTAACATAGGTTGTTAAACGGAAAATGGTTGATTGATTTATGAATAGTGTTTGCGGGTGTTTGCATTGTGTGAGGGAAATCACTTGTGCGGGTTGGGATAAGCTGTAGGCTTTTGAGGCGGTTTTGCCTGTGTGATGTCATAAGTAAGATAGAGGATTCTCTTACGTTATAAGTCTGTGCTGGATATGGAAGGCGTGTGGCGCACCATAGTCCATCGTTGGAGGCTTGACGAGCCCTACGTCGTGAGGACGGACAGCGTGTTGTGCCGCTATATGCCACAGGGTGTGCGCCGGTAAAGGGTGTGGATGCACCAATAGGTCTAGATGTCATTTCTTGATCTATGAGTGTCTTCGGACGTGTTTGTTTGTGTGTATTAGCTTAAGACTTTCGTCTGCAATGGTTATGCATGTGCGAGATGTATATCGTGGGTCCCTAGGACCTGCACTCACTGGGTAATCCAAATTACTCATCCCTCTTTCTTGCAGGTGAGCGTGCTGGCATACAGGAGTAGTCATTCGGCTTGGTGATGGTTTTGGGAAGACACGGATTTTTATTTTATTATTCGTCATTTATTTTAAAAACGTTATTTTATTTTCGGATTTAATGTTTAAGTTAAAAATGGTTTTTGTAAGACATTTTGAATACGATCCTTGGGAATAAAGTGGCATTGAACTAGCAAGTGGTTTCTTGTGGTGAAAGTTAATGCACTTGGACATGCCGTCTTGCTTAAGTTAGAGGCGGATGTTACAAAAACGATCATTCAACAAATTCTGACACTCCTATCGGATATATTCTCTCTCAAGGATCCAAAACACCTCAACTAATTCCTTGGATTAGAGGCTCATCGCACACCAAAGGGACTGCACCTCTCACAACGAAATTATGTGGTGGATGTTCTTCAGAAATATCATATGAGTAATGCGAAACCAATGACAACACCAATGGCTTTGTCTTCGAAATTTTTACTCAGGAACTTCGCTCTCTAATCCGACATAATATTGACGCTTAGTAGTGATAACTAAGCTTCTTCAAAGTTTTATCAATCCTAAAGCTTCATTTTGTTATTGTAGTACTTTAGGTGTCAAACCAAATTAAGTGTTGAAAGCTCAAGTAAATCTAAGCCAAATTCGAGTTAAATGAGTGAAACAAATCCTAAAAACTACTTACAGCTACCAAACGACTATGAAAACAATTTTAGCAATTTTAGTGAAGAGTTAAACAACTACCACATGACATCTAAGAATTTAAATGGTAAAGCTACTGATTTTAAAAATTGCAAAACTAAAAACAGATAAACTAGGCAATTTCTAGCAATCTAAGATGAATTTTAAAAACTACAAAAGACAACCTAACGACTTCTAGGTGATTACTAGGCTAGTGAATGATACTGTAAACTGTTTTAAAAATTATAAAACTATCAAGGACACAACTTTTCGAATTAAGACACTCTAAAGCAAATATTAAGCAAACTAGGTGATTTTCACAAGATAAGGAACAAGATTCAAATCTAAAAGGTGATGACTTTGAAAACTCAAATTCTAAGGCAGATTCAAGGTCGAGGGTCATGCTTAGAGAGGTTCAAGATTCAAACTTCGGGAAATTTCCTTACGTAAAATATTTTCCCAAACGGGTAATTATTTTGGATAATTCGGAAAAATTTGGGAAAATTCGAGAAAATTTGGGAAATTTTGTGAAGTTCGGGTACCCGATCTCATTCCCGTTCCCTTCCCGTACCCGTTTGAAAAAAATAAATGGTCCCGAATGGAAATTTTTTTGAACGGAAATTTTTTTTAACGGGAACGGGAACAGAAGAAGAAATTTGAAACGGGTACGGGTGGGAATCGGGAATCCGTCCCAAAATTTGCAGGGCTATTATTCTATACGGTTCATAGAAGTTTTTAACACATTCACGCCAAATTTAATGGTCAAACCTATTCATACCCTGATAGTAAAAATAAGGAAAAAGCACAAAATTGTAGAAATAAGGGTTTGGAACATTCATAACCTCTAAAAGAAGTTATTCTACTCAATACGATGTTTTGGAGGTTATTGAGTGTTCCCAGTCCCGATTTCTTCAATTTTGACAAGAATTATAATAAAGTATTGTTTGAGCTGCTTTTGATGATTATAAACTGTTTTCTCCAAAAAATTGCTCCAAACTCTATCCTTGTCAAAATTGTGGTAGCTGAACAACAGATGCGAATTTTTTTTTTTTTTTTCAATTTTTAGGAATTTGGATTCTGGAATGTAACATTTGTATCTGAAAATTTACTAAAGGAAAGCTAAAGCGTATATTGATACAGTGGCCTACGAAACATACAGTGTCTTCTCATTTTATGTTCTTTTTTTATGAGTGATACACAAATTATCTTACACCATATATTTTGGTTTTACTTAGTTATTTTCTTACGAAATCAGCTTTTGTCCGTGCGAATAGTTATTTTCTTACGAAACTATTAAATACAGATTTATCAAATTTATCATCGTATTATTAAATAAAAATAAATGTATTCAAACACCATAAAAATTCAATAATTCAATAGTCGATAAATTAATAAATACGTTAAAATAATAAAATTATCTGGTCTTGAGGTTGGCTAGTATAAATATTACAAAAATTACATTAAAAATAAGATAATAATTTTTTAAGAATCTCTATGTACATATATGGTCACAACTTATCATACTATATCAACGAAGGGGTGATGTGAAATGAGAGACTCTAGCTTTGGAGAGAAATGATTTGAGGGCGATAGAACTCACCACCGTTGTCTGAGTATAAGATACCAATTCTTTTATTGGAACGATTCTGCACAAGGGCTTTAAAATTGATTAAAAAAAAACTGTTTTAGAGGTTATGAATATTCTAGATCCTGATTTCTAAAATTTTATGTTCTTTTTGCTTATTTTTGCTAGCTCGATATAAATAGGTTTGTCTATTAAATTTGGTGTTAAGGTGTATAAAACTTTTATGAAATTCCATACATTTAGTGAAATTTGATCTTTTAAAAGTGTTTATGATGTTATAAAAAAAGATAGCAACCATCTCTTTTACACACATACTTGAACGTTTTTTAAAATATGTTCTTTCTCAAATTATATCTTATAAATGTATAGATACTTAAGATATAATTCCAAAGTAAAACTAAAATTGATACTTTTCGTGTCATGTTCTTGTGATTTTTTTGTCGAGTCGGACGTGTTATATGATTCTCATATGCATAAGAAAATTCAATAAACATCAATAACATAATAGTTATATATAAATGATCGTCAAATTAAAAACAATTTCCTATTATATACAATCATACAAAAATTGGAATTTAATTATAGTATTACCACCATTAAAAATTAAAATTAAAAATAATTAATTAAACTTAAAATATTTAGTTGATAAGTTGAGAAAATCTCTGCTTTCGACACGTGTTTGTTCCTTTTGCCCAAATCATATAAACCAATATGAAGAAATTCTAAATTAGCAAAGTAATCTCCAAAAAAATAATTCATGTCTATTGCAGAGTAATTCTGAATTTCATATAAAAGAAAAAAAAGATAGTAAACTTAAAGGATTTAGTCAATAAAATGAGAAGATCTTATCTTCGACACATGTTCAGTGATTTTAGTCAAATCTTATCAACATATATGGTGAAATTATAGATTAGTAAATTAATAAAAAATAGTCTGTTTATAGTGGAAAGTAATCTAAAATTTTACATAAAACCAAAAAATTAGAGGATAAGATTGGAAGATCTTATCTTAAACACGTGTTTGGTGCTTTGGCAAAATCATATAAAAATATGTGGTGAAATTTTAGATTAGCAAATTAATCTAACAAAAAATAATCAAATCCAAAATGCAAAATAAAACCAAAATTTATATAAAACCAAAAAAAAAAAATCCAAAATTAAAATAATTAGTCGATTAGATGAGACGATTTTTTTCAAGCAACACGTGTTCATTACTTTTAGCCAAATCTTATAAACATATACGGATAAGTTATTGTGTGTTTCGAAGCCCATTGTATCAATATACACTCTTTAGATTTCCGTTAAATAAGCAAATCCAATGAGACAAACTCATGTTTCAAAATCTAAATCCATAGAAATTGAACCAAAAACAAGGATGATGGACTGTTTTTGATAAGGATGATGGACTGTTTTTGATAATTATGATGGGATCCATTGTTTTCTCCATGCAATGCTTCAGTTCTGTTCTTGTCAAAATTGTGATGGTAAGGATTATTGGGTGATAGATTTATACAATTTTGTATTTCGTCACCATCCAAATTCGAAGATATTTTTGAGAGAAAAATTATTCAGGTTCTCGCATTTGAAGGTGGCTTCTCATTTACTTACAGGTCAATGATTTCAATAAAGCTCTTGAAGGCGTCTTGGAGCTTGACGATGAGGCAACGAAGAATCTTAGAGTGGAAAGTATCATGACCCGATTTATCCAATAGCCACAAAGATCGTTCATTGGGCTAGATCTTTCGTTAGGTAATCAAAGTCAAATTAACCTATAGCCAATCCCACTTAAAAAAAAAAAAACTAGATTTTTTTTATGTAATGAGAACTAACAGGTTCAGATTTTTCCCTCTATCTTCTTTGTTTACCACTTAGATTACTAGTCGATTAATTAACATTTATATTTTACTTATGTTTTCTTTGTGCTTTTAAGATGTTTTCACTTCCAATTACTCTTAAAAGCACAATGAAAACATAATTAATATATAATTGTTAATTCAACGTCTAGTAATCTGAGTGGTAGATGAAGATGGTATAGGGAAAAATTGATATATCATGGTTTTTATCCGTTTTTGGACCATGATATAAGTCTTTTTATAGAGTCTTTTGGTATTTTTAGAGTCCTATTAGAGTCTTTGCAGGTTAGACTACGTTTGGAGCAAAGTTGGAGATTCTGTAACTTTTTGGAGCATTCTGGAAGAAGCTACGAAGTGATGAAGTCAGAAGACGGATTTTACGAAGTGTCGATCGACACCAAGTCAGCCGACCAAGTTTTGCGGACTTCAACCAGGAAAAGGGAATCACAAGAAGTTTCAAGTATTTACAAGTTTGCCCCTGACGCGAGTTTGCCTATAAATATAGATTTTCAAGGCATTGTTTAGCGACCACCTATTATTCTTATTTTCT
>JAHZTW010000001.1:117956763-118028895 GCA_020283515.1 Alliaria petiolata
TTTTTGTGAGCTAGTTTTCTCTTGATGAAATTAAGTTAGTAGCTCTGAAAACCATTTTACAAAAAAAGGACTGAAGATATTAATTAGCGTTAAAGTTTTAGTGCAAGATTGGCAAAAGCAAATTAAAATAATACGTTAAAATAATAAAATTCTCTAGGATGGCTAGTATAAATATTACTAAAAATACATTAAAAATAAGATAATAAGTTTTTAAGAATCTCTATGTACATATATGGTCACAACTTATCTTACTTTATCAATGAAGGGTTGATGTGAAATGAGAGACTCCAGTTTTGGAGAGAAATGATTTGAGGGCGATAGAACTCAGAACCGTTGTTTGAGTATAAGATATCAGTTTTTTTATTGGAACGATTCTGCACAAGGGCTTTGAAATTGATTAAAAAAAACTTGTTTTAGAGGTTATGAATATTCTAGATCTTGATTTCTACAATTATGTGTTCTTTTTTCTTATTTTTGCTAGATCGACATAAATAGGTTTGTCTATTAAATTTGGTGTGAAGGTGTAAAAAACTTTTATGAAAATCCATACATTTGGTGAAATTTGATTTTTTAAAAAGTGTCTATGATGTTATAAAAAAAAATATAGCAACTATCTCTTTTACACACACACCTGAATGTTTTTTTTAATATTTGTTTTATCAAATTTGATCTTATAAATATATAGATACTTACGATATAACTCAAAAGTAAAACTAAAATTGATACTTTTCATGTCATGTTCTTCTGATTTTTTGTGGAGTCGGACGTGTTATATGATTCTCATATGCATAAGAAAATTCAATAAACATCAATAACATAATAGTTTCATATAAATCATCTTCAAATTAAAAACAATTTCCTTTTATATACAATCATACAAAAATTTGAATTTAATTATAATATTACCACCACTAAAATTTAAAATTAAAAACAATAAACTAAACTTAAAATATTTAGTTGATAAGTTGAGAAAATATCTGCTTTGGACACGTGTTTGTTGCTTTTGGCCAAATCAGATAAACCAATATGAAGAAATTCTAAATTAGCAAAGTAATCTCCAAAAAAATTATTCATGTCTAGTGCAGAGTAATTCTGAATTTCATATAAAAGAAAAAAGATAGTAAATTTAAAGGATTTAGTCAATAAACTGAGAAGATCTTTTCGTCGACACATGTTCAGTGACTTTAGTCAAATCTTATCAACATACTGTATATGGTGAAATTATAGATTAGCAAAGTAATATAACAAAAATAGCATGTCTATAGTGGAAAGTAAACTCAAATTTTACATAAAAGAAAAAAATTAGAGGATAAGATTGGAAGATCTTATCTTAAACACGTGTTAGGATCTTTGGCAAAATTTTATCAAAATACGTGTTGAAATTTTAGATTAGCAAATTAATCTAACAAAAAATAATCAAATCCAAAATGCAAAATAAAACCAAAATTTATATAAAACCAAAAAACAAATCTAAAATTAAAATACTTAGTCGATAAGATGAGACGATTTTTGTCAAGCAACACGTGTTTAATGTTTTTTGCCAAATCTTATAAATATATATGGATAAGTTATTGTGTGCTTCGTAGCCCATTGTATCAATATACACTCTTTATATTTCCTTTAAATAAGCAAATCCTATGAGACAAACTCTTGTTCCAAAATCTATATATATATAAATTGAACAAAAGACAAGTCGGCTTTGCCGCCGTCCTACTCGAATCCATTGCTCAACCAGGAGAATCTCAATTTTGATAAAGATGATGGACTATTTTTGATAATTATGATGGGATCTGTTTTTTCTCCATGCAATGCTTCAGTTCTATCCTTGTCAAAATTGTGATGGTAAGAATTTCTGGGTGATAGATTTCTACAATTTTTTATTTCGTCACCATCCAAATTCGAAGATATTTCTGATAGAAAAATTATTCAGGTTCTCGCATTTGAAGGTGGATTCTCATTTACTTACAGGTCAATGATTTCAATAAAGCTCTTGAAGACGTCTTGGAGTTTGATGATGACGCAATGAAGAATCTTAGAGTGGAAAGTATCATGACCTGATTTATCCAGTAGCCACAAAGATCTTTCATTTGGCTAGATCTTTCGTTAGGTAATCAAAGTCAAATTAACCTATAGCCAATCCCACTTTTTTATATATAAAAAAAAATAACTAGTTTGTTTTTATATAATGAAAACTAACAGCTTCAGATTTTTCCGTTTATCTTCTTCGTTTACCGCTTAGATTACTAGTCGATTAATTAATAATTATATTTTACTTATGTTTTTTTTGTGCTTTTAAGATGTTTTCACTTCCAAGTAATCTTAAAAGCACACTGAGAACATAAGTAATACATAATTGTTAATTCATCGTCTAGTAATCTTAGTGGTAGATGAAGATGGTATAGAGAAAAATATGAAGCTGTTTGTTCTCATTACATTGAGAAAAACCATTGTTTTTGTTATTTTAACAAGTGAAATTGGCTATTGGGTAATTTGAAATGAAAAATAAATTTCAAAAGAAAGATATTTTTAAATAGATGATGTTTTAGAAATTTTTTATTTTTGAAAATAAATGATTTTCTTACAAACCAATACAAAAATTAACACTAGTTGACTTGTTTTACCCTTGTATTAATTAATGAATTAAAACATAAACAATGATAAGAAAGGTTACAATTGACAATTTATAGGTTTTCTTAATTTAAATGCAAAGTTCTAAAACATCAACAACAACAAAAATGGAGGGAGTATTATAATAGACTTGTTATAGATATATGTAAAGCTTAATAATTTCATAATTGACTAAAATATCATAAAGGGAACATCAGTATTATTATATTATTTCTTTTTCTTAATGTTTTCTACAACATTTTGGGATTAACTCTAATCTCAAATAACATTTCACATAACTATTAATTTTCATTTTAATCTTCATATTCTACAATTTTGTTGGAGTACAAGCAATTCGAGAGCATTGTTACTTTAGCATTGGAGGGAAAAATGGACTGAATGGATTATTCATCAACATTAACAAATATTTAGTTATGTCAGGCATTCTTGGTATCGGTCGGTATGGAAACGGAAATAGAAATGGAGATGTAAACTACAGTATTTGAACCTTCACGGAAACTGCAATGCATATAG
Source organism: Alliaria petiolata (assembly GCA_020283515.1). NCBI lineage: Eukaryota > Viridiplantae > Streptophyta > Magnoliopsida > Brassicales > Brassicaceae > Alliaria > Alliaria petiolata. Next base: position 117,959,905 of record JAHZTW010000001.1, read on the forward strand.
CTAATATGAGAAAAAGTTCACTTTTTGAGAGACATGATAAATATGTTGGAGATTATGCAATAGAAAAGAAGTCCAATAATATGAATTTTCGTGAGCTAGTTTTCTCTTGATGAAATTAAGTTAGTAGCTCTGAAAACCATTTTACAAAAAAAGGACTGAAGATATTAATTAGCGTTAAAGTTTTAGTGCACGATTGGCAAAAACAAATTAAAAAAGAAATAAGCTTTGTCCGTGCGAATAGTTATTTTCTTATGAAACTATTAAATACAGATTTATCAAATTCATCATCATATTATTAAATAAAAATAAATGTATCTAAACACCATAAAAATTTAATAAATCAATAGTCGATAAATTAATAAATACGTTAAAATAATAAAATTCTCTAGGATGGCTAGTATAAATATTACTAAAATTACATTAAAAATAAGATAATAAGTTTTTAAGAATCTCTATGTACATATATGGTCACAACTTATCAAACTTTATCAATGAAGGGTTGATGTGAAATGAGAGACTCCAGTTTTGGAGAGAAATGATTTGAGGGCGATAGAACTCACCACCATTGTCTGAGTATAATATACCGATTCTTTTATTGGAACGATTCTGCACAAGGGCTTTGAAATTGATAAAAAAAAAAAACTTGTTTTAGAGGTTATGAATATTCTAGATCTTGATTTCTACAATTATGTGTTCTTCTTTCTTATTTTTGCTAGATCGACATAAATAGGTTTGTCTATTAAATTTGGTGTGAAGGTGTAAAAAACTTTTATGAAAATCCATACATCTGGTGAAATTTGATCTTTTAAAAGTGTCTATGATGTTATAAAAAAAAATATAGCAACCATCTCTTTTACACACATACCTGAACGTTTTTTTTATAATTTTTTTTTTATCAAATTTGATCTTATAAATGTATAGATACTTACGATATAATTCAAAAGTAAAACTAAAATTGACACTTTTCATGTCATGTTCTTGTGATTTTTTGTCGAGTCGGTATGCGCGTGTTTTCTTTATATATACATTTTAATACCAATTTCGAAGTACTTATCTTTTGATATTAACTAATCAAACATAAATTTTCTTAGCAGATAGCTCCGTGTAATATCATTAGAAGTCTCATATTATAATTCTTCTTTCCTATTGTTATCTCTTGGCGCATTGGGAGTGTATTTGTGTACCCTGTAAATGCAATCAATTTTGATATTTTGCTAAGGTAATATAGTTGAAGTATAAAGAGATAGTAAGAAGCCAGTGGCCAACAGTTTGTAGTGACGATGAATTATAGATCTGATAAGGAAGTATGAAGACAGATAAGGAACTGAATAGTTTATATTTATATTGAAGATGAAGAAGAAGATTACAACTGCAGAATCACAATCTCATGACGATTGTGATCTATAGTCTCATAAAGACTATGAAGAAGCTGATAATGCAATGTTCTGAAACAAATGTAAGTTGTGGATAAAGATCTAAAAGAAAGAGTGTCAAAAGTATTTATATGAAATGTTAATCGAGCTTCAGACTCTAGTCAGACGGTCGACTCTTCTTCTCAGCTCGATCTTTTCTCCTCCAATCATTTTAAATTTTTATCCATCTCAGCAGCCACCTTAGCTTCCTCTATTTGCTTGCTTTCTTGCTCTGAGTCCGTATATTTCTTCTTCCTTTTGCAAACATAAGCTTGATGCAACCTATCAGAATCACCATTGTTCTCTTTGATGTGTTTGAAATTGTTGCTTAACCCCATCTGCGCCAAGTGGATATTTTGCATTAGCTGACTGAAATATTATTAGGATTACATGAGAAACAGTCTTAGATGCAGCTTAAAAGAGCAAAGTCAGGACCACTGGAGCCAATTCATTAGGTGAGCCAAATAAAGCACGAAGAAAAAAAAAAACCCACAAAGATTGCTTGGATTATAGAAACTTCAAAACGGCAGAGGTAAGAGGTAAGTAAAAACTGTTCTTTGAAGCTTTGTTGTCTTAGGATCTATATGTTTTTGGACACAATCGAAGAGTATATAAGGGAGAGGACTAAAAATCTACTTTCTAAAACCTTTTGAGAGACATTAAAAGGATAACACTATCTATAACAAGATTTTAGAATTATGCCGGTGGATAAGTATAAGCAATCATACCAAGTTACATATATTCGGGGAGGAAGACTTACCCATTTGGGTATATAGTATCCTTAAGGAGGCTCATGAAGAATTGGCAATAATCTTTACCAGTAATATCTTCTAGTCCCAAGCCATTTGAAGTCTGCATCACTGCAAAAGTAAGTCAATCATTTAAGAAATACTCTGACCTTTAGAGTTAGAGATGTAAAACAAATCGTTTTTAATCATATAATTATTTCAGGCTTCTCCTTCATCAAATTTGTACTAATTCATATAACAAATGCTTCATTGGTACCTCTGAGTTTCTGGATACAAACTGAAAAATGAGAAAACTGATTGCTATGAATAATAAATAGAAAGCTTATTGATATGGAGAGTAGCTAAAGAGAACATGAAAATTAATAAACTTGTTACATAAACTTAAATGTTGAAAGTGTTATTTATCTTTGCTACGGTTTGTAAGTAGTTAAGGAATACGGTGAGTCCTATGCAGAGGAGTAAATGAAGAGATATCAATGTGAAGATGTAAATGTGTTTTTAACTATAACGTTTATTCCTTTTTATTGGAGATTTTTTTTTTTTTTTAAGGACCAATTTGGAGAGTGATTTAAGTGGGTCTTTAATAAGATTATTTGGGATGTATGCAACTGGCTTTTCAAATTGATGCAGTGCATGTGTATGATTGAATTTGATGCAGTGTGTGTATGATTAGCTGTAGAAGAAGTTTCAATTACCTTTTCAAATTTAATGCAGTGTGTGTGTATGATTAGCTCTGTGGTATCTTGTCAATTGGTAATAGTGAATCACAAAGACCAGCATTTCCAATCTGGACATTAGCATGAAGAGACATAAATCACAATTCCGAGCAGTTTAAATGCAAGTGTAGAAAGTATGTGAGCTAAATAAAGTATTGTTATCTCTGTTTGTGAGGAGGGGTTGCCTTGCCTTACCTAAATCGACGAAGTCAATCTCCGAATGCAGGTGACGATCCTTTGGGAAATTGGCTGGACCTGAGAGTGTACAGCTGAGGAGAAAAAAGACAGAGTTCTGAAGCCGTGAATAACGTCTATTTTGGTAATCAAACAGTGGATTAGAAGTTACTGAAGTAAGAGAAGATGATGCTCGGTACACAGAAGTAGAGGGAGAACAATGGATCTTTTGAGACTTTGTAGAGTTACGATTGCAATGTCACACTTGTGGAATCTGTGAATTCTTTCCACCAATCCCACTATTATTTTGCTTACCCAGAACTTCTCGGTTAATCTCTTCCTGTAGGAACTTCAAAAGCATTAGATTAGTCTTTTAAAAGAAGCTGAAAGGTAACTCTCAACTGAGATAACAATACTTAGTGAAATGGTGGCCGGTCTGACCTGGAATTTGTGGTCTCTTAGATTCCATGACAACACCATCCAGTGTAGATACAGTGCATATATATATCACCGGTTAGGAATAAATCAGACATAAACATCGAGATTGACCACTCTTTTGACTCTGTCTCGATAAGCAGATCTTTGAAATAACTATCTACGGAGTCGAATTGCCTCCGCCAGGTGTCATCAATACTGCTTTGAAGAAGCTCTGAGGAGCGTATTTCTTCATCCTAATGAAAGCATTGTTATTTGTAGTCAACATAGAAATCTAATTACAACAGCGTACTTAAAACTTAGAAGATACTAATTAGACACACCAATATTCAGAAGTTACAAGACGATTAACAATCTAAAGTAAGAAAAATCAGGATCACCAAGAATTTAGATGAGAAGCATGACTATTTTTCTTCTACCCTAATGTGAGAAAGTAAGAAAATTCGGTTTGATTAAAAAATTAGAAAACGTCACCCAGAAGAAGCAGAAAATTCTCACCTAGAATATAGTAGATTTCTTCTTCTTCGGAAGTATTCGTGGCTCTGCCTTGATGTCGATTTAGGATTCTGTGCGCGGCATGGTCCTTCGATTTGTTCCGGCGCATTCGTTGCCCATCTACTAAGGATGCGAAATCTGTGTGAGATTGGAATTGGAGTACGAAGAGAATCTAGAAGGGTGGAGGAGGTAAGCGTTTAATAATTTTGTATTTTAAGTTTTGATTAAATTTTTTTATTGAAAAGTAAATAAAAAAGGACAGGTGTTGGAATTCATGATGTGGCACAAGCAGAAGAGTCCTTCTCCTTTCATATAGTAGATTTCTTTTTATATACAATCATACCAAAATTTAAATTTAATTACAATATTACCACAACTAAAAATTAAAATTTAAAATAAATAAATTAAACTTAAATATTTAGTTGATAAGTTGAGAAAATATATGCTTTCGACACGTGTTTGTTGCTTTTGGCCAAATCTTATAAAACAATATGAAGAAATTCTAAACTAGCAAAGTAATCAGCAAAACAATAATTCATGTTCAGTGCAGAGTAAATCTGAATTTCATATTAAAAAAAAAAAGATAGTAAACTTAAAGGACTTAGTCAATAAAATAAGAAGATCTTTTCTTCGACACATGTATAGTGAAATTATAGATTAGGAAAATAATATAACAAAAATAGCATGTCTATCGTGGAAAGTAATCTCAAATTTTACATAAAACCAAAAAATTAGAGGATAAGATTGGAAGATCTTATCTTAAATACGTGTTTGGTGCTTTGGCAAAATATTATCAAAATATGTGGTGAAATTTTAGATTAGCAAATTAATCTATTAAAAAATAATCAAATCCAAAATGCAAAATAAAAAAAATTATACAAAACTAAAAAAATTTAAAATTAAAATATTTAGTCGATAAGATGAGATGATAAGTTATATAACAAAAATAGCGTGTCTATCGTGGAAAGTAATCTCAAATTTTACATAAAACCAAAAAAATTAGAGGATAAGATTGGAAGATCTATCTTAAACACGTATTTGGATCTTTGGCAAAATCTTATCAAAATATGTGGTGAAATTTTAGATTAGCAAATTAATCTAACAAAAAATAATCAAATACAAAATGCAAAATAAAACCAAAATTTATATAAAACCAAAAAAAAAAATCCAAAATTAAAATACTTAGTCGATAAGATGAGACGATTTTTGTCAAGCAACACGTGTTCAGTGCTTTTAGCCAAATCTTATAAACATATATGGATAAGTTATCGTGTGCTTCGTAGCCCATTGTATCAATATACACTCTTTAGATTTTCTTTAAATAAGCAAACCCTATAAAACAAACTCATTTTCCAAAATCTAAATCCACAGAAATTCAACAAGAAGCAAGTCGGCTTTGCCGCCGTCCTACTAGAATCCGTTGCTCAACCAGGAGAATCTCAATTTTGATAAGGATGCTGGACTGTTTTTGATAATTATGATGGAATACGTTGTTTTCTCCATACAATGCTTCAGTTCTGTCCTTGTCAAAATTGTGATGGTAAGGATTTTTGGGTGATAGATTTCTACAATTTTGTATTTCGTCACCATCCAAATTCGAAGATATTTCTGATAGAAAAATTATTCAGGTTCTCGCATTTGTAGGTGGTTTCTCATTTACTTAAAGGTCAATGATTTCAATAAAGCTCTTGAAGGCGTCTTGGAGTTTGATGATGACGCAATGAAGATTCTTAGAGTGAAAAGTATCATGACCCGATTTATCCAGTAGCCACAAAGATCTTTCATTTGGCTAGATCTTTCGTTAGGTAATCAAAGTCAAATTAACCTATAGCCAATCCCACTTTTTTAAATAAAAAAAATAACTAGTTTTTTTTATATAATGAGAACTAACAGCTTCGGATTTTTTCGTCTATCTTCGGTTACCACTTAGATTACTAGTCGATTAATTAATAATTATATTTTACTTATGTTTTTTTTTGTGCTTTTAAGATGTTTTCACTTCCAAGTAATCTTAAAAGCACAATAAAAACATAAGTAAAATATAATTGTTAATTTATAGTCTAGTAATCTGAGTGGTAGATGAAGATGTTATAGGGAAAAATCTGAAGCTGTTTGTTCTCATTACATTGAGAGAAACCAGTGTTTTTGTTATTTTAACAAGTGGAATTGGCTATTGGGTAATTTGAAATGAAAAATAAATTTCAAATTAAAGATGTTTTTAATAGATGATGTTTTAGAATTTTTTTTCCGTTTTTGAAAATAAATGATGTTCTTACAAACCAGTACAAAATTTAACACTAATTGACGTTTTACCCTTGTATTATTTATTGAATTAAAATATAAACAATAATAAGAAAGGTTACAATTGACAATTTATAGGTTTTTTTAATTTGTATGCAAAGTTTTAAAACATCAACAACAATAAAAATGGAGGGATTATCATAATGGACATGTTACATATATATATATGTAAAGTTTAAGAGTTTCATAATTTACTAAAATATCATAAATGTAACATCAATATTACTATATCATTTCTTTTTCTTAATATTTTCTAAAACATTTTGGGACTTAATAACATTTCTACAACATTTCACATAACTACTAATCTCAAATAACATTTCACATAACTACTAATTTTAATTTTAATATTCATATTGTACAATGTTGTTAGATTTCAAGCAATGCAGGAGCATTGTTGCTTTAGCATTGGAGGGAAAAATGGACTAACTGGATTATTCATCAACTTTGACAAATATTTGGTTATGTCAAACATTGGTATCGGTTGGTATGGAAACATAAATAGAAATGGAGATGTAAAGTGCACTAGTTGAGCATTCACGGAAACTGCAGTGCATATAGCTAATATGAGAAAAAGTTCACTTCTGAGAGACATGATAAATATGTTGGGATTATGCAATAGAGAAGAAGTCCAATTATATGAGTTAAAAGTTCACTTTTGAGAGACATGATGAATATGTTGGAGATTATGAAATAAAGAAGGAATCCAATAATATGAGTTTTTTTTAGCTTATTTTGTCTTGATGAAATTAATTTATTACCTCTTAAAACCATTTTACAAAAGAAGGACTGGAGATATTTATTAGCGTTAAAGTTTTAGTGGAGGATTGGCAAAAACAAATAAAAAAAAATCAGCTTTGTCCGTGCGAATAGTTATTTTCTTACGAAACTATTAAATACAGATTTATCAAACTCATCATCATATTATCAAATAAAAATAAATATATTCAAACATCATAAAAATTGAATAAATAAATAGTCGATAAGTTTATAAATACGTTAAAATAATAAAAATTTCTGGTCTTGAGGTTCGCTAGTATAAAAATTACTAAAATTACATTAAAAGTGAGATAATAAGTTTTTAAGAATCTCTATGTACATATATGGTCACAACTTATCATAGTATATCAATGAGGTGGTGATGTGAAGTGAGAGACTCCAACATTGGAGAGAAATGATTTGAGGGCGATAGAACTCACCACTGTTGTCTGATTATAAGATACCAATTTTTGTATTGGAATGATTCTCCACGAGGGATTTAAAATTGATAAAAACCTGTTTTGGAGGTTTTGAATATTCTATATCCTGATTTCTACAATTTTGTGTTTTTTTTTGCTTATATTTGCTAGCACGATATAAATAGGTTTGATTATTAAATTCGATGTGAAGGTGTACAAAACTTTTATGAAAATCCATACATTAGGCGAAATTTGATCTTTTAAAAGTGTCTATGATCTTATAAAAGAAGATAGCAAACATCTCTTTTAAACACATACCTGAATTTTTTTTTTAATACTTTTTTCTAAAATTATATCTTATAATTGTATAGATACTTACGATATCATTCCAAAAAAACCTAAAATTGACACTTTTTCATGTCATGCTTTTGTGATTTTTTGTCGAGTCGGATGTGTTATATGAATCTCATATGCATAAGAAAATCAAATAAACATTAGGAACATAATAGTTTCATATAAATCATCATCAAAGTAAAATTATTTTCCTATTCTATACAATCATACCAAAATTTGAATTTAATTATAATATTACCACCACTAAAAATAAAATTAAAAAAACAATAAAGTAAACTTAAAAGATTTAGTTGATAAGTTGAGAAAAAATCTCCTTTTGACACGTGTTTGTTGCTTTTGGCCAAATCTTATAAACCAATGTGGAGATATTCTAAATTAGCATATAGTAAACTTAAAGGACTTAGTCAATAAATGAGAAGATCTTTTCTTCGACACATGTTCGGTGATTTTAGTCAAATCTTATCAACATATATTGTGAAATTATGGATTAGCAAAGTAATATAACAAAAATAGTCTGTCTTTAGTGGAAAGTAATCTCAAATTTTACATAAAACCAAAATATTAGACGATAAGATGGGAAGATCTTATCCTTAAACAGGCGAAATCTTATCAACATATGTGGTGAAATTTCAGATTACCAGATTAATCTAACAAACAATAATCAATCCAAAAATGCAAAATAAACCCAAATTTTATATAAAACCAAAAAATAAAAATCCAAAATTTAAATACTTAGTCGATAAGATGAGAAGATTTTTTTCATCTAACATGTGTTTAATTTTTTAGCCAAATCTTATTAACATATATGGATAAGTTATTGTGTGCTTCGTAGCTCATTATATCAATATACACTCTTTAGATTTCCTTTAAATAAGCAAACCCTCTGAGACAAACTCATGTTCCAAAATCTAAATTCATAGAAATGAACAATAAACAAGTCGGCTTTTCCGCCGTCCTACTCGAATATGTTGCTCAACCACGAGCATCTCAATTTTTATAAGGATGATGGGCTGCTTTTGATAATTATAGTGGGATCCATTGGTTTCTCCATACAATGCTTCAGTTCTATTCTTGTCAAAATTGTGATGGTAAAGATTTTGGGTGATTGATTTTAACAATTTTGTATTTCGTCACCATCCAAATTTGAAGATATTTCTGTTAGAAACATTATTCAGGTTCTCGCATCTGCAAGTGGCTTCTCATTTACTTACATGTCAATGATTTTAATAATGCTCTTGAATGTGTATTGGAGCTTAATGATGAAGCAATGAAGAGTCTTAGAGTGGAAAGTAACAAAGAGGCACATGACCTGGTTTACCCAATAGCCACAAGGATCTTTCATTTTGTTAGATCTTTAATTTGGTAATCAAAGTCAAATGAACCAATAGCCAATTCCAATTTTAAAACAACAAAACACGGGTTTTTTTTATGTAAGGAGAACGAACAACTTCAGATTTTTACTTCTATCTTCTTCGTTTACCACTCAGATTATTAGTCGATTAACTAACAATTATATTTTACTTATGTTTCTTTGTGATTTTAAAGTTTTTTCACTTTCAAGAAATCTTAAAAGTACAAAGAAACACATGAGTAAAAAATAATTCTTAATTCATCTCTAGTAATCTAAGTGGTAGAAGAAGAAGATAGAGAAAAAATCTGAAGTTGTGTGTTGCTTTTGGCCAAATCTTATCAAGCAATATGGGGAAATTCTAGACTAGCAAAGTAATCTAAAAGAAAAATAATTTGTGTGTAGTGCAGAGTAATGTATAATTTTATATAAAACCAATCAGATAATAAAATTAAATGACTTAGTCAATAAGATGAGATGATCTTTTCATTCGACACATGTTCGGTGATTTTTGTCAAATCTTATCAAGATACTTTTTTTGTTGACAACAAATCTTATCAAGATAATGTAGATAGTAAAATCTAGATTAGCAGAGTAATCTACCAAAAATAGTCTGTCCATAGTGAAAAGTTATCTCAAATTTTACATAAAGCCAAAAAAGAAATCAAACTTAAAAAAATTAGACGATAAGATGGGAAGATCTTATCCCTAAACATGTTTTCGGTGCTTTGGGAAAATCTTATCAACATATGTTGTGAAATTTTAGATTAGTAAATTAATCTAACAAAAAATAATCAAACCAAAATGCAAACCCAAATTTTATATAAAAAAAAAAAAACCCAAAGTAATATATTTACTCGATAAGATGAAAAGATTTTTTCATTTGACACGTATTTAGTGCTTTTAGCCAAATCTTATCAACATATATGGAGTAATTATTGTTCTTTTGCATATTTGAGTCATGCATTTATATCTAAGGCATAGAAAAACATCAAAAAATCAAAAAAATCAAAAAGATGCATTTAAAAGTTGCATTTGCATTTTATGATTGAGTCTAGATGCATTTCATGTAGATTTGCATTCATTTGCATTGAGAGCAATAATGAGCCTTTCCTTGTAAAATACTAACTCATGAAATCAATTCAATGCCCTAGTTAATAGTTCTTTGATGCATTTGAACGAGTCTTGAAAATAAAAAAGCATCATATTTGGATCTATTGATTGATGCTCTTGTCTTAGTTGAAGCTCGCTTTGAATTGAATCCATTCCTATATATTAGAACCTATAATCTTGACTTGAATTACCATGCTTTGCTTTGAAAAGTCAAACTCATGGATACCACATAAATACTTGGACTATCTTCTTCCCTTCTACCACTCTTGTTAGTCCAAGTAGAAACACCACCTTTAACCAAGCCTTCCTTCAAGACCTTAACTCTCTGTATGTGATTGTGAGGCCTAAATATTTTTTCAAATAATCTAGGCAAAAAGTGTTGAGTTTAGAACGACAAAGAAAAATTTTCATGTAGACACTAGCTTGCATCATGAGCTAGTACTAGGCTAGGTGGTTTGACGAGTAAATTAGAGTGGGATTGAGCTTAAAAGATTATATAATGGTTGAAGAAGAAAGAAATAAAAATGTGTGGTTACAAGAAGTAAATGGAAGAAGGACAATGGGGGAAGCAAATGATGAAGTGGTTGGCAACAAAAAGAAGGCTTTAAGCACCTAAGAAAAAGGTGATCTCCTAGTAAAAAATAGAGGCCAAAAATAAAGAACAAAAATCGGCTAGAAGTATCCAAAGGATGAAGCAAATGAGACACCACAACAACAAAGAAAAGCTAAGCAAAAGAAAGCCAAGTCACTCAATACAAAGGAGAAGAAGAGTGCCCCAAGTTCTACAAGCAAGGTGATAGCATTGTGTGGGTTAAGAAGGCAAGAAAAGCCTTGGGAAAAGGTAGCTTAAAAGATTATTCTTTTGGGACTAGTCTAGGGTTAGAAAACAATTTAGGAATTTGGGCAGATGAAAGTCATCCTTGTATGCATCTATTGGTTTTTAATTTTAGCATTTTGCCATAGGTTGATTCACTTCTCGAGAGATCCATTTAAATTTTGAATAACCCTACGCATTGAGATCATTCTTATCTCAAAACCTTGTCCCTTAGCCAAATGAGTTCACTTGGTAAGCATAAGCATGATCCACAATTACACTTAATGAATGTTTAAGGATTGGATTTTAAGAATGCTTGTGTAGGCTAAGCTTGAGTGGAAATTCATGGTGTGATGAATATGGCTAAATCTTTTGGAGTATGATGAGTTAAAGTGCATTTTAGAATTAAGTACTAGGACATTGAGTTGATTGATTTTGTTGGTATTCTTGGATTTGAGCTCTCACTTTCACACGTCTCTCTTGGATTTGTCATATTTGTTTGTTTGAGGGCAAGTAAAAGGCAACTTTGGGGGAGTTGATAGATGCAAGATTTAGCTGTTTATTGCATTTATTTTAGGTAGTTTTAGTGTCATTCACTTGCATTTCCATAGTTTTCTTTAACTTTGCATTCACTTTAGAGTATAGTGAGTTTTAGGATAGTCCTAGTGCATTTTTGTTGCATTTTTGAGTGTTTTAGGTACTTTGGAGGACTTTGAAGAGTATGGAGGTTTTGCAAGGCTTGGAGGATGACACATGATCTTAAGGGGCTGAAGTGGAGCAAAGGAGTGTGAGCAAAATGGACTTGGATGCACTAAACCGCTTCAGAGGAGATCTGATCGAAAGATCTGATAGATCAAATGAGGCAGGAAGATTAGATCGATCATGCATTTTTGGCTGATAGATCAAACACGGCAGGGACATCTGATCGATTGGCTGATCGATCAGACTATTTTGGCTGATCGAACTGAGGTGTGTTTTACCCAAACCCGACCGGGTCAATACCCGATTTGTTCTGGATTGATCCGGTTCGTGCATTGTTCACTATAAAGACTCATAACCTAATTTTTCTTAAGTATATTTGTTCTTGCTTAGAAAACCTTCCTCTTTTGTTCTAAGTACTTTGTAATACCTTTTTAAGAGTATTTGCAATTCAAGAGTTTATCTTTGTTAATTTTTCATCTTCCTTCTTTCTAATAATGTTTACCAACTTCTCAATCATAGGATTTGTGGGTTTAACCATTATTAGTGAGTAGTTCTCTTAGGATCTAAGAATAGGGTGATTCTAATGATGATTCTTGATGTCTAGGGCTTAGATCTTTCAATATCTTTTCTTGTTTAGTGATCTTTATGCTAGATTAGTTTTGAGAAAATTGATTTATATCAAATGACATTTCCCACCCACAAGGTGTTTGAATGAAATGCCCCAACCAACAAAATCAAGAGATTTACATGCTTAGCCTATGAAAATAGATGTCTAAGGTGTTTATTGGTTCTATAAAGCCTGTGTTCATTGCTTGATGATTATTTTTTCACTAATGATGATTAGATCTTGAATTGATAATTAGCAAAGGGATTAGTGCCATGAGAATGGATTAGTCTTAATTAGTACTTCTTACCTAAGGATTAGCATTGAAATTGATTGGTTGGACATCTTGAATCAGATTTAGAGTCACCCAAAGTCAATAACCCTATTCTTGGATCCCCTTTTTATCATTTGATCATCTTGTTTAGTTATTTGCCTTGTTCTTGCTTTGACTAAGTATTTTGCTTAAGTGTTTGAAGTCTATTGTTGCAGCTTGCTTTTATCTTTGAATGTTACTTTTTTGATCACTTAGGGCACGTGCATTGGAGACTTGAAGAGATTTAATAATATTATTAAAATAATAAATCTTAAGACTAAAGATCCAAAACTGATAAAAAGTTTCTAATATAAGATTTATTTTTGGACTTTAGACATCTCTCCATAACTAAAATGTTTTAAAACATTAAACTTATTTAAATTTAATCAAAAAATAATTTTTAGACACCCACTTTTAAAGTCTCCAATGCACATGCCCTTAGGTTGGTAGAGAAACAACAATCTACTTATATTTGCTTAGCTTAAAAAGTTCTATGCATTTCTAGTATCATCTACATTACCAAATGGATTGATACCTCAACTAATACAATGACATGAGTAGTGTTGAGCATTGAAAGTGATACAAAAATCCTACTTATCTTGTTGTACTATAGATGTTTGCAAGACCTTTTTTTCTTTTTTTAATTTTGTTCATCATGTATGATGCTTACTTCTCCTGTTTTATTGAAACTCTATCCTTACCTCGAATTCACACCTCTCTTCTTGAGGTCTCAATCAAGTGTGCTGGTGTGGATATCTTATTATATAAAGTAGGATGCGTCAAAGTTGTTAATTAACATGATCGCGACACTTTTTCAATTCATAATAGAAAGGAAAATAATAAAATCGAAAAGGAAAATATGTTTTTTTTTATGTTTTTCATTAAAATTAAGCAAATTATATGATCAATTACTAATACTAAAAAAAAAATCAAAAAATTAGTTTTAAAAATAGAAAAGGAAAATAAGTTTCTTTTCGATTAATAAAAAATTGAAAAAGTAAATAAGAAAAAAAATAAAAAAATAAGTTTTTTTATGTTTTTTATTTAAATTAAGTTTCATTTAAATTAAGGAAATTGCATGATCAATTAATAATAATAAAAAGAAAATCAAAAAATTAGTTTTAAAAATAGAAAAGAAAAATAAGTTTCTTTTTCGATTACTAACACCAAAAGAAAGATAAAAAATAGAAAAGGTAAATATGAAAATTAAGAAAAAGGAAAATAAGTTTTTTTATGTTTTTCATTTAAAATAAGTAAATTGTATGATCAATTACTAATACTAAAAGAAAAATCAAAAATCAAAAAAGGTAAATAATAAGTTTCTTTTATGTTATTCATTTAAGTTTTTTTTTTTCATTGTTAGATAAGATTTAACCATTTTTTTATATGTTTGGTTAGTTACGGTTTAAAAAATAAAAACATCAAATTTATCGATTTAGATTACAAAAGTAAAATAAAATTAACTATGATATATTTTAATTTAAGAAAAAGAAAATAATATAAAAGGATCTACTTCAATTTAAGAAAAGGAAAATAAAAACAAAAAATAAATTGGATTAACTAGGATATATTTCAATTAAAAAATAGAAATTCCAGAGGCTAATGATATGACATTTGATGATGATGAGTTGAATGAGGAGGAGGATAGCAAGAATCATGTAGAGAAGCTTTTGATGCGAGTCTTGAGAAACATAACTTCTATAGAGAGCAAAGAGAACATATACGGGAGAAACAAAAAAAGTAAATTAGATTAACTAGGATATATTTTAATTAAAAAAAAAATTCTAGATGCTAATGATATGACATTAAACGATGATGGGAACAATGAGGAGAAGGATATCAAGAATCATGTAGAGAGCCTTTTGATGCAAGTCTTAAGAAGCATAACTTCTCTAGAGAGCACAGAGATCATATACGAGAGAAACAAAAAAATAAATTAAAAACAAAAAATAAATTTGATTAACTAGATATATTTCAACTAAATTTTTTTTTTATAGATGCTAATGATATGACATTAGACGATGATGAACTCAATAAGGAGGAAGATATCAAGAATCATGTAGATAGGCTTTTGATGTGAGTTTTGAGAAGCATAACTTCTCTAGAGAGCAGGGAGATCATATAAGGGAGATTAATGTGAAGAGAAAAAAGACTTTATTTGCTTGAAGAGAGTTACTGGGGAGATTGTTAACATACACGAAGGACTCGAATTGCATACCCAAGTTTTTGACGCAGCGGAACAGAAAAAGATAGTTGATAATGTGGGTGGACTATATGAGAAGTAGGGTGAATGTTGCTTAAGACCCGCAACAGATTTTGTGTTTTAATATTTTAATTGAAAATAAATGAGAATTAAAATAAATAATAACTCTTAGGTTTCAAAATTGTATTTTTTTAGTAGTGATCAAATTTTGTTTTCTATTTTCTTAAAAAAAATATTTTAACGACTTTTAAATTTTATTATTATAAATCTGCGCGGATCCTAATCTAGATTTTAATTATGTCAAATCTAATTATGATAAAAGAAAGATAAGTAATTCCTCAAAATTTTATAATAAATAAATATATATATATATAGATAAAGAATTAGAAATAAACATAATTCATATAAGAGTATTAAAACATATATATCTGGAAATATTAATAAAAGTAAATTTTTTTTAACAGGTTATTGATTTAGTTCTTAATTTATTTTTACAGGTTTAAAATATTTTATTAAAAATCCGTATATATGCGGATCCTATTCTAGTTTATAATAGGGACAGTTGGCAAACTACCCTAATTAACTTTTGTAATTTGAAAAATACACTGCTTTAATTTTTTTGATTACTAAATTTATTGATAAATAAAAAGACTATTTTGACCAGATTTTAATAATACACATTTTTATAAATTAAAATAAAAATCGAAAATTAAATATATGAGAGATATTTAATTAGTAAATCTTAGGATTTTCTCTAAATTATATATTTATATAAATATTTTAATTAGATAAATCTTAAATCAGATAAAAATTAATATTTGAGAAATGTCTATACAAATTTAAAATTAGTTTTAATAGAATAATCTATAGATAAGTATATAATATATAAAAATCTTATGATTTATTTTTTCTTTTTTCCCTATGAAAAATATATTTTTATAAAATATTCTATAGATTAGTATAAAATTAAAATTTTAAAATTTATAAATAAAGTAAATTCTAAATATATATTATTTAGTTTCAAAATGTTATTTTATTTTGATTTTATTAAATAATTTTAAATTATAAGAATTTAAAATAAGGTTAATTTATTCATTTCATATATAATTATATCTAAAAAAGTTTAGAAAATAATAAAGGTGTAGTTTTCAAATTATAAACTAGTTTTGGTGTATTTTCCCAAATTTTCTCTTTATAATATAGTAATAATAATTTTGTTCTTCGTAAACCCTAAATTGCCGAAGACGCAGAGGAGGATTGGTACATATCTAACCCTAAATTTACATCCGCAGTTCTCATACCGGCGAAATCATGACTCAACCGAACGATAAATTATATCAATTACCAATTGTTAAACACGGATGTAAGATATCTTGCTCGAAATTGGTTGTCAATAATCATGCTCGTTCTGTCATATTAAATTTTTAAGGGATCTATATGTATTCGTTCTCCGTTTGTGAAACACTCTTGCAGGGAGTGAAAACGGCGTCTTTTGGGACAACGATGATTACCCAATCCTATCTATCGATCCTGATTGGTTGAAAGATAAACTCGCAGAAGCTCTTCGGAATTATGGTTGTCATGGGCCCGTGTCAATCCATGTTTACGGTGATAAGAACAAGGTGTTGCATGAACTGCAACGTAAATATCTTGATGCCGGAATCAAACTCCATAGCTTTACCGATGGTGAATTCCTTTACTTTTAACCCTCTTTTTCTTATTTTTAATTTTTTTTTTTATAAATTAAACATATGTTTGTAATATGGTCCATATGGATCTCCGTTGATATACTTCTCCAGAAAATTCAGATACGAGAATTTTTTCGATGGCTGTGGACATTTATTTGTGGGCACTGGAAGATAATGAAGAACCGAAAAATTTGTTTGCGCTTTCAAAAAAAATCGACACAGAACAAGTGGCTATGTATTTTGAAGGTTTGTATGGGAGATCTTATGGTGTTCTCTTATCCGACCCTAATCCAGATTTTGCACTTCCTTCTGATAACTTAGATTGGCTTTTGAAAAGCGTTGGAATTAAGAAGCGGAAGAGAGGAGATGCTACTCTTGCTGATTCTGAGGACTGACTTGTGTGCGTAGCAGAAAGGTCAAGGGAGACGAAAGCATCTTTGATGTTTTATGTTAATGTTTTGGTTACATGCTGTCTTTGAAGAGATAATCAGCTAGATTGTGTATCAAGCTGACATGGACGAAGAATTTGACTAATCGCTGCTATAACTCCTCCATTTTCGAAATAATTTTTTTGGATGCTAAATCACAATGGATGTGATCCTCAGGTCCGTATTATACAACACTCCATCAAAAAAGAAAAGAAAAAAAAAAGAGATAATACTCACATCAAATTTCCGACATATACAAGTCTCAATACAATGGGATACTAAGAAAAGAAATGAGAGATGGCGAGTCTCTGGATTGGATTCATTATACTCTATTAGCCATATGATTCCCAACATGCAGTCGCTGTTCACACAAGATTTTCATACGGAATGTGGATCAAGCTCCACAACTTAGGGGATTTTTGGTTCTTTAGGGGGCATGTCTCCTAAAAAAAAGTACACGACGTCAGAACCCCGGAAAACACGATCCTGGGGTGTTTTCCGATTACTCTCTGAGGCCCAAGTTAGAAAACAGTATAAGAAAGGCCATAAAAAGAAGATCGGAAAACATCAAATCAGTAAGTTTTCTATCTTCCGTCGTGTTTTAGTTTAATTTCTGGTAGACTTTGGTTAATTACCATGACATTGTCTCGAACTCTCTTTGTTCCGCTCTGATGAAAATGGCAACAAACGCAATGAAGGATTCGCGTATATGAGCCTTAAATTGCATAATGTAATGTTTGAAATGCACGATTTGACTTTTCCTTTTCTGGTTAATAAGTGGAGGTGAGATTACTGTGTGGTACAGATGCGTTTTAGCACCAAAGATCCCCCTCGACAAGTAGAGCCAACCATATTTCGTCATGAACTATATATCTGATTTAAACTTCCAAACTAAAGGATTCAACCCCTCAAGCCCCCGTTTTCAGAATTTTTAATTATATTAGTTATTTTTATTTTGTTAATTTAAGAATAGAAGTCGACCTAAAAGAGAAGTTCTGATAAACCATTCACGAGAATGATGCTCTCTCTCATGGGTCGTCTCACGAGAACACATGTAACGTAGCCTGACTTTGCTGGATCTTCATTGTACTTCCTTTCTTTACACGCTAAATAGTGGTTTTCATTTCTGTTGTTGCAGCAATATTGAAAGAAAAAGATCGAGAGAGACGGTGGGAAAGTCTCTAATCATGTGTTTGGTGGTTTCACCGGCTGAAAGAGAACGACGTGGCTCCTCGAAATTGGTGGAAGCAATGTAAAGGTTGAGAAAATTTGATTACGCCAAATTTTACAAAAGATTTGTGGCGAAGAGAGCGTGGCATATATATCGGCCTGCTCTCTGTTATAAACAGAGGATTTGAGGGGAGGGCTGAGAGAGGAAAGAAAGCGAGCATCGATGAGGCCGAATGCCTCAAATGGCTTGACTCCAAGAAACCAGATTTAGTCATTTACATTTCACTAGGGAGCGTGGCTTGCTTCAAGAACGAGCAACTGATCGAGATCGCTGGAGGTTTAGAAGCTTCTGGCATAAAACTATCATATGGGTTGTTAGGAAAATGATATGCCCAGAAGAGCTTATTATCGGAAAAGGACGAGAGTTGCAAGTCATTAGAAGAACGTTTGGACCAGTGGACAAGAGGACAAAGACTCTGAAGCGTTTAGAGGGTTTCTTTATTCCGAATTAAACATGTATATAAGCTCGGAATAAACGTTTCTTTTCTTTTATCCAATTTCTGTTAAAAACTCCGGATTGTAGAACTTGGGGCTTCTTCAATGGCGATTTGGTGATCGTCTCTATTGTATTCGGATATTGGAGTATTTCGTTTGCAATTTCAATAAAAGATTCGATCGTTTCCTTCTATTCTTCTCTATCCCTACGGTTTACAACTTTGATCATAACAGAAAAACACATGTATTGAAATCATGCTTGACATGTAATATCATTGTAATTTTTTTATTTGCCCTGTTTTGGCCTGAAATGGGTTTGGTATGAACAGATCACAAAAGAGGAATGGTTACCAGAAGGGATGGAGGAGAGGACAAAAGGGAAAGGGATGATAATAAAAGGATGAGATCCACAGGTGCTGATACTTGAGCACCAAGCAACCGGTGGGTTTGTGACCTATTGCGGCTGGAACTCGCTTCTTGAAGGAGCCCTTTCTCAAAGTCTCTCTGTATTTCAAACCTTAAACCTCTAGAAGGTCTACCAGTTGTTAGCGAAACATGGTTGATCGATAGCATGGAGATCACTTGAAGCTTATGATGTTGTCAATAATTTTTCAGTGGAAGGGAAATGAATTCTATGGGATAAGTAAGATCCAATTGAATCCTCATCAACCGAGGTATTGATTAGCTGTGTAATTTCAAAATTGAGGTAATTTCAAAATCGAGGTAATTTCATTATTTTGTAACTTTAGTTGTGGTTTTTTTTTGTCTCATTTTTTATCGTGTTTACTAATCTCTAAACCTCTATTATTCCGATCCATAATCCAAAATCAGACACTTTATTTTCTTTTCCAACCGCTAATTAGGTTTTAATTTAGTTCATGCATGGTTGTAATATTAATATCTCATACCGATTGTTCTTTTTTGCATTGTTATTGTTTGCTCTTTTGTTAGATGTGAGACTAATTTGTTGCTTTTATGTATTTTAGGGTTCATATTTTTAAAAAATGTTAAGTGTATTTAGGCTGTTTTAGTTCTGCTTATGATTGTTTAAATGTTGCTGCAGTTTTAAACTTAACTTTGTGATTGTGTCTTTTTCTAAGGACGAAAACATGGAGAAGTGACGAGGAGGAATCTTTGGAACATATGCTATTCCAATGTAGCTTCGCGAGAGTTTGAATCTCAATTCGACCCTTCTCTGACTCTTGGAATAGAATCTTGCCTTGATTTCGCTAAAACCCGATTTACTCTCCCACAGATAGGATTGGAGGCTGGTATACTTTTCCCGTGGATTTGCTGGGCGATCTGGATCTCACGCAATCAAAAACTATTCAATTCAAGAATATTCTCTGAGGAGGAAACTATTCTCAAAGCCACAGTGGATGCAAGAGAATGGATCTCGGCCCAAGAGCCGAAGAAGAAGGCGAGTACCACAATACCACAGGCCTTTCGGACCCCTTGTCCCGGTGGATCTGAAGAGATCTCCCTGATTTGTAGATCTGATGCAGCGTGGAGAGTTGATTTACAGGCGGCAGGACTCGGGTGGTATTTCCTTGGCTCAAACCCGTTTAAATCATCGCACTCCAAGTCCCTCCCTTTTGTGACCTCAGCGTTGCAAGCGGAAGCACTGGCAGTTGGAGAAGCACTCCTACATGCAAGGAGTCTGGGAATTTCTACGCTGATAATCGAATCGGATTCGATCCAACTTGTTCGAGCTATCAACACTGGCTTGAAGACCTCTGAGATTTACGGAATCCTTCTGGATATTGCGATCTGTGTCTCAGATTTTGCTTTTGTTAGTTTTCGTTTTATTCCAAGAAGGATAAATGAAGAGGCTGATGCTCTAGCAAAGCAAAGTCTCCGTTTGTATGCTTCTGCAACCGTTTAATTTAATATTATGAGAGATTGCACCCAAAAAAAAAAAAATGGAGAAGTAAGGTTATTTGAATTTGTTTTAGCGTTCGTGTTTCCGTTTAAAATGATCTTTTTTTTTTACAAACTTGGTTATAGTTTGTATACCTAATTTATTGATACCCTTCTTCATCCATCCTATGGATGTTTTATCTTCTCCGAAAGGAACCGGATTAACACAAACCTGAGAAATGTAGATGAACAAGATTACAAGTTTGAATACCAAAATCCTTCCATGGATACAAGTTTGAATACCAAAATCTTTTATTTTTTAATTTTCTGCTTTCCCTGCTCTTATCTTTGATTTTTGTTCTGGTAATTCGACTTTAGACATGGTTTCTATTTGCTTATTAAAGGGATAATTTTTGAATTTGTTTTTTACCATAAAATAGTCAAAAGACTTTACTGATATCACCATATTAATTGTATATGGTATATGGCTGCTTAAAAAAGTTTCGTTTAAACTTAGCAGATGACCATCATACTTGGATTTATATTATCCATCATAGGTGATGCAAACTCTAGGTTTTTTATGTTACTTACGAGTTTGTTAATTTTCTTGTCATAAGTCTTCTTTTTCTTTAAGATTCCTTTCTATATGAGATTATGTGTTACCCATACGCAGACTACGATAGTATTAGTAACTCTCAAATGACATCCGAAAACTCACTGAAACTAAAGTCTCGTTTGAGTCTTCATATTAGGAAATATGTCTTTGTATGGTTATGACATGGAGTATCGTGATTTTCAGACTGATTCTTACCCTTTAACTGTACTGGTTATAAATGCACCTTCATAAGCTCTATTTCCTCCGGAGCATGTATCGTATACGAGGGACCGAAACTGAAAGTAGCAATTGTAGGAGTGGAGGCGTGGCAACTGCTGTAGAGTTTTCGGATCAGGGTCATGAGGTGTTTTAATCGTTGTTTTTAGTTTTTTTCCCTTTGACTTGGTTACATAAATGTGATAAAAACTTTCTTGTGAAAGACCACACTCATATATTTATAATTTCATTCAATCCTTACATCGGGCATACAATGCATAGCTCATATTAATAAGGCTTCTAACTCTGCGTGTAGTAGAGAGAGGCTTCGTCGTCTATGTTTTGCTCCCATTAAAATTTTGTTTGTATCAGCCCTATGACAATGCCATCCCAAACCAATATTAACTACCATTTCCTTTTGAAAAGCCAACTATCTCACAATAATAATAAATTGGGTATTTTTAACACTTTAATAATATATTATTTGTATCCTCAATAACTTAATAACGTAACATTTAAAATACTTTAGAAATCTAAATTGTCGGTATAAAGTTTACATAAATAGTATCATTAACTAAAAGAGTAATTGCAACATAAGGTCTCAAATAACGGCATAATTAAGTGACAGTTTTTAACAACTTTTCATATACACTGTTTATATCAAAAAGTCGATTACACCCTTTTAACATTTTCTTACAATTGGTTCTCTTTCATCAAATAAGCAACGCTAAAAAAAATGAAATCAAAGGAGAAGAAAAAAGAAAGAGAAAGAAGAAAGAAAAGAAGAAAAAAGAAAGAGAAAGAAGAAAAGAAAAGAAGAAAAAGAAAGAAGAGTCAATTTGGTAGATGGCTAAGTTTCAAAAAAGAATTAGGTATTCGGCTATGCCTGGTTTCATAGTAGTAAACGACATAAGGGTACCGAAGAGAGAAGATTTTTAACTCCAAATTACACTTCATGTCATCGAACTGCGCGTGAGAGACGTCGCTTAAATGTGTCGAACAGCTGTTATTTTAGTGCCATCAACTTGCACATTACCTTTCATATTTAATGAAGTAACTTGTCGAATAATAAATGTCTGAGTTTAATTTCGATCACTAGAAACAAAGATAAATGAGAAATTGAACAAAACTCAATAATTTTATATCTACATCCATAATATATGTCTAAATAAAATATTATCTCTCTATATTATAGATATGCATATGTCTAATATGTAAGTACATATATATATTTACTTATAGAGTAATATTGAGTTATGAAAAAGTTATGTATATATATGGATGTATATAACAATATGTGCGTATATATATTTATTTATAGAGTAATATTGAGTTACAAAATATGTAAGTCTATATATATATATAGAGTAACATTGAGTTATTCAATATGTAATATTGAGTTATATAATCGAATATATTTTTCATTTATGTTCGATTATATATATATAATTTTCCGAATATCCATATAATTGTGTAAGATAATTATTTTTAACTTAATATACATATATACATTTACAATATGATATATACGTTTATATTTTTATATAGTATTACTGTCCTATAATTTAGTTGTATAATTTAATTTGTAGATATCTAAATAAAATATTATTTTTTGTACTTGTATATGTGTAGATGTCTAAATTTGATATGTAAATATACATATTTATTTATAGAGTAAATATTGAGTTATGTAATAGATATGTACGTGTATATATTTATTTATAGAATAAAATTGAAATAAATAGTTACATAATCTGACAAATATGGTGGAGAAAGACACATGCAATGGCGAAGAAAGACGCATGCGGTGGAGTTTATAATAGATTTTATTTTCAATGGACCGGATTTGAGATCCTTGAAAGAGAAAAAAATCATATAGTGGATATTATCTAGATCGGTTTAAGATCTGGAGGGATCCGCCCCGATGTAGAGAGGGAGACAGATCTGAGCGACTTGGGTAGAGGGAGGAATCTCCGACTAAGGAGGATCGCCGGAGGAGGGGGTGCGGTGTATTGATGCGGTTATGGGAAGATTTGGAGATGGTTGCGTAGAGAAACCTTGTGATATACTGTTTCCGAGGGATTGGTGATTCGTGGTGGGCAGAGATTAAGATAGATGAGGTTAATCTCAAAAATCTGATGATTTTGATGCTGCTATGGTTGCAACTCTTGCTGCTGATTAAGACACAGAGGGATTAGGAGAGGTGTAGGAATGAAGAAGACGATGAGAAAGAGAAAGGGATAAGAAAGAGCGTGGGGGTAAAAATGACTGGTTTGATGGCAAATTAGTTTAGTGTTTAGGCCTCCATAAGAATATGTCGATTCTCTAATTTAGGTCTCAAATTGTGTTGTTTACCCAATTGTCCCAAGAAAGAATGTAGTGATGCGGTGGTGACAGCGGTCGCGTGCCGGTGGTGATACACGATGCGATGATGATAACAATATTGTTGATGGATGATAATGGTGTTGGTGACTGTAGCAGCGATGATGACAGTGATGGTCACCGTGTCAATATTCAATCTCTTTTTATAGTTTTTGAAGATTTTTATATATTCAATTGCATTAATGTTAAACAATAACAAGGTTAGCTAATGGGTTATTAATATATTTATGTATATGTTATTATAACAAAGTTAATTAATCAATATCTCATATTTTAATGATATGATAACTAGGTTAGCACATTAACTACTTTAACACGACAATGTTATCGTCTGCTTTGATGAATATTTAATTTGTTAGCACGTTATAAGTATTAAATATTGTTATTATAACGTTATTATTCTATATAATTTGTTATTATAATTATTATCATGTTAATCATGTTATTTATTTTATGATTTTTATCATGTTAATCATGTTATCATGTTATCATATAACAAGAAGATGAATCTATTTTATATTATAGTAATATTATATTAGTTAGCGTCGTAATCGAATAGTTATCTACTACAATTATATATTGTTTTACGTTATCCGGTGATGAATAGTATTATCGATCACAGATGAACAGTGTTACATGTGCTTTGATGAATAGTATCGTTGGCATATTAAATAAAAGAATATTAAATATGATAATGACATTTTATGTAAATAAGTTAAACAAGAAGAATATTTTTGGTTTAAACAAAAAATTCTCTCCGCTACTTTTCTAATTAACAAGTTACTTTACTTTACCTAATTTAACAATTATTTAGGTATAAGTTAAATTCACCCTAACTAAAATTGTCTATCTAGTGTTTTAATTCAAACTAGGGGTTGTGTCCGCGCTACGCGCGGGATTTGTGTTTTTATTTTTGTTTTGTATCTTTTTGTTTCTTTCTACGCGCGGAATTTGTGTTTGTTTCTTGGCTTTTTTAATATTATCTTTTCAGATCTTGTGACTTTCTAGTCAATGTTGACGTCTGCGGTTTTTCCCTTTTCTTCTCTCTGTTTATTTATAGAGTAATTGTTGAAAATTTTTTTTCCGTTTTTTTTAGCCATACATGCTGTATGGGCCTATGGGGGGGGGGAGGGAATCTATTACATTTTTAATGTAAACATGATATTTATTAGTATAACTCTTATAAATTTTATTTCTTTTTATTGTTGTATGTAATTTTATTTTGTTAATGGTGGTAGATACCATAAATGTATTAAAAAAACATGAAGTGCCATAGAGTTCGATTTCCTTTTCTTATATTGGAAGATAAATTGTTGTACGTAATAGTGCATTAAAAGGTAGGAATTTTTTAAAACATCTAGTAGTTTCTATTGCAGCCCTGATTATGGTGTGTGTCCTGCTTTTTTTTTTTTTCCGAACATCATCGCAAGTTGTATTCTGGCTAAGTTGTTCATCCATCTTTAATATTTTTTCTTGTTGAATTCCCTCTTGATGACTGTAGTTTTGTCGAAGTAAAATCTTGTTGCTGGGGTTGAGTCGAGTATGAGCTTTCCTGCATTTTTTATATTATTATTGTTTAACAATGTTTATTTGGTTTGGTTAATAAAGAATGATTTTTTTGTTGTTGAGTTAATACCTTTGTATTTTTTTTGGTTGACACTTGTGACCAACATAGTTGCATATTTTCTGTCTTTGATGCGTAAGGTATGACGAAAATTTGCTGCTTGTTCATCCCATATGGATAGCTTTATAATGGTGTCCCTGCAACTATTTTCTTTAGTTTATAATTAATGTAATATAATTTTGATGTTTTTTATAGGAAGTACCTCGTTAGCCGTAAGCCTATTACAATCTTTGATTTTGATTGTGGATTTTTCAGATCTGAATTGAACCCTGTATGATGCGGATTTTCCCAATGACATCTTGGAAAAAAAATTGTAATTGTAGTTATCAATAAAGGATTATGAATGTATTTTTTTTTTTACCTGGTAGTTTTTCTTTTGTACCTGCTACCATTAGTAGCTGTTTGTAGCTTTTTATCCAAAAATTGTTAGTAGGTATTTCGGACAAATTTTCTGTCAAAAACGATTATTGTAGTTTCTCGTGTGAAGCGAATGACATGTTGATGAGCAGTAAGTTTATACCTCCGATTATTTTTACAAACTATAAATTTGGAGATCTCACATATCTGACCTTCTTTTACATGATCTTGGTGTCCCTCCATTATTGAATAATGCATGCTACTCTCGATCATTGTACCCTGTTTTTGGATTTATTTTTTATTAGTGATATATAATAAAATTTAGAATTTTTAAGAGGGAAAATGAGTGCTTTACATTTGAATGTAAGAGGAGATAGACGGCGCCTAATTTTTCTTCTTTCTTTGTGTGGTTGTAGGTTTCCGTGATACGACAAATACGAACGATGATTGTGTGTTTTGAAGGTCGTAATCGTAAGTTGGTTAAATCTGAGTAGTTTCTGGTTCTATTTGTCTGCTGCATTCCTATTTTTAAAAAAAAATTGGCAAAAGGTTGTAGTTAAGTTTGTTGACGTCATAATTTAGTATATCTCACTTTGTGAAGATGTACTTACTTGGTTCATCGTTGTTTCGTCGCTGGTTTGGGACCTCATCTTCGATTAGTTTTGGAATTTGCATGTTTGTGTTTTCTCTTTAGTTGTTTTGTGCACACTGAAGTTTGGTGGAAATTACGGGATCTTTCAGATTATATATAGCAGTTTCTATATAATGGGGTTTGTGGTGCACACTAATATATTTTTAAAAAATTATTAGTAAAACTCGTGAGCTTTAGGTTGAGATTTGGAACGTAGTGTTCGAGGCAGCCATTTTCCGGTTAAATGTAAACCTATTGAATATAGTTCTGGTAAGGTTTAAAAACACGTTAAACCTAAACACAAGCGAAGCTGATATTTCGTTAGATCAAAACGCAACACTTTGAAGTTTTCCCTGATCATCTTTCTTCAAACTAACTTTCTGGTAAATATCATATTTGTGGAGGGCGTATTTGTTTGGTCAAAGCGCATGGGTGTTTCAGATCAATATGTCGTTATTTGTTACTCGGTTTAATCGATTTCTCCACATCTTGTCGTATAGTCGCTGTGGCTTAAAGTTTAAATTTTTTTTTCCGGAAGAGTAAACCAATATTCAATAGATCAAAGATTGTAACTAAGATTTGAAGATTCCTTTAAAGGAAACCAATTGAAAAGTTTCTTAAAAAGAAAACCTAAACGGAATAGAAAATATTCGTAAATAGACAATAGTGGGAGGATTGAGGAGACGTAGTCCATTTAGTGACGTGGGCGTTTGGTTTTTTTTCCATCATCGAGCACGACCAGGTCGTTGGTTTCCAACTCTGTCTTTGTTGTTTTGTCTCCATTTATGACTTCTATATTTCCGTCCCTGTCGTCTCCATACAAGTTTTCTTCGGTTGACTTCGGCTTGACGTCAACATTGTCTTCTACTATACGGGAAACAGTGATAGTTTGCCTAGAAGCTTGGAAATTGTATGATGTGAGCTTGATCTGGAACTTGCAAGTCTGTCCAATGAGTTTTTGGAGACAGTCTGGAATTTTTGTGTTGGGTTGCTGAGATTCATCATTGCCAGCCGCCTGTTAGGAAGATGGATTAAACGTATTAAGATTTTCGATAACTATACCTCAATGGCCTCATTTAAAACATCACATGCGCTTCTGCCGGCAAGTTTCATGGCATCTGGGTCGAACAGGACAAACGTAGCGGTTTCGTTGTGTTCGTCGCGGAGCAGATGTTGTATTTGAAGTTTTTATTTTTTGCTGATTTAAAAAAACATAAGTTTAGTATTCAAACCTGATCAGACCAATGTTGTTGGTTTTCTTACACGTGGTGCAGTATAACGAAGCTGTAGACTTGCCCAACTTACTTTTGCACTTGCATGAGAGATAGTACCATCCTGATTGCTCGGGAACATCGACAATTGTACAGTAGCAATAGAAGCTAGCATTTTGTTAGGTAAAGAATTATGATCAGCAATGTATGAGGGAGAACTTACGGTTATTGATTAAACACCTTAGGTTTTTTAGTATACAATGCAAGAGTAAATAAGAGCGATGTAGTTGAAGAGTACAATGAGTATAGTTCATTACTAAACACCTATATAGTGCTTTTAAGTCTAGCAAGTCAAAAGAATTGGAAGGAAACCAATGTGTATTAGGTGGGAACGAAACCAAAAATTACCTGTGGCATTTCATTTTTGAGGAATTGGTAGATCTCATCTAGAGTGACTGTCTCTAATTTGGTAATAGCAGTTGAGGAGCTAGTGACTGTTAGAATTGTTTGTGCCATCACCCAAGCTGTGTGACAAATTTAGAGAATTAGTATGTGTAGTCGAGTTTGTGAGAATAGTAAGGGCGTAAAATTATTGAAGCAGACCATGTAAGGAACTCTCTAGTTTCTGCAATGTCTGTGTCAAAGAAAAGCCTGGTGGATGATGTTGAGCTGAGGCTTACCGCATCTGGGAAGGTGGGAAACATACGTAATGAGAGAGTAAGAAGGCATGGTGCAGATATTTAGGATGGTGGTATCTAATGAGAGAGGAAGAATGAGAGAGGTTTACATCATTTTTGTTCCATCTCTCTCTAAATGCAGCGGCAATATTACCCCAGAGGTAAATTCGGATGGTTTAACCACTGTTAAAAAAATGAATCGAAGATATGGTCAGCCGTGACGTACTTTCGGTGAGGCGTTATATTTAAAAGTAAAGATGAACACAAAGTTTACTCTTCCATAAGCAGGTGCAAAAATACGCTATCTTTTGATCTATTGCCTAGAACTTCAGGTGCAGTTGCGGATTCCGTAGCGGATTGTAGGTTGTCACCGCTTATGAGGCAAAGCTGTCCGATGACATCTACGGAAAAGCAGGCCGAAATGAGTGGTATTTAATTATGTATTCAGTTGATTAGGGCGATTAAGGTTTCTCCATGTCGGCAATGGCAGAGAAATTAGTGAATGTGCGAAGTCTGAATTTCTGGTTATCTATTTTGTTATCTCCCTCAGGTACCTCCACCATTGTTGTGTGGTCGGTGAAACAGATGGCCTTGTTGTGGTCGGAGACTTTGTAGCGCGTTTTGCAGGGATTAATTAAGAATTTCTTCAACTTGTAAACTGAGTTTGTCTTGAGGTTATCTTCATGGTGGAACATCTGGTTTGCCGAAATGAAAGTTTGCACTGCATTAGACTGTAATAGCATAATTAAAATAGTATTATAGTCGAGAATTTCTGTTTCGAAGTAGTGGTTAGATATACCTCTGAGTTTATGAGAAGTAGTTCCACACCCATGAGGATGTTCCCTTTTTTGAAATTTCTTGCTTCCCAAAAGTGAACCAGGCGAGCTAGCACCTCTTCGTTGCAAAAATTACCTTGAGTTTTGTTGAGAATCTGGAATGTTAATGGCTGAGCGGAAGTACACAGAGCTTTGGAAGCCATGATTCGATTTTGAGATTTGCTTGGAACAGCGTTGGAAGTTTTGATGTAGGTGGAGGATTGTGTGGGGATGCATTTTATAATTTTGGTTGAGGGAAAGGATAAATATGAGGGGAGTGGCCATTAAAACAACTGAATTGAAAGAATAGAGTGAGCATTCATGAAGAAGTGGGGGAGAGAGATCGATTAGACTGCTATTTAGGTTTTGGAATCACAAGGGTTGGGAGGAGGAAGACGGTCGTGTAGAGGAGACGCCGTTTATTGTCTTCTATTGGGCCTCCTTTGTGGTTATTTTAATGGCCTTTGATTCAATTGATGGGCTTGTGTTTGTCTTCTATTGGTAACTGGGCTTACTTAATTTGAGCCCATTAACGTGATTGAAGATTCAAGAATGAAGAAAGGAAGCGTATATGTGCATTGTGTTCTAGCTGACGTGTCATCATTTCAATAGACGTCATCTTTGCTTATGGGTTCTCCGGTAGAATCGGAGAAGAGATCGGCGTGTTCTTCAAAATCTCCAATTTCAGGTGCGTGGCTTCTGCTTACACGCTCAATGCTCTGCTCTTGGTTCTCGTGAGAGAGAGAGACAAAGTCTGAAAATGGTGCCTGAGATTTTGTTGATAGCTAGTAGAATGGGTATGAGGTTAGAGGAATCTACTTTCGGGATATTGATCGATGCTGTTTGTATGATCGGTGAGGTAGATTGTGCCACTGAGTTAGTGAAATACATGAGTGAAGAGTGGTATATCGTTGATCCAAGATTATACTCTCGCTTGCTGAGTTCTGTCTGTAAACACAAACTTTTTAAATCTGGAAATTAAAAATAGTTTAGTAATTTTAAAAACCGTAGGCATATTACATAAGGTCTTGCTATCATCTCTCTCCCTCACTCATAATGTTGTTGAAAACTTCTTGATATACAATATTTTGTAGAACACTATTGTCGAATTGCTTTGTCTCCGTTTTAAGGATCTGAATTCCTGCAGTTGTTGTCACTCTTGATAGCGCCACATATAGTTGTCCGTGAGAGAAGACTGGATTTGGCAAATACAAACCCACTTTATTTAAGCTTTGACCTTGACTCTTGTTGATAGTCTTGCTTTTACATCAATGGGACGAAAAATTGATTACAATATCAATTCAGGAAACAGATCTTTCACTTTTCGTATGCATGGTCAGAATTACCATAAATTTGGATCTCTCCTACCAGAGGGAGGAGATATCCAAATTTATGGTAATTCTGACCATGCATACGAAAAGTGAAAGGTCTGTTTCCTGAATTGATATTGTAATCAATTTTTCGTCCCATTGATGTAAAAGCAAGCATTGAATTATATGCTCGTATATTGTTCCGAAATGATGTTGATCGTGATAGTAAGTCATCTAAGAAAGCTGGAGGCTTTTTAGATTGCTTCAGGACTACTCGTCCTTGTTGACAGCATATCGAGAATTTCAATTCTTTCCCACTCTGTTTCAGATTTTCAGATTTCAACACTAAGACGTCGCAGTAAGTACATGTTGTCAATTCATTGCCGTCTTCATTACTGGTTCCTGTATCATGAATAACAAACATTAAGACTATTTCGTATAGATAAATAGATTATGTTCAACAATAGCAACTAATTTATCGAATAATATAATTTACGTTTAATTCGGTTCAATGTTCTTTTTTTGCACCGAATAAGTTGATGTTTGTTCAATGTATTTGTATAGATTTAATTTAATTTAAGAAACTACTTATTAGTTTAACTTTTCCAAAAATATAAAACACTAATTAGTATAATAAAAGATATTCAAATCAAATATTATATTATATTTGTACCGTGATTGTATGTCCTTTTTTTTCCTTAGACATCTTCGTTTTTGGCCTGTAACCTTACTATCTTGATTCTTATCTAAACTTTTGTTGTCTGGTGCCTTGCCATCAGAATTATCTTGAGCTTTCCTCTTTTCAATAAGATTCACTTGCGACACTTCTGCGATTAAATTTGATGGATTGGACTGGTTGCTAGTTCGAGCTACCTTTGATCTTCTGTTGTGAATCCTGCAATAATTTATATTATAAGAAAGTTTGGGTAAATTCTTTTTTAATAGGATAGAATAACAGTTCTTACCACGTTCTAAGCTGCATAGTTGTTAGTTCGGGACCCTATATTATTCAAGAGTAATGTTAGACAATTAATTCTTGTAAATTTAAATATGTGCAGCAAAATTTGAATTTTATACTTACACATTGATTTAGTTTGTCGACCCATGTCTGAAGTGTTGCTAATTTAAGCCTCGTATGAGGTTCATCTATAATCGTCTTCTCAATCATAGTAAGCCGAGCATCATTCATAATACCTCGTTTTCTTTTGTTATCAGGCTTGACAGTTGTTTTAGAAATTGTCTTTTCCTCCGTGGTGTTCATGTTTTAATGCCCCAATTGAATTTCTAGTTTATATGCATCGTTCTTTCGTTCTTCAAATATATCTTATATATATAGATTGTAATTAATTTTCAATTTTCTAATAGCAGTAAGTAATTATACTTTTAGTTTAGTATGAAAAAAGGAACATCTAAACAGATTTCCTTTTCCAGTAGCGTTTGAAAAATTAATAAAACTTTTTGGGTGGAGTTAATTCCTTATGTTTAAAAGGGCAATTTAATTAGTTTCTTAGTCTAATAGTATTATTTATTTGAATTTTGACATTTATGCAAAAAAATTAAAGTATATTATTTAGATAATAAAAATAAGGACTCTGAGCAAAGGTAAACACGATTGGTGGTATAAAGACTTTTAGAATTAGATAAAAATAAGGACTTTGATTGTTTAGCTTTTTGCAAAAAGCTTGAAGATGTAAGCTTTAATTAGAAACTTATAATGTTGTCGTATCTGGATTATTTTTAGATGAGTTATTAATTTTTTTTTGTATAAGACTTTTAGAATTAGATAAAAAAAACTCTTTATTGCTCATTAAGATAATGAAAAAACAAAATTAAGAGAAAACATCGAGAAACAAAAACTATTGTAGATCTGAACCGATTTTCTAAACTAACACAAAACCTGATCTTAGAAAGAAATAAAAATATATTAGTTTAGATTAATAATTCGGCTTTAGCTTCGACTTTTTTTCGTAAGATTGCTGGTTTGTTCTTCCTCGTTTTCGCGTTCTTGACGTTTGTTTCCACAATTTTTGTTGACGGAATTTGACTAAACATAAAGACAAAAAAATCAAATTGTTAGATTAAATAATAGGAAAATATGGATGAATGGTAATGAATAATGTAGAAATTAGTTCTCTCTCATCATTTTACTATTTATTATGGTAAGTAAATTTAAAATTCTGTTTTGCCCTTATACTTCTAAATTATTACAGTTTTCCCTTTTTCTCTCTTTAATAATATGTTAATGATAATGCTAGTGACAGTGATGGTGTTAACGGTATAAGTTAACGAATAACAACATTACTCTGCTGATTATCAATATAATTTCATATTTTTATTAAGTTAACAAAGTTATTTAGTTAATAATTCATATTTTCTATTAAATGATAATTATGTTAACACGATAGTTTTCATATTTTTATATTTAATATTTTTTATCATTTGATAATTCAATTAACATAAAAATGTATGATATGATAACTAGTATAACATGACAATTTTTTTTTTATAATATTATAATTGGGTTAACTTGATATTTTTATAATATGATAACTGATTTAACACGTTAATCGCATAATCACAATGTTAAAGGTGGTTTTAGATTGGATGAACAGTATTGCCGAAGTTTGTTAACAATGTTATCATGCGAGAAGTAAACAGNTTTTTATAATATGATAACTGATTTAACACGTTAATCGCATAATCACAATGTTAAAGGTGGTTTTAGATTGGATGAACAGTATTGCCGAAGTTTGTTAACAATGTTATCATGCGAGAAGTAAACAGTAACATATCGCTAACAAAATTTATTGACCAAATGGCATTTTTGTAATTCAAAGGATATTTGTGGATAACAAATTGTTTCTCTCTGTTATTGACCTAATTTTTAACTATCTATTACCTATTACCTAATTTTCATATTATTTATGTATATTCATTAAAATCACCCTAAATAATATAATGACAACCAAATAAGACATATATGTTGTGAATAAGAGAAGAAACAAGAGAAGAGATAGAAGGAATTGATGTTGTTGTTGTATTATTCCAATGATTAGGAGGTCCTTTATATAGGAGTACAAAGGAGGGTTTTACTTGAGGACAAAGTAAAACCTAATGGGCTTATGAGCTTATAATGGACATCACATAATAGTTCATAACACTCCCCCTTGATGTTCATTATACAAAAATATTTCCTAAAGCGCGTATGATGCTGCCTCGTTAAAAACCTTACTAGGAAAACCCAATGGGAAAAACCATAGCTAAGGGGAAAAGAGTGCAGCGCGCATTAACTCCCCCTCATGAGTACATCACTTGAGATCTTTGAGATGAGGCAATCCAATATGATGAAATAGCTTCTTGAAAGTAACGCCTTGGTAAATCTGTCTGTCGAATCTTCACTTGAATGTATTTGTAGAATTCTTACATCGCCATTCTTCTGCAGTGCATGAGTTTTGCTAATGATTCGTCTTGATCATTCTCATTGTTTCACTTGTTCTCATTAAAGTATGACAAATACTTTGGAAGGGTGATAGACTTTCATCTTTACATTTCCCTTTAGATGTCTATCCATTGCGTGTTCTTTGTTGCCTCGTTAAAACCTTTCATGGAAAAACCAAGTGGGATAAAAACCGTGATAAGGAAAAAGAGTACAACCACGCACATCATTAATTTCTCCCCTTGGAATCATCTTCTTCAAGAGATGCATTCCAATCATGTACTATCTTTTGAGAATTATTATAAGCATAAGCTTAATGAATAAAATCGTATGATTATCTTGTAATCTCTTAGATTCCTGGACTTCTTGTCCATAACAACATTTTCACATAAAACTTAATTTCTTAAGTCTATTTGGACTTCAAGCCAAATTTCTATTTACATACAGTTTTCTAAACTTGTATTGTACATACTTGTACATAACATTTTATTCATGCTCTTCTTTATTGTTTTAGCTTTCTTTCTTGTTATGTGAAAACACATCTTTCAATCATGAAAGAGATCAATACATTGTTTAAAAAGCATTTTAAATATGGTACTTCGAGACCAAATATATGTGAGCATTCATTATGTAAAATCCTGCAAGGATCTTTTGAGATAACATCTCTTTTGCTAAATGTTTTAATTTGGAATACTTGAAGACAATGTTGTCTTTCCAAAATCTTTTCTTCCAAATTATGATTTATATTAACTCTTCAAGAGTTTCAACTATATTCAAATCTAGGATTCCATTGATCCATAATCTTTTGATAAATACACATGGGTATATTGGTTAACCTTATAATATTCACTTATACCTCATAAAATATATATGTCATAACTCGATCAAATATCTTAAGTTCCCGGGAATATAATTTTGACATCATCAATCTTTCGGAGATAGTATCATTTTGACATATTTAGTCATTCGATGATTGTATCCTTTATGGATTATATCCTTCGGGGATTTTCACTTTAAATTATCATTTCCAGTGGGTCGAATAACTCAAGTTCTTCTCTTATTGCCAGACTGATAAGGAAATTGAAAGTAGTTGCATCCACCACAGAAGAGTATGTCTCTTCATAATCAATTTCATATTCATCATAAAATCTCATTTATCTCCCACTGGTTTTACACTCTTAGGTGTATGGACAACTGGTCCAAATACTCATCTCTTTCCAAGAGATTTTAACTCTATGACTATTGCTTCTTTATAATTTGGCCAATAATTTCTTTGTGTACACTTTGCAATAGATTTCGTGATCCTCTTTCTCATTCATTATATCAACTACTACATTGCATGCAAAAATATTATCGACGTCGATTTGCTTTTCGGTTCCATTTTAATCTACACATGACATAACTTATTGAGATCGATCTCTTAATTATCTCAGGTACCTGAATTTATTTCTTGTCATGTTTAATGTCTCTTCTTGAGATCATTCAAAAATCTTTGTTTCCTCGATCTGACCATTGTTAAATTCTGCTCCTTTTTATTTTCGAGGATTCTTTTATTTGGAACAAGTCTATCACACTTCATGCGTTCTTTAGACTCACTAGCAGCTTGATATTGTCCTTCTGAGACATTAATTTTTCTTGGAGCATTTACAGCTGGTATGTGACTTTGTCACTTTATTTGGGTCTGTAAATACGTCTGGCAACTTGATTTACTAAGCTTTGTAAATGAATTATCTTTAAGACTTTCAATTAAATTTCTTTAGTCCGAGGATCAATGATAATTCATTCCAACTTATTTTCTTTTCCAGCTGTTTATTTTCTCCCCCTAATGTTGGAAAATAAAGTTGAACATATCCATCATGGATAGCTCTATATACTTAATTATCAATGGAGATTCATATCCAACATATTTCCAACCTCATTTGAGGATCCATCTTATACCGCTGTGGTGGAGCAATGTGGATGTATACTGCACATCCAAATATTTTAGATGGAAAATATTTGGTTTCTGATCCAAAACCAATTTTGATGGGGAAAACTTTTAATTACTCGTTGGCTTTATGCGAATTAATGCTACTGCATTTTATGTATGAACATTTGATACTGGATGTTCAACAATCATCCTTACGAACATGCTTTTATCATCAAATGCTTAAGATATGAATTCACTAGCATTACAAAGTACTCTTGCAAACTTCAGGTTGTAGATCTATAACAAGGGTACATGCAATCATCTTATTAAATCCAAATCTAATTTGGCTAGTGATAATCATATTATCATATTTCTTTTTGAGTACGCATTACATAAAACATCATTAGGAAGAATCTTTAAGTTATTCAATGAATGTCTACATTAATTACTTTTCGCATCATTCTTGAACCGTTATGGTCTAACCGGCTCATGCCAAACAATGATATAAATTAAACTTCTTGTTTAACATTTATCTCCATTATACTAATCTTTGTGTAGTACAATCTAGTAGAGAATACATATAGTTTCTCCAAGATACTTTTACTGCCTTGGGTAATACTCATGATTTGAAAGTATTAAACTTTTATTTCTTTATTGTCTCAACTTGATTACTTTGAAATTCCTTGAAGTTACTTTATAAATGATTCATCAAGATCATTTTGACTGTGAACATAATCTTCTAGATGTTTCACTTATTATGGATTGTGAGATTCTTTGATTTCACTTTATCAATGATTCATCAAGTTCATCTTGAGTGTGAACATAATCTTCTAGATGTTCCACTTATTATTGATTGTGGAATTCATCGATTCTCCCCCTCGAGATGATGACAATTCAGGTTCATCCATCTCGAATTGAATCCTAGTATAGAATCAATAACTTGGATCATGTATTATATCTTTGATTCTTTTAACCTTTGGGACAAATTTCAAATTGTATTTTCCATAGGCAAATAAATATACTCTTCCAGAGCTTTCAATAATCTTTATATTACTAGATCTTGTACACACACAAGTTTTTTTTGTTCATCATTAGATAAGATAAATATCTCTTGTTTGGATCATCTTTATTTTCTCACTTCTTGTGAGAATTTGAGTTTTTCAAGTAAACTCTTTGATCTTTAGCCTAGATTATTTTATTTTCATATATGAGATATATCTTTTCTTTGTTACCATCTTTATTTTCTCATTTCTGATGAGAATTTGAGTTCTTGAAAGAAACTCTTTGATCTTAACCTTGACCTTAACAATATCTATATTCACATTTACGACCACTTCTTTAGCCACTTACTTGGCTAGTGTTATTCACACAATTATTTTATGTCCCACTATATGATGTCACATTCGCTTCAAGGAATGGATCATAACTAATTGGACATGATTCATTACTTTTAATAGATCATTATTTTCTCAAAATAATTCTAAACTTCTTTTCATAGTATTGTGTCTTCAAGACAACGTTATTTGTCTAAAGATTAGAGTATGTCTTCTAGCATCTTTGCATCATTTATATTCTCTTCACATAATCTTGAAAAAACTAAAGGTTATTTACAGACTTCAAGTCTTGTAATATTAGATGCAAAGACTCATAATGAGCTTTATGATACAGACTTCAAGTCTTGTAATCTTAGATGTAAAGAACTTGTGGATCTTTTACAGTCAACATATAGATGATGGTAGAAAAATAAATATTATCAAACTACATATGTATAAATAAAATATAAATAAAAGCATAATTAAAACAATTGATATAAATGACATGTACCATTTTTATTCTCACTTCAGGTGATAATTTGAGTTTTAAAAAAAAATTCAAAGAGATAAGATATAAATAATTTCAAAATACTTTTCAAATATCTTTATGTTATTGTGTCTCCAAGACAACAATATTTGCGTGATGTATTCTAACATCTTTGTATCAGTGATATTATCTCTATGTAATATAGACTTGCAATTAAATATAACTGAGTTATATTCACTTATAGACTTCAAGTCATGTGGTCTTAGATGCAATCATCCATAATAAGTTAGGTCATATCACATTCTGGTGATCATGCCTTTTCTTTAGATTGCTCTATGGTATTTGATCTTAAGATAATCAAAGATGTGATAAAGTATGATCAACATATAATATAAATAAGATAATAAGATTATATAAAATAACCCAATCAATCATCATCATTCATTAGTTTAATTATATCATGCCATTAAACTAGGTTCTCAATAAATCAACTCACCAAAAATAGATCGGATTGATAAACATGTGCAAATTTCGTGATAAACATGTGCAAATTTCGTGATAAAGAGAACAGACTAGCATGATGCAATAGTACTGTGCAAAATCAGGGTTTCAAGATAAATTGTTCAGTGCAAAATTCGTTTTTAACAGTATTGAAGACGGAAACCAGTCCATGTCTAAAACAGAAATCCAAGTTTATATGTTCCGTGCAAAATTCGGATCATAAATATGTCTGTGCAAAATTCGGGTTTAACAAAAACTGATGCAGGTATGAACACAGAAATTCAAATCTGAACAAAAACTTAATAATTAGAAACCGTGCAAATTTTGTGTGAAAACGCCTTCGTGCAAAATTCGGGTTTAAGCAGAAACAGTATTCACCAGAAGTTCAGATATGATATTATAAATCCGTGCAAAGTTCGGATGAAAATTAATTGTTTTTTTTTTGTGCAAAATCCGTGCAAAAATAGATCATAAATAAAATATGTGCATAAATAAAGTAAAAATAAAATACGTGCATAAATAGGGCATAAATTAAAAAAAATAAAAATAAACATGTGTTCTCTACAGGAGAAATAATAAATATGTGACATGAATCTCTGCAGAAGAATTCATCATGATATTAATCATAAAAATAAGTTTGTGCTTTGAATCTCTACAGGAGATAAAAGATCCATATTTTCGAACCATGAGTTGATAATAAACCTGATTCGAAATTAGGAGTAATAAAAAAAAATTGTACCTCTTAGTTCAGACGGCTAGGGTTTCGTGCTGATAACGTGTTGTGAATAAGAGAAGAAACAAGAGAAGAGATAGAAGGAATTGATGTTGTTGTTGTATTATTCCAATGATTAGGAAGTCCTTTATATAGGAGTACAAGGGAGGGTTTTACTTGAGGACAAAGTAAAACCTAATGGGCTTATGAGCTTATAATGGACATCACATAATAGTTCATAACAATATATTATATGTACCTTTAAGTGGCTCAGAGTTTTTGAAACTGTGAAAGTTTGATAGGATGATTCAAAATCCCTTTCTTTAATTTTTATCTCGAATAGATATGTCTCTCCTACAATTGAATCTACCAAACTTCTGGGAATGTCTTCGAAGCCTTGTTCGCTTGTGTTTTTTTTTATCTGTGTCAAAATTGATTTAATTATTAAATTACATCTAACTCAAGATAAATAATATGTAAATAACTATATAATTCTTACGTTTTCAGTAGTGTTTCCAGTAATTTTGGCCCCATCTTCATCAAATATAACAAAAGTTGCAGAGTCTTCTCCATCATATACTATTACTTCAGTTTTGAAGCTGAAAATTAAATAATGGCTTAGTATTAACTTAATAATAACTTAGAATAATACATAAAATATATTTAAATATACAATGAATAATACCTTAAAACTCCAACGGACTGTGATTTAGAACACTTTTGGCAAAAAAGCGATGATGCTGATTTTGTAAGTTTTGTTGCGCAAATTGCAACCAGTACATGATACAATATTAGTAATAGTTGCTTTACAAACAAACGTCTTTTTCTGCAATGGTTTAAAAGTTTGCAAATATGTCAGCAATGCAATATCCCAATATTAGTATGGTTTAATAAGAATACTTTTTAGATGCAGAAAACTATAAATAAAATATATAGTTATTACCTGAGGGATCTCGGAAGAGATAAAATCCCAAATATCATTTATAGAATGTTCCGCTTCAGAAAGATTATTATTCACTGAATGTTCTTCAACCATGCCACCAAGATTAACGGAACAACCTCCGTCATAGCTAAAACTAATATAAATATTTAACAATTTAAATATTAAAAAATAAAAAAATAAACTAATTAGATGAAACTAAAAAATTAAAATAAGATATCTTTTTCGAAAAGAAGTAACAGAATCACAATCACGATTCAAGTAGAACTAAGTTCCCGAAGATGCCGACAAACAAATTGCGCCTTGATAAATCTTGATCAAAACACTTGTCATGATGATAACAACGTTAT
The DNA here is from genome assembly GCA_020283515.1 of Alliaria petiolata. Classification (NCBI taxonomy): domain Eukaryota; kingdom Viridiplantae; phylum Streptophyta; class Magnoliopsida; order Brassicales; family Brassicaceae; genus Alliaria; species Alliaria petiolata. The sequence continues at coordinate 117,999,923 of JAHZTW010000001.1, forward strand.
CACTTTCAACTTCACGATATTTATCTTCTAATTGCTCGGCTTGTTCTGCCCATATTGTTGCTGGTATTTCAATTCCACTAAATATAAGAAACAAAAGATTAGTTTTAAGCCAAAGAAACAAAACAAATTAAAATAGTCACGATAGAGTAATGTTTTGTTGGTATTATCAGATAGTTGGTATTATCAAATATATGCGGGTCTTAAATAGATGGAATAAAATATTGAAATTATTGATACATATTTTATAAGTACTTAAAGAGAGAGATTTATGGGTTAAAAACTAATCCTTTAAAAAATAAAGTTATAATAACCCTTCTTAAGGTAGGTGTAGCCTGACCACGCACATCTGTTTTTTCTATATTTTTGATATAACCGATCACGTCTGGATTTATTTAAAAAAATATGTTAAACCTGCACATAAATATCTTATTATATAAATAAATAAATAAAATAATGAATATACCGTATAAATCTTTGGTCATATTTTTTAATTTATCAAAATCCTCATAATTTCGAAATCGAATTTTTTCAAAGGGTATTTGACAAAGTTGTTGTTCCACGGGGCTAACAGTTGATCTCTCAGTTAATTTTATCTGAAATTTATGATCGGAGACTTTGTAGTACTTATTGCAATCTTCCATATTAAAATTGCAAATTTCAATAAGACTTCCTTCCTGTAGGTTGTCTTCAAACTTTTCAATTAGAGAATGATGCATATAGCCTTGAATAGTATTTTCCTATGTTTAAAAATAAAAAATTAAGTTAGATATTTAGTTTAATAATTTAATAATAAATAGATGAATTTTATTGTTTAAGTTTAAAAAAAACTGATTACCTTTTCATCAAGTAGAGTAAATTCAATCACATGAATTCATTATTTTTCTTCAAATTTCTTGCATCCCACTTTCGAATTAAACGTACTACCGTTCGGCGATATGGACATTTCTTGGTTAATTGATCTAGCGTAAAATAATCATTGTTGTCGATTTGAACTTTTGAACTCATTGTTTGTTTAATGAGATTTATCCTGTAAACAATTTAAATAAATAAAATTAAAAAAAGAGATGATATAATCTTTACGATATCGTAATTGTACGTAATGAAAACGTTAATGACGCGCTGAAGACGTGACGCGGAAGACGTAATGGAAACGTTAGTGACGTAATGCAAACGTTAATGACGCTCAAGACGTAATATAATAAGATTAAGTAGTAATAATAATAAGAAGAGAAACTATACGTTTCCAATATGCTCAAGACGTAATAATAATAAGAAGAGAAACTATACCAAGATAATAATGCTTAAGATGTGATATTGTTTTGTGGTAAAAATTTTAAAAGGTTTTAAGTGTTTATATAGATGTGAATAGTATATTTCTTTTTCTTTTAGGATTAGTTGTTCAGTTTATATTTTCTAAATTTGAAACTAATTTTATTTGCTTTTTATTTTTATTTTCCTTTTTTAGTTTGTATATATTCTTTTTCAATATTTCCTTTCTCCAGTAGTATTAGATCACCTTCTTTAATTTGTATCTTGCATGTAATGTTGCATGCAACGTATTTGATTTTTTGTTCATTTTTTTTCTTTTTCCACGTATTTGAATTTTTGTTTTTTTGTTTCCTTTTTTTTCATTGTATGCAACGTAGTTGATATTTTGTTATTTGTTTTTTTGTTATTTGTTTTTTTTTTCTTCGTTTCCTTTTTTGTTTCTTTGTTTCCTTTTTTTCATTGTATGCAACGTAGTGGATATTTTGTTATTTTTTTCCTTTATTTGATTTTTTTTTTCTTTGTTTCTTTCTTCCTTTTTTTCTTGCATGCAACGTATTTGAGGTTTTGTTACTATTTTCCTTTTTTTCCACGTTTTTGATTTTTTTTCTTTGTTCCCTTTTTTTCCTTTCATGCAACGTATTTGATTTTTTTTTATATCTTTTTTTCAATATTCGTATTATATATTCCTTTTTTCTATTCGTTCGTATTATATATTCCTTTTTCTATCCTCTTTTCCTTTTTTTTTTACCTTTTACACGTGTCAAAATCTTATCAATTGAATCGACACGTGTCACGATCATTTTAAAAACTAATTTTGATGCATCCTACTTTATATAATAAGATTTGCATAATTTATTTAATTTTTTCATATGAATAATATAATATTATCAATCCTTTTTCTTTTATATAGAGAGATAAACGCAAAGGAACCCTAATCTACAGAGCTCTCTCATCCGCAGCCTCTGAGCGTCTGAGCGTCTGACACTACAAGAATTGTTCAACATAGCTACGTTTTTTTCCGTGGATATGATCGATAATTTGTAGCAAAACAAAAAATTGCAACAATTTATTACAAATTTTTTTCGCGAGTATGGCACCGTAGCTATTTGGTTTTTGTAGCAATCTGCAGCAAATTAGCCACAAATTACTCACAAATCGATTTTGTCACAAATAAAATTTGCTACAAATTTGCTACAAATAGTTTGTAATAATTTGACACAAAAATCTACAATCTAAATTTACTCGCAAATGTGTTACAATTTGGCACAACTTAATTGCAGCAATTAGATACAAAATGTTACATTTTTTTGTTGCTAAAATTTAACTAATACCACAAATAGCTACAAATATTATGTAGATATTTAGAAATTTTCAATTAAAAAAATAAAAACCAAATTAAATTACAATAAATAAAAATGTGATTACAAAATAAAAACCAAATTAAATTACATTTAAATGTGATTTACTATGCAGCAGCCAATAGCCAAGTCTATCCGACACTACACTGAAACAAAGGCAATAGCATGAGTCGAGATGTTGGAGAGCTGGGTTGGAACGTGAGTAATCTACCCTTTGTTGGTCATGGCAACAAGTCCATAGATACGCCCCTTTGTTGGTCATAGCAATCTGCAAAAAAGAAGAAAAAGCTGAAACTTAAAACACATAACTGTGAAGCTAATTAATACGAACAAGCAAGCATGGCAAAGGAACTCGAAATGGAATCAGATTCTATCACCTAAGTCACAAATCTTGCATGCTCAACAAGTGTACGCGCATCAGCAATCAGACCGCTCATGGCACAGCCAATATGATCATCAATTTCCATAATCTATCAAAGGAAACCCCCAAATCATTATGCAGGGAAAAACCCTTCGGAGTCATATCCTTCTAGATTCTCATGCACACAACGACTAAACGCCAAGACTTGTTGCCAAGTATCTTCTGATATAGTGTGCCGCTGATTTTTCTACAAGTTAGCATCATCTTCTTCTTGTTAGATAGACAAATACAAAGCATTTTAAATGTTTACACTTGTGAAAGTCGAGAAAAAAAAAGTACCTCAATAAAGTCACACCAGCGGTTAAGTAACCTATATCTCCCAACCTACAGCTGCACAACATCCAATGGAGGTTAATTATTATCTCTATTGGTGTAATGCGACATATTTGCGGAGAGTAACCAAAACAATGATTGAAAAGGAACAAAGTCTCTTACTTATACTCTTCTGTCCATTCTCACGGCACATAAAGAAAACAAATCAAACAAAATCATACAACTACGTTTTACTTCATGTGATAGCAATTAATATATTGAATTGGGCACTCAAGAACACGAAAACAACGTTGAGCAATCACCTTGCTTGAAACTTCTTCTCGAATAGACTTAAGAGCTGATTTAATGCTTCTTTAGAATAATTAACTCTTTGTGATTCCTCGCCGGGTTTATAAATAAATACATAAAAGTTGACCTGATCGAATGTCTGCAAGAATTATCCCACATAGCCCATATAAGATACCAATAAAAATTCTAGCCGAAGCAAGAAACTTAACACACAATTCAGCTAACTCAACTTCAATAAGCAAAGCAAAAAACTTCATTTTCAAAAACAATGTATCAACAAAAACCATATAGCACTAAAAAGAATCCACTTTTCTGTAGCAATGTCAGAGAAAGAAGGATTCAAAGATAAACCAGAGAGATCTTCAAGCAACCGAGCTAAACTTAAAGAAGACTAAGTGTACGATTTAAAAAATCAATCTTTCACACATGAAAAGAAAACCCAAATCCATGGACAAGAGTTAACAGATCGAATAAGAACACAAAGTATATGACTTTACCACAAAATCTCGAATCTGTCGAATCCACCCGAAAGCGGCGAAGAATCCATGGATTTTTCTCGAGCTCGAAGCTTCTCTGTTAAGGAAGGTGACCGAAACTCGAGAGGATCGTCGAAAAGAAATCGGTGCCAAGAACAGATCAGGAAACCACAACCAATAATCGAGTAGGCAAATCTGAAAAGCAAAGAGTTAAAATTACAAAGTGGAAAAGGAAATCTTTGTTAATTCACTGATTATTGATTGCAAAATGGAAAAACAGGCGGAGAAAGAAATCAAAACGAAAGGACAGAGAGAGAGAGAACGAGACGAACCTGAAGAAACAAGGAGAAAAAAACGAGAGAGAAGGAAGACGAATCGCTGGAGCAAAAAAGCGGCTAAGAAACCAAATAGACTGAAAAACAGATAAGTGTGGAGGCGGAGAAGAAAGGAAGAGGAAAGTAGGGTTCGAAATCAGTTTCCACGGTAAATTTGTAACCATTTTGTGAGTAAATTGCTAAAAAATAAATGTAGATCTCTAAGCAATTAGATAAAAAATTGTCACAAAATTGTTTTGTATCTATATAGCCATTAATATTTTTGAATTTATCTGTACTTTTTTCACAAATTGTTACAAATTCGTTTGTGGTAAATTTAGATACATATATTTTGTTACTATTTGATACAATTTAGCGACAATTTTATATTTACAAATTAGAGACATTTAGTTACAAATTTGCTTCAAATCATCAACTAATTATATTTGTCATAAAATTGTGAATATTTGTAACATTTTTTTGCTACAAAGTATTATTGTAACAAAAAACGTAGCTATGATAAATGATTCTTGTAGTGTGAGCGTCTCTTCCGAGACCATGTCGGGACCATCCGAGATCACCAAAGCCGAAGCCACCATGTCCAGGTTTTTCCCCGAGACCGAGGAGAAGGCCTTCCGTAAGATCTATCCCTTGCTCAAATTGTTATCTGATAAATTTTGGAGGATCTAATTCAAGATCTGATTTTTCGTAATTGTTTAAATTCTTCTCCGTTTTGCAGTCTGTGCCACACTTGTCTTGTTGGACACCGAGGATTACTCAATCCTTGAAAGTCTCGATCCTGATTATGTTGTGTCTAACATCAAGCACGCTCTTCATAAATTGGATCATTTTGGGCTCCTCTTAGTCATAGCTGTCGTTGATGATGTGAAAAGGGTAGATAATTTTAGGTATTCCCAGTTTGAGCTCCTCCTATTTGAAACCAAAGGTGAATTTCTAATTTCCTTAAAACCCTTTTAGTTCTTTTTTTATTCATATATATGCCTGTAATCTAACATACGATTCCAGGGGATGAAACTAGAAGGCTCTACAACACGTTATTGTTCACTCTTGTCTGGGCAAGGACAAATCTTTGTGGTGGTTATCCATCAAATATCTTGCTTCTCTCAGAAAACCTGGAACACAACACCAAGTTCAAAGCTGTTCGTGATTGTTTAATAAAGAGGGGTTGCAAGGTTGCCGTAGCACATCCTGCTGTCATCCTTGACTTTAATGAAAAACCTAACTCTAATAAAGATCCTAATGTGCCATGTTCATAGGCAATCCCTTTACTCAAGCAAGTGTGCTGGTGATGGTTGTGTGAATAGAAGTATTATTACACAAGGATGGTATCCAATTAGTCTGATTTTGAGGCTGAGAATATGGAGATGGAGTGGTGGGTGAGCTTAATTTTTCTGATCTCACTGCCAGCCGGCTAAATTTCTTTCCGGGTTTCCATTTTGACATTAGCCCTGTTCGCAAGGACGACGCTGCCGCAGCGGTGGCGTTAAAAAAAATACACTATCACCAACGACAAAAAAGTTTTCGCCTCTTCCCATCTTTAACGCTGCGACTCATTTTAGGCAGAAAACCAGGGTCATCCGTGCCGTTGAAAAAAAGCAGCGGCAGTTGGAGTGATCGGCGTCATCACCTTGCGTCTCTCTACAACTTATTCTCCACATACTTGGGCTTCAAAAATGTACACTCACAGCTTTAATTTTTTGAACGCAATGGCTGCGGCAGCGTCAAACTTACGAACAGGGCTATTATAGAAGATTTAAAGAATCTCTCGATAAATTCGTATATTTTTGTTTCGAGGCCCAATCTTATTAAAGCCCATAATTATATACAACGCGTGTAACTCAAGATATACGAGGGTGTGACGATACAGTAATTCCAATGTTTTGAAAACCGGACCCGTGACCGAACCGTAAAATTTTTGGGTCGTGGGTTGATATGGTCCGACCGGATTCGATTGGGTTCGATAATATTTTTAGAATAATATATATCTCATATGGTTTTATATTTTTCTTTATGAATATGACTATGATATTTGAAATACTAATATAATTAGTCATAACAAATAAAAAACTTTAGTAATTATAATGTTTGAAAAATATAAAAAAGTAACAAATCAAAATGTGTAACAAAGATTTTTTAAAAAATATATCTCATTAATTCAAAACTAAAAGCAACAACGAAATAAGATAGTGTAGCTGTATCATGCTTTTGACGAACATAGTGTTGTGAGGATAACTGAGATTCTGTGTTTGTATCTGGTGAAAGAGGAATTTGTGAATTATTTTTCTCCATTGTTCAACGTGAGATGCAGCCGTGAGTAGGAGAGAAAAAAAAACTCAAAAACATAGTTTAAAACCTAAAGAAAACCATACATTGTTAAATTTTACCTTTTTTTTTAGAAAATATTTTTAAATGATTAAACCGGGTTCAATTTGGTTCAATGGATCGCCAGTTTCTAGGTTTTAACCGGTTCGATCCGGTTTTTTAACCGATCCAACTTTCTCCGGTTTTTAACATTAACCCAACCCAGAAATTGATCCGGTTTGTGGTTGGACCCGGTCCGACCGCCGGTCCAGTCCGGTTTTCAAAACATTGAGTAATTCTTTTCTTACACATCCATTTGTGAACTTATTTTACAAGAATATTACCACCACTAGCGATCTCTAAAGTCATTTTCTTTTCTCCTTTTTTGTTTCCTTTTCTTTTGCCATCTAAATTATTTATCAATCATTTTTCTATCATTTATTTGTAAACCTTTAGAATATGTGATGTAATTGTTTTAAGTAGCCAACTTTTTTTGTTTGTAATCTTGTGATATAAAATAGAAAAAGGCACGCTTTTTGAATGATAAATATCATATATACACCTACCGGTTGGGTAAAATGTGCAATTTCTCAGCAAACCTAGCAGGTTGTTGATTTTTTTGGGAGAGAAGTAAGTAAAAAACATAATTGTGCGCCAAAAACTGAAAATAATTAATATTTAAAACGGTTAATAAATCAAAACCGATGATATCAAATTTACAAATACAATATTATGGGGATAGAGGCGAACACTTTGTGCCAACTTATTGTTCTAACAAAAATTACAACTGTCAAAATTTATAAATATGAATAACTGAAAGAATCGGGTTCATCTTTTAAAAGTACTGAATCGAATGGCTTTTTAGCAAAAATCAAGATTTTGTAGAACAAGAACGAGATGAATGAATTTTGTATGGACTTTAGAGTAGATAATATGACCAAATGAGTTTAGTATTTTAGCTGTAAAGCTTTGTACAAGAGTAAGAACATATAATTGTTTAGTGTAGAAATCTAGTATACAGTATAGTGTAATCAGAATTTGATTATTTTTCTCCCATGTTCTTCTGCTTATTTTATAACTTCAGTATGTGCTTAACGTTCTCATTTACTCTGCTTGACTTTTCATCACTTGCATTTATTCTTGTCAAGCCCGGCCAGCAAAACTAAAGGTCCTAGGGAAATTTTTTTTTTGGCCCCTTTGTTTATTTTATAAGAAAAATTCACTCTTATTTACTTTATAATTTGATTTTTGGGTCTCTATTGTAATTTTTTTTTTCAAAAAAATGGGCCCCTATTACAATACAATTTAATTTTTTGGGCTCTTTTTATCTTAGAATTTTTCAAAAATGCAGAGGGGCTCCTGAGCCATCACACCTCTGTCCACCTCTCTTGAGCCGGGCCTGATTCCTGTTGATTTGATCGTTTTTTGTCAAAAAACTAAATTTCCCTTTTGAATGATTCTCGCATTCATATGAGAGTTGACTTTGAGTTTGACCTTCTTGGTTTTACTTTGTCATTCACTCCGAGCTGATCTTAAGTTTGTTGCTTCACTTTAATTTATGCCTTCCATTCTTTAGGAAAATTATGTCTACTTCTCGAGCTCTCATTCCTTGTGCTAGGCGCATTCCAGCAATCATGCCCTCATATTCATCCTTGTTGTTGGAGGCATTGGATTTTAATTTGAAGGATTGCTCAGTTGTTTCAACATTAGGTGAAAGGAGTTGGATTCCTACTCAGGATCCACTTCATGACAAACCTCCATCGACGTGTAACATCCACCTTTAACTTAGCTCCAAAGTTTTTCTTCCCTCTATCCCCAGCTCAATTATGAAGTCAAACAATAATTGGGATTTGATGGGTATGCGAGATCTATACTCTATATCGTAGAGTTCGATCGCTTATTTGGCTAGTCTCTCGGACTGACTCATTTTGTGTAGGATAGAGTGAAGTGGTTGAGTTGTCACTACAACTATTGTGTGAGACTGAAAAAAGAGTCTCAATTTTTTGGCCGATACAACAACGACTAATGCCAGATTTTCGATAATATGGTATCTTGTTTCGGCATCAGCTAAGGTTTTACTTACATAAAACACTGACTTCTACTCTCCTTGATCCTTGTGGATCATCATCCCTGAAACGACTGCGAATGATACCACGATGTATAAATACAAAGGTTCTTCATTCGTGGTTTAGATGGCACCGGTGGTTCTATCAAAAATATATTTAGCTATCCGAAGGCTTCCTTGCACTCTTCACTCCATATGAAACTCTTATTTCCTCTCAATAATTGAAAGAATGGTAGGCATTTATCTGAGTACTTCTATATGAATCAGTTTAGTGCGGAGATCCTTCCAGTGAGACGCTGAACTTCACGCTTTGTCTTTAGAGAGGGCATTTCTAGGAAAGCATTAATCTGGACAACATTTGCCTCCATTCCTCTTCGGGTGACTAGATACCCCAAAAATTCTCCTGAAGTGATTGCGAACGTGCATTTCATGAGGTTAAGCTTCATTTCGAAGTGATGCAATATCAAAAACAAGTGAATCAAAGATCTTCAATACGTGGATTTTCATTCAATCTCCAAGACAAATATTGGTGGCAAGAAGACCATTATTTGATTTAGCTAATTTTTCTCTTTTTGTTTAAATGTAAATATTCTTCTTTAATTTAATTTATTTTAAAGATCACCTTGTAATCTACTATATATGAAAGCTTAAGGGAACTCTCCTGAGAATGCCACGTCATAGCATAAGAGCACTCACATTCAGGGAGATTCGAACCCATAATCCCCTCAATAATAATCAACAACCTTATTCGTTATGCCATGAGTGCTCCTTGACAAAGTTTGAGAAGTTTACTATAATAACATTAAAGGACATAAGAAACTATGATGATCTAATACGCACTACAATTTTAAAAATCACATAACAAAATAAATCAAAAAGAAAAATAATAGAATTAAAGAATAAAAAAATTTCAAATGAACACCATAGGTAATTACAATTTACCAAAAAAAACAATTATATACAACATCTATTGTAATTAATGACAAATAAAATCTTATTTATAAAACCCAAACAAAAAAAAAACATTCAAGTTAAATTTTTGTTTTAGAATTAGTGTTACGACTTATCTTTTCTTAAATTGAAGTTAATCTCATTTACTTTTGTTTTTATTTTCTTTTTCTTAATTGATAACATACTAACACTTATTAAGTTATTAAAATCTAACTACCCATAAATATAAATTTTACCTATTTAATATAGAGCCAATTTGGTAGATGACTAGATGTGGTGATAAAATTATAAAATAGAGAATAAAAAAAATCGTTACAAAGAATAAGCTAAAGGATGCCCGTCCGATGTATTTGGCAAAGTTAAATTACAGATATTGCCATTGGGTGCGCGTGAATAAGAGTGATGTTAGAATGTTAGACTATCCACAATGAGGGTGTTGAAAAACTTTTTAAACTGTTGAAAGAGATGTAATGAGGGTGTTGATAAAAAATGTTAAATGATGTGGCAAAATCGGTGTTGTAATTTTACAACATGTTGAAAAAAAAAAATGAGGGACCACATGTGCCACATGGTGAGCTCTAATTGGTTCATGAGATTTTGCATAAATTCTATTTCATCCTAATTATTTGGGATCCATTATTTGATAGTAAATTATTTTTTTATTTTATAAATTTTATATCAAAATTTATCATTTTTTATTCTCTATAAAAAGAGACTTGTTTCATTTAATTTGGAGACAAAAAAAATGTCTTTTTCACAATATTTTTCTATTAGCCTAAAAAAAAACTCTTGTTTAAAGGTTTAAACATTTTTTGAGTGAAATGGATCCTACTAATAATTATTTCAACACTCAAAATTCTTCTAATTATTCTTTCAACGTGGAAGAGATGAATATACAAGAGGAAACTTTTTATAAATTTTTATAAATCTTTTATAAGCTCCTTTACAACTCTGTATAAACCTTTTGTAAACATTTTATAAATTTTTAAGAGATCTTTATAAAACTTACAAACTTCTCTCTTGTTGTCTTCTTTTTACAACGTCTTTTTTATTTGGAAATTAAAAAAATTATATAAAATAAAAACAAAAACAAAAATTATTTTATAAAATTTGTTAACTCTTATTTATATTAATTTAATTTCAATCGCTAATTAATTGTCATTAATAATATGTAATTACCAAAAACAAAAACATAAAGAAAATAAAATATATAAAATAAAAAAAGTGAGGTAGGGTGTTGTTATTTTATTAAACAAAACCATTGTAGAAGATAAAATTTAATTGGATGTTGAATTATGATGTGGAAGAGAGAAAAGATGATATGGAGTGTTAAAAGGAAAAAAAAAGGTGGTGTAATATTACAACCATTGTAGATAGTCTTAGTAGAGTAAATGAAAAACAAATGCATTAAATACAACTTTTAATGCTCTCCATTTATATCCTCATCTCTCTCTCTCTCTTTCTCCATCTCTCTTTCTCTTTCTATAGTCTCTCAATATTTTTTTTCTCTCATCTCTCTTTCTTATTTTTCTTCTTCGCTCAGCACAAATCCAAATATTGAGGTCATAAACACCACATATTTGAGTCGAGATCACCATACTTTCGAATGTATCAAAAAAAAAAAAAACTACCACACCACTGATTCGCCACCAGATCCAGCATAACTCCAAACCGAGTTACTTCACTGATCCATGACTAATTTGTGAAAGCTCTATGTCGATTTTGTTACAGGTAAATGTTACTTTTTGTTTGTATTCTTATCGTAACAAATATTAAATATAACGAGTTATATTTATTTGTAACTCACTAAGTAAATAAATAACATACATAAGAAGTAATCCAGAAAGTAAATATGAAATAGCAAATATATTTATGAGTTTTATTTATTTCTAACACACTAAATAAATAAATAAATAAATATACTTATAACGAGTTATATTTACTTGTAACACACTAAATAAATAAATAACATAGTTATATGATACAATTCATATTTAGCAAGTTATGAAAATATATAATTTATTATTTAGTCAATACACACACACACACATATATATATATATATATATATATATATATATATATTTATGAATAACGAGATATAATGCACATATTTGATTAATACTAATTAAAAAATTAATATATGTGAACATGTTATGTTGAGCAAAATTAAGCGCTTTTGGATCTGAAGAAGAAAGTTATCGGCATAAAAAATGGAGGAAAGGAAAAAAAGATTAGAGGGGAGTAATCATTTCAAGAGTTTTTTTATCTCTCATCTCTCTTTCTTCTTTTTCTTCTTCTCTCAGCACAAATCCAAACATTCAGATCATAAATACCACATCTTGAATATTATATATACTATGCTTTCTTTTAATCTTGACAATATATATATTTTAAGTATATATTTTTCCTTGACCTATTGCTAATTAAACCAAAATAAGTTTTACAATCTTTACTCATCCTAAGAGCGGATAGATGGTTGGCCCGCACATTCGTGCGTACCAAACAAATATGAATAAGAGTTTTACTTCTACTTCTTATTCATATTTGTTTTATCTTATTATAATTTATTTTTTCATCCGGTTACATTTCATTTTATTTATGATCTCAAATTCTCGATCTACAATGAGACAGTATATGAGTATGATATAAACTTTTTATTTATTTCTTTTTAAATAGAGATAAAATGGTATATCTTATTTACTATCCTATTAGATAATATATTATTATTTTTTATATAAAAATAATATATATTGGTTGTAAAAATTTTATAATCATATTTTATGCAATTTGTTATGAATATATGTAAAAACAAATTGAAATCATAGTAATTATTATTTTCTGTTAATTTAAATTTATTAATTTTAATGTTATAATCTAGTGTATTCATGTTTTAATTTCATAATTTATTTAATTTTAACTCAACCAATCAAAATATTTCGTTTATTTTAGGAAATTTGACATGTCACATTTACATGACATCATTAGAATGCACTAACTTTCATTGTGAAAGTGACAAATCAGCTTTTTTAACTATTGTGCATTCTCAAATAATATGTAGGAGGATGCTGGGATGATAGGCTCTGTCTCCTCCGAGTTGATCGTTATGGTAGGCTCTGCCTTCACGATCGAAATGATCACATGGTAGACTATGTCTTCTCAGATCATATTTGTGGAGTGCGATATTAAAACTCTCATCCTTGTTTATTTATTTATTGAGTGGGAGATTAAAATCCTCATATTTTTTTATTTTTTTTATTGAGTGGGAGATTAAAATTCTCATCCTTGTTCATGGTAGGTTGTGTCTCCTCATATTGCTTTAAATTATTGTCCTTCATTATGTCGTTACTATGCTCAAATTTTTATAAATATTTTGTTTGTTAAATTAAATCGGTTAAGTTTAAGTTATTCAGTCATAATGTCAAATCTCGCAAAACACAAAATTGCTGTTGTTGATATAGCCGTAAAAAATTATATGACATGGACAGTAGGTGCAAAAAAGCATCTAAGAGGAAACAGGCTCCTTGAAACCATCAATAAGTCGGAAACGACGTCAGATGAGAAAAAGGCAAAAGCCATGATATTTTTACGTCACCATATCCACGATGGTTTAAAAGATGAGTACATCATAAAAGAAGATCCTGTATATCTGATATATCATGGTTTTCTGTGTTTTTGACCATGATATAGGTTCTGTTTATAGAGTCTTTTCAGTGTTTTTCGAGTCTTTACAGGATCATGTACGTTTGGAGCATAAGTGGAGTATTTGAAGCTTTTTAAAGAGTTTTGGAGAAAGTGCTGAATATGAGAATTTAGAGAGAAGAATTTGCACTGATGTCGATCGACACCCATCGGGACGGAAGTTGTTCGTGAAGTTTTAAAGAAGATTTGCTGGGATTTACAACTTTGACCCAGAAGTTTCCAAAAATTACAGATTAGCCCCACTCGTGTTTTAGACTATATTTAGGTTTTTAAAGCCATTGTTAGGCAGAGAAATTTTATTCTATTTAAACTTTGAGAGAGATTGATTCAGAGCTTTTTGTGAGACAATTATGCACTCTTCTAGAGAAGATTTCGAACCCTTGTATCAATACTCTTTTTATTTTAATGCAGTATTTTTCAGTTATGATTTGTGCATTCATCTCCATGTCTGAGTAATCTGTTTGTTAGGTTAGAGTGATTTAAGGGTTGATGATGAGTTTGTAGATTTGTTATACTATCAGGGAAATCAATTGGTTCTTCATCTAGATTTGTGCTTATATTGATTCTAGGATTGATCAACTGGAAATCAAACCATAGGTTGTTTAATAGATGTGAGAACATTGTTAATCGCCTAAACTAATATTAGATGAGCAAAATTACTATCTCCAAAGAGATTTGATTTAGGAATTTTGTGAACAATCGAACATGTTATTAATACTTGTCTGAATTGTTTGAATTTACAAAGAGATTTGAAATTCTAGAATTTAGGCATAGATAATCTCTGCAGCGAGAGTTGATTGGTTTTAAAATAGCATTTCGAGTTCTAGATGGTTAAATAATATCCTGACAGTGTACATTCTGCATTCTCGGATTCAACCTGCGAATTATCCTTGCCTAGCGTTTTTAGTCTCTTGAACTTTAAGAACTTTCAATCAATCACCTGCTACTGTTTCGTTTAGTTGTTTCGATTTACATTAACGTGAATTGACTTAGCATAATTTGAACCTAAAATCTGTAGTGTGGTAACCTACTCCCCTTGGGATTCGATAACCCTTTATACTTCAACTGCTTTGCTGTGCACTTGCAGTATTGATTTAAATTGGGTAAAACTTTGACCCTATCAAGTTTTTGGCGACGTTGTCGGGGAGTAATAGCTGCCTACAGATTCTTAGTATTAGAAGTTTGACTAAGTTTTGTTTTGATTTTGGTTACTATCTTTTTGCAACTTTTTCTTGTGTTTGTTTCACGTGTATGCATAATCGCGGTACCAGAAGAAACAAGGAAAAGGAGCTTGTGACTTTGAGCATAGACAAACTCCCCAAATTAGAAAGGACCAACAGAAAAGCCAAGAAGCAAATCAAGATGGCTGATCATGTGATCCTAATCCGAGATGAAGCTGGTCACTTGGTTGATGCATAAGGGGATATGAGGAATGCTCAGGGGCAGAAATTAGATGAGAATGAGGCTGTTATCTTCGAGCAAGTAATGCAATTGATACCACCAGGGAATGCTGGGCGTGGGCGCACACTTGGCGATTACAACAGGCCTGATCAGTTCTATGCAAACAGGGCTGCAATTCGCCCACCTCCTTTTTAGGAAATAATTTTGAGCTGAAGCCTGCCTACTACACACTTGTGGCTCAGCATCCTTTTCGTGGTCTTCCTCATGAACACCCCATGGACCACATAGAGAGGTTTGAAGACTTGGTGACGAGTTCAAGTACAATGGTGTGTATAATGATTACCTCTTCTGCAAGCTTTTTCCATACTCTCTTGGAGGAGATGCATCTTACTGGTTAAAGCAGTTGCCACCAGGATCACTGGCCACTTGGGAAGACACCAAGAACATGTTTCTGAATAACTTCCATGATGATGACATGTCTGAAGATTTGAGGACGAAAATCTCTACCTTTTCTCAAGGACCATCTAAGGCATTCAAGGCTGCTTGGGTGAGATTCAGGGCATATAAAAGAGATTGTCCACACCATGGTTTTAGTGAGGTTCAGTTGCTGGGAATCTCCTTCAGAGGAGTTGATTGGAGATATCAAACAACTCTAGATGCTGCGAGCAATGGGAACTTCAACACCAGGTATCCAGAAGATGCATATGTTCTTATAGAGAATTTGGCATCCAGTAACATCACCAAGAATGCAGACTTTGAAAGAAAAAAACAAGCTGGTGTGAATGATGGAAGTCAAATTGCTGAGGTCAAGGCAAAGTTAGACAGTGTACACAGCCATCTGGTGGGAAAGAAATCAGTCCAATTTGCTGTTGAAGATTGTGAAGAAGAAGATGTCAATTTCATCAGTGGAGGTGGTTTTCAGGGTAAAAGGATTGGGAATCAGCAGAGGAATACAAGTTTCAATGGAAATAATCAGAGGAATACCTTCACAGGGAACCAAAACTCTTCTGCTTATACTCCAAAGCCTCAATTTTGGAAGATTGAATTTCAGAAACCATATCAGAGCAGCAGCTTCACAAGAAACTATGGTTCCTCTTCCAATCAAAATCCACCTGCACAATCTGCCGACAGTGAGATGAAATCTATACTAGAACAGATTCTATAAGGATAGCAGAAGATGACAGTGGATTTCAATGGGAAGATGGATTCACTGTACCAAGACTTGAATGGGAAGATAGAGAGTTTGAACACTCATGTGAAGAAACTGGACATTCAAGTTGCTCAAACTACAAGAGCTATTAATAGGCAAGAAGGATTTTTTCCTGGAAGGACTGATGCTAATCTCAAGCATCATGTGAACGCCATCACGATGAGGAGTGGAAAGAACCTTCAACCAGTGCTGAAAAGGGGTATGAGTGCTGAAGAAATCGTGGAGCTTGAGGATTTTGTAGAAGAAGATTTTGCTGCTGCGGAGCCAGTGTCGATCGACATTAAGGATGAGTGTCGATCGACACCACTAGAAGTTCTCGATAATTTGAGTCATGTCGGACCGAAATCGACAGGGTCGACACCAAAACGTCGACACCAAACACTAGTGTCGATCGACACCAACAAGGTGTCGCTCGACATCAAACACTAGTGTCGTTCGACACCAGTCCCTGACTCCGCCAGATCGCCCTAAACCTCCGAAAACTGCAGAGGAAAAAGGTGTATAAATCTAAATTACCCTACCCCAAGCATCATAAGAAGTCTAAACAGGAGCTTGAAGATGCCAGATGCAAAGCTATCATGGACATACTGGTGGTTGAGATTCCTTTGAGATGCCACTAGAACCACCCTTGTGCTCAGAAGGTATGTGAAGAGGATGATGATCAAGAACTTGGGTCTTGAGCAAGGAGTAATGCTTATATATGAGCAAGTCAGTGTTGTGAATCAGAACATGATTCCAGAAAAACTTTCAGATCCTGGAAGCTTTGTTTTGGATTGCACAATCTCTTTTGATATGTTTGGGGGATTTCTTTGTGATCTGGGTTCAAGTGTCAATTTTTCATGCCTCTTTCAGTTGCTATCAGACTTGAGATGACAGATTTCCAACCTACTAGGATCTCTCTAGTCCTAGCAGATCGTTCTATAAGGATTTCTGAAGGTGTCTTAGAGGACGTTCCTGTCAAAATGGGAGACTGCATGATTCCCACTAACTTTGTGGTTCTAGCCTATGGAGAAGAACCCAAATACTCTTTAATTCTTGGCTTACATTTCCTGCCTACAGCTGGAGCACTCATTGATGTAAGGAAGGGGAGAATATCACTGAATGTTGGTGATTTGTTGATGAACTTTGACATGGATAAGCTGATGAAAAGACCACAATAGATGGACATACATTCTATGTGGATTCCCTTACCAATCTTGCTCAATAGATCTTCCAAGACAATAATCCTGCAGATCATTTGGAGAGAGCATTGACAACTTCTACAATAAAAGCAGAGTATTTGGATGATGTCGCTGCTGGATATACAAAGATGATGGATGCTAGTGAGCAAGTCATGCAACTGGTTGCACAAGAGGAACTGGTTGGAACTTCTGCGAAAGCTGCAACAATGGGAGACTGGAGTGAGGCTAAAGCTCTAAAAATTGAGCTCAAACAGCTCCCTGCAGGGCTAAGGTATGTTTTTCTTGGACATAACTCTTCTTATCCTGTCATTGTGAATGCTTTATTGAACAATGCAAAGCTCACCTTATTGCTAAGCAAGCTGCTCTGATTTTGCAAAGCTCTTGGCTACTCTCTTGATGATATTTCAGGTATCTCTCCAGACTTGTGCATGCATAGGATTCACCTGGAGGATGAGACAAAGTCATCAGTTGAACATCATAGGAGGCTGAATCCGAACCTGAAGGAAGTTGTCAAGAAGGAGATTATGAAGCTCCTCGAAGCTGGGATCATCTATCCCATATCAGACAGTGCTTGGGCCAGTCCAGTTCATGTGGTTCCTAAGAAAGGAGGAGTCACAATGGTGAAGAATGAGCTGATTCCTACAAGGACTGTGACTGGACACAAGATGTGCATAGACTACAGGAAGCTAAATGCAACCACCAGGAAAGACCATTTCCCACTACCTTTCATTGACCATATGTTGGAAAGGATTCAGCCACCAGGATCACCCATATTACTGCTTTCTAGATGGGTATTTAGTGTTCTTTCAGATTCCTATCCATCCAGATGACCAGAAGAAGACCACTCTTACATGTTCCTATGGTACATTTGCATATCGCAGAATACCATTTAGACTTTGTAATGCTCCTGCGACTTTCCAGAGATGCATGATGTCTATCTTCACATATATGATTGAGAAGTTCATGGAAGTCTTTATGGATGACTTTTCTGTTTATGGGTCATCTTTTAAAGACTGCATGGAGAACTTGTGTGTTGTGCTGCAGAGATGTGAAGAGAAACACCTGGTGCTGAATTGGGAAAAGTGTCATTTCATGGTCAGAGATGACATTGTACTTGGACATAGAGTCTCTGGCGATGGAATTGAAGTGGACATGGCAAAAATTGGTGTGATGACAAGCTTGCAAGCACCTGACTGTGTGAAGTCAGTGAGGAGTTTTCTAGGTCATGATGGGTTCTACAGAAGATTCATCAAAGATTTCAGTAAAATTGCAAGGTCACTCACTGCTCTTCTCTGCAAAGATGTGACGTTTGAATTTTCAGCGGAGTGTCATTCTGCTTTTGAAAAGATAAAACATGATTTGGTGAGTGCTCCAATTGTTCAGTCTCCAGACTGGGATTTGCCTTTTGAGGTGATGTGTGATGCCAATGACTTTGCTGTTGGAGCTGTACGGAGACAGAAGGACGACAAGAAGCTCCACACCATCTACTATGCCAGCAGAACATTGGATGATACTCAGAGGAATTATGCAACCACTGAGAAAGAATTATTGGCTGTGGTGTTTGCTTTTGAGAAATTTTGCCAGTACCTTGTTGGTTCCAAGGTGGTGGTTCATACTGATCATTTTGCCCTGAAGTACTTGATGCAGAAGAAGGATGCCAAGCCAAGGTTGTTAAGATGGATTCTACTTCTTCAGGAGTTTGACATTGACGTTAGAGACAAGAAGGGAGTTGAGAATGGAGTAGCTGACCATTTCTCAAGGATTAGGATTGAGGATAACGTCCCCATTGATGATTTTCTACCTGAAGAGAATGTCTACTTCATTGAGACAAGATTTCAGGCCAAGAGTACCGAAAACCTGCAGCATTGTGACGTTATCTGCATACTTGCGAAGGAATCAAGAATCGACGAAGCTGTGTCGACACAAATAGTAGACACGAACCACGAGTGTCGATAGACACCCGTCGCGGGCAGCAAATCTGACCCATCATATCTTGCATAATGTGTTTCAGCAACCAATCTTCGCTGTTACTGCTTCTACGAGACCATGGTATGCTGATATCGCGAACTACTTAGCTATAGAGGATGAGCACACTGATCTGAAAGGCTATGAAAAGAAGAAATTCATGAGAGAACTCCAAAAGGTTTTACTAGGATGAACCTTATTTCTACAAGTAATGTTCATATGGGATTTACAGAAGATGCATTGCAGAGACTGAAGTTCCAGATGTGCTGTTTCATTGCCATGGTTTTGAGTATGCGGGACACTTTGCTACTTTCAAAACAGTGTCCAAGGTTCTTCAAGCAGGCTTCTGGTGGCCTACTATGTTCAGAGATGCAGAGATTTTCATCTCATTGTGATGTCTGTCGAAGGAGAGGGAAGATCAGTAAAAGACATGAGATGCCACAAAACTTCATCCTTGAGGTTGAAGTCTTTGATTGTTAGGGCATCGATTTTATGAGTTTTTTTCCCTCTTCTTATGGGAATAATTACATCTTGGTTGTTGTGGACTATGTGTCCAAGTGGGTAGAAACAGTTGCTAGTCCAACCAATGATCCTGCATTGGTTTTGAAGCTGTTTCGAACCATAATTTTCCCCAGATTTGGAATATCTCAAATTGTTATAAGTGACGGTGGTTCTCACTTTGTTAACAAGATATTTGACAAGTTGTTGAAGAAGCATGGTGTTCAACATCGTGTGGCTACTCCTTATCATCCTCAGACAAGTGGACAGGTTGAAGTCTCCAACAGACAAATCAAGCAGGTCCTGGAGAAGACTGTGGGGAAGATAAGGAAGGACTGGGCTGCGAAATTAGATAATGCACTTTGGGCTTACAGAACTGCCTACAAGACACCACTTAGGACTACACCTTTCCATCTGCTCTATAGTAAGGCATGCCACCTTCTAGTGGAATTGGAACACAAGGCATCATGGGCTATCAAGAAGAAGAATTTTGACTTCAAGCCTGCTGCTAAGAGGCGTCTGATACAACTCAATGAATTGGATGAAATTCGACATCATGCATATGAGAACTCGAAGATCTACAAGGAGCGCACTAAGGCATATCATGATAAGAAGATCATCTCCAGACACTTCGAACCCAATGACCAGGTACTTTTGTATAACTCTCGTTTGCAATTATTTCCTAGAAAATTGCGTTCACATTGTTTAGGTCCCTTCACCATCAAAGAAGTTAAACCATATGGAGTTGTTGTCCTGACAAATTCCAAAGGAGAAGAGTTAATTATGAATGGACAGAGGATGAAGTACTATTGGGCACAAGCCGAGATTCCAGCAAGACAAATTGTGTCTTTGGATGATGCACATGCTGTCTGACCAGCCATCCAAGTCAAACTCTCTGCCTAACAATGGCAACCCACTGGTGAGTCATCTAACTTTATGCTTATTACGTTTTTTTCAAAGTTAAAAAAAAAAAAATTTAGTCGTACGATAATCGACCAAACTCGACACCAAGCTCGACATGGATCAGTATCGATCGACACCAACCATGGGTATCGATTGACACCAGGCGCAAACACAAGTAAGTCTTATGTCTGGTCGATTCTATTGTTTCTACTCTTTCTTTTTACTAACTTCAGGCTTGATAACACTGGGGACAGTGTTGTTTAAGTCTGGGGGAGGTAGTTGCTGAAATTATGTTTGTTTTTGAGAGTCAGTTGTGTCACTCCAAGAGAAATGAGATGCCACAAGTTCCTATCTTTGAAGTGGAAGTCTTTGTGAAGTTTTGGGGATTAATTTTATGGGTCCATTTCCATCATCATATGGCAACAAGTACATAATTATGGCAGTAGACTATGTGTCTAAGTGGGTGGAAGCCATAGCATCACAGACAAATGATTCAAAGGTGGTGGTTAAACTTTTCAAGACAATCATTTTCCCAAGGTTTGGAGTTCCCAAGGTGGTGATTAGTGATGGAGGCAACCACTTCATCAACAAGATTTTTGAGAGTCTCTTGAGGAAACATGGAGTTAAACACAAGGTAGCCACACCATATCACCCTCAAACAAGTGGCCAAGTGGAGGTTTCGAATAGGCAAATCAAGACCATCTTAGAGAGGACCGTGGGTGTTACTAGGAAGGATTGGTCTAGCAAGCTTGATGATGCTCTTTGGGCATATAGGACAGCCTTCAAGACTCCTATTGGTACAACGCCTTTCAACCTCCTCTATGGCAAGTCTTGTCACCTTCATGTGGAGTTAGAGCACAAGGCTCTTTGGGCTGTGAAGCAATTGAATTATAACCTCAAGACAGCCCAAGAGAAAAGGTTAGTGCAACTCCAAGAGCTTGATGAAATAAGGTTGGATGCTTATGAGAGGGCCAAGATTTACAAGGAGAGGACCAAAACTTTTCATGACAAGAAGCTGGTGAATAAGGAGCTCAAAGAGGGAAGTATGGTTCTACTCTACAACTCACGTTTGAAGTTGTTTCCCGGGAAGCTCAAGTTTAGGTGGTCCGGGCCATTTGAGATAAAAGAAGTGCTACCATATGGGGCTGTGACTTTGGTTGGCAAAAGTGGAAAGAATTTCACAGTGAATGGGCATAGAGTCAAGCCCTACATGGCGAGTGAGACCAACATGGAGAGCATCACATTGCTTCTCCAAGATCCACAACTAGCCTAATCCGGTAAAGTCAAGCTAAGAGACTTAAAACAAGCGCACTTGGGAGGCAATTCCATGACTATCTTTGTGTATAAATTTTTTATTTCAGTTCTAGATTATGTTTTTAAGTGTGTGTGAGCAGGAACAACGGAGATGGAAATCCAAAACCAAGTTCTTGGGGTTTAAAAGGCAAGGGCAAAGGAGGCATGCCGAGAGAGATCGATGGCTAGATCGAGTTGGTTCAATCGATCTCCAGCATCAAACGATTGCTGGATTGATCCATGCCACTCGATCTCCTGCCAAGAACTATTCAAGGGTCGACCCAGCTGCTCGATCTCAGGCCTAACCACAACAAGCTCCAAGGTACACCATTCCAACACCTTATAAATATCATGCATTTTTGGATTTTGATTTTGATTTTTTTGTTGATGGTCTGTCTTGAACTTGGATTACACAAGAGACTGTGTAATTTAAGTTTGGGGGAGAGGTTAGATTTAATTTTGTGTTTTGTGTTCTTATTTTTCCTTTAGCATATTTGAGTCTTCATGCATCCATATAGATGCATAGAAAACAAATACAAAAAAAAAATCAGAAATTTTTTCAAAAATTTCAAAAAAATTCTTGTAGTTGGATTTGCATTTGCAGAATATTTTAGGATTAAGTCTAGATTTTTATCATATAGGTTGCATCATTCATATGCATTGGGGGCAATGATACAAAAATTCCTTGTAAAGTGTTTTAAGCTCATGAATTGGTTCAAGGCCCTAGTTAGTAGTCCTTTGATGCTTTGTGCAAACTATGAAATTAAGTTATAACCATATTTGGGTCATTTGTCTTGATTTTCTTGGCTTAAAGTTGAAACAAGCATGAATTGAATCCTATCCTATAAATTGGAACCTTAACATGAACTTTTAATTATTATACTTGTGCATTTGAGAAAGGATACATTGATACATATACATAGTTAGGCTTTCTTATTCCTTTCACTACTCTCTTGTAAGCCTAAATAGAATTCCATACCTTAACCCTTACCCTCATTTCAAGCCAAAAATTCGTGTGTGATATTGTGAGGCCTTAAATTTTTGATTGAACTTGGCATAAAGTGTGAGGTTTAGAGCGACATGCTTAGGCTTTCATATGATTCTAGCTAGTTGTAGGCTTGATTTGGGTGGAAATTCGTGGGTGTTGTGATCGAAAATGTCTACTTTGATTTCGGGTTTAAAAGGAAGATGGTGTAAGAAGTTTGAATAAAAGGGATGTATAGTTTGAAGTGGTTGGTCTTGAAATGTTTTGTATGAAAGATCAAGTTCTAAAAAAAATGGGATAGCTCTCTAATAAGAAGAAAAGACAAAGAGCCAAAAGGCCAAATGCATTAAAAAAAAATAAGTAAAGAGAGAAGAGCTATCCCAAGAAAATATAATGAGCTAATCTAAGTATGACCATAACACTCACTATAAGAAAGGTTGAAGAAGTTTTCCTAAGGTGAATTCGAATGATGGTGTTTTTGTGGGTTTATGATAACACATTTTTGGAGTGTTTGTCAAAGCCTTTAGCATGCTCATGTCATTGCAGTACTTATGGGTCAATCCAACTTGGGAGGTTTGAAAGATACCAAAAATACAAGAACTTTTGGTAAAGCTAAGCAGAATCGGATTAAATGGGTGAATAAATCGAAATAAAATACTTATATTGATCTACTGAACTTAAAAACTATTTTAAAATCCCGACCAAGGGGTTAAACAACTAGAAAGCGGCTTCTAAGAATTTAAAAGGGGACGACTACTAGATTTAGAAAATGCAAAACTAAAGACAGACGAAATTGGAAATTGCTAACTACTTGGGACGAATTTTAAAAACTAGAAATAAAAATCTACTGACTCCTAAATTCTACCAGGATGCGAAATATGATACTAGGGAATTTCTAAAATACTAACCAGACCAAGAACACAACTTTATGAAATTAAAATGCTTTAATGCAAGAAATAGACAACTAGATGGTTTTAAGCTAAAAGATTGAAACTTTAAACTACAGGAAGATGATTTTTATGTTTTCAGATGATATAAAATGAATCCACGATTTGGGGATCAGCTTAAGGGTGTTCAAGATTTAAACTTTGGGTTTTTAAAAACATAGATCTACACTTTTGTGCTTTCTCTAAGCCTTGAGAAGCTTAAGCTAGCTTCATCCATGGCGTGTGGAATGAAACCTTCCTCATCCCTTCCTCCTAACCCATTGATCGTGGTGGAAAGAAAGGATGAGGAGCATGATGCATAGATCTCAAATATTGGCTTAACTAATCCCCTAAGCAACCATGGCATTTGGGAAAGGATGGATTAGTCTCTTGGATTTGGATTTAAGGGATCTCCTAAATCTGTCTAGGACAAGGAAATCCCTGGATCAAAGATGTCTCTCTCGAGATCCTCTAGGCCTTAAACGCCCAAATCCAAGAAGAGAATGGTTTTAAGGACAAGAAAAGACCAAAGCTTAAACCTTTAAACCTCTTAATCACCCCAAATCGAAAACCCAAAAGATTACTACTCAATATGCATGATTAAAATGCTTGAAAACGTAAGAGAAAGAAGGCTAAGCATGATTAAACGATTAAGTAAAGAGATTAACAAAAGTACTTAAGATAAATTCAAAGATTAAGGTTTCTAAAACATGAAAAGCTTGAAAGACTAACAATGGAGGTTTTGCTCAAAGAAGGAGGAGACAAAACGCAAGTTTGGGATCCCTTTGCCAAAAATCGGTCAAGGGCCTTTTATACAAAAAGGGTAATGGTCCCCTCACTAAGCTCCAAAATGTGACATGTCCGTATAAGGTTAGAGATCGACCTCGGTCGTCGATCTCTTACTCGATCTTGGCAGTAGAATGCCTTCCTTTGCTCGATCGCCTAGTCGTTCCAATCGCAGAGATCGGGTGCCTCTGTCGATCGTCTACTCGATCTTCGGATGATCGAGTCTTGAGCTCGATCTGGCTCTCGTTCTATATTCGCGTCCGTGCTTGTGCTCGATCATCTTGGTCGATCTTTGACCTCGATCTTCTTCCACGGAATGGCCTCGTGACTCGATCTTGTGGTCGATCTTCTCAAGATCGACCTGCCTGTCTCGATCCTTAGCTCGATCTCGGTTCCCCTACTTGATGCCCGAGTTCTCCCAAGTGTCCATAGACTCCATTTTGATCCTCAGCTTGTCCACGCACTCTCCAAAACTCCAGTGTATCCAAAACAACCTGAATATGATGCAAGAATGCAAGAAACATGCAAATGCTAATGCAAAATGCCTTAGGACCTAAAATGGAACAAAAGCTACAATTTCCCTAAGTATGAATGCAATATGTATGCAATTTATGCCCTAAATGCAAGCTAAATGTATGAAATATATGAATACATCAACTCCCCCAAACTTGCCTTTTGCTTGCCCTCAAGCAAACAAAATCCGAGCAAGGGAGAGAGGTTTAAAAGTGGGAGCTCAATATCCAAGGTTGCTAACAATAATGATCAACTCAATATCCTAGTTCTTAATTCTAAGATGCATGTGAATCTATCCTACTCCAAAAGAGTTAGCCATGCCCATTTCAACATTCAAGTGTACCTAGGATTCAATAAAAACAAGCCTCCCTATCAAACCAACTCTTTAACATTCATTAAGTGTGAAACCGTGAGTCATGACATTGCAAGCAAGTAAATTCATTTGGCTAAGGGACTTGGTTTTGAGATAAAAATGATCTTAATTCATCCGGTTTTGCATTTAAGTAAGGGTAACACTCAAGAAAGATTGAACCATATGCATAATGCTAAAGGTAAGAAACAAGTGATGCATACAAGCATAGATTTTCATCTACCCGAAATGATATCAATGATCCTATACCCCTCTCATTCATTTTATTTTTTGCTCACTCAACCCTCTAGAATATACCCTTTCCCCAAGGCTCTTTGTGCCTTGCTAAACCCTTTGAATTTCAAACACGTTTTTCTCTTTTTTTTTTTTTTTTTTTTTTCAAGCCTCTTAGGGGGACTTCTTCAACCTATCATTTTTGGTGAATGGAGTAGTGTATTCTCATTTAACTTAGCTCTTCCTTGATCTCTAGGTGGCCTTGAATAAGCATAATAATTTTTTTCTTAGGCTCTTTTTGATTTCTTAAGGCCACCTAGCATTTCTTTTTATTTACTTAGAGCTATTACTTTTAAAACCCAAGACTCTCCATTTCAAACCATTCTTCCCCTTATTTTCACCGAGCCCTTTATTCACACTTCTCCACCCAACAACAACAAACCCCCAAATCCTAAGCCTAAAGCCAGCCCCAAATGCAAGGCTAGAATCTACATGAAAACATATACTTGTCGTCCCAAACCTAACACTTTATGCTAGGTTTAATCGAAATAAAGGCCTCACAAATGATCACACAAGAACAGTTGGCTTCAAAGGAGGTTGGTTATGGTAGGGGTGCTACTTGAGCTAGCAAAAGGGTGGCAAAGCGGATAAGAAAGCTCAAGTTTTTTAATCCGTGAATTTACTTCCAATGCAAGCATGATAATTAGATGTCAAAATTCGGTTTAAGTGAGTAGAGTTAGCTATCAATTTCAAGACCTATTTTCGACTAAAAACTAGTGACAAATAAGGTAGTCCAAGCATGGTTCTTCCTTACTTTCAAATCTATTCACAAGCATCAAAGAACTACTAACTAGGGTGTTGAATTGATCACAAAAGTTAACAACCTACTTAGATTAGCTCATCATTGCTCCCTATGCATATGAATGGAATCCTAAATGATAAAAATTCTAGACTCAATCCTAAAATATTCTACAATGTAAATGCAAGCTACATGAATTTTTTTGAAATTTTTTTTTTTTTTTTTTTTTTTTGAAATTTTTTCTGATTTTCTTTGTATTTTTCTATGCACTTAGATGGATGCATGAAGACTCAAGATGCAAACACAAAATAAGATTCAAATAAAACATGTCAAAGCACACATTATCCCCCAAACTTGAATGACAACGTCTCGGTGTCAAACAAGTCCAAGAGGAGACCAAACTCCAAAGCAAAAATAAAAAGATGCATGGTATTTACAAGGGTTGGTGTTTTGGTACCTCAATGCTAGGCATGACCGGAGCTTGAGGTTGCCCCAGTCCTCCTGCTCCTTCTTGGAGTATCTTTTGCTATCTCCTTGCCTTTGCTCGTGGTTGGTGCTTGGTGAAGAGAGGGACGTCCAGCTCGATCACCTTCTTGCGGCTCACGGATCTCAAAGCCTCCTGTTGAGTGTCTTCTCATTGTATCTCCCCCTTGATCAACCTCTTCACTCAATGTCATCCCTGATGAGCTTTCTCCCTGAAGGATCTTGATCTTCTTCACCAGCTTCTTAATCATCTTCCCTTGCCACTTGTTCATCTTGCGTTGGATCTTCACAACTGAGGCAAGGAATTTTTCCGCCTTGGTGCGCGGCTCATAGTCCAACTTGGGGAGTTCGAAGCTTGGTAGCATCTCAGCATCAGTAGGAGGTGACTCTGATGGTGTGTGAGTAAGCTGAGGTGGAGCTACTGTGCCTCCAAGAGGCGCAAAGCATTCTTCATCGCTAGGTAGGAACTCTATTGTCTCAATGCTTTGTAGATGCGTCTCTTGGGGATTGGGCAGGATACAAACCTTCTTCTCATTGGTATGGTTGGAGAACAAGTAGGCATAGAACCCTGGAGCTGGAGTATGGCCCAAAGAATCCGTGTTGCGCATATAGATCTCATCCATGAAGGCGCGCTCCGCACAAGGCTCAAAGTCAGCTAAGGGAACTCCGGCTTGTATGTACAATGGTGTGAGGAACCCTCCAATTAGAGCAGAGGTTGCCTTGCACCTCATTGCCCAAGCCTTATATTTGACTAAAGAGGAGGCCAAGATGCAGCCGTAGTTAACGTCGTCTCCAAGCTCATCCGCCAAAGGGCTCTCATTTTCCTCACCATTGCACAATATCTTCTTCACTCCTTGGAAGAGGAAGCATAACTCGTTCCTGGTCACCATTGAGGTTGTGGATGTCCCACTAAACGTGTTGCCCAGTAGCTTGAGGGTGTACCTTAGCACAAGATTCCGCACCTTCTTGATCTTGGCGGTGTTGTGCGCGTAGTCTCCATCGCTCACCAAGTCCCATAGGGAATTTGCCGATTTGAGCCGTGGGAATTCCACAAGTGAGGCGTCAGCCTTGAGACCATAGGCTTGGCAAAGTTCAGAGATGGAGAGGTGGTAGGCTTGCCTCCTTATCTTGAACGTGATATGCCCCTCGGATGGAGTCTTGATACTCAGATTTCATAAGTGAAATACAAGGTTGAAAGGAAGTGGAGCGTGGCTTCGGGGTATGTTGGACAATCCATCCTTGAGAGGCAAGCCAATCCCATGTCTACGAGCAGCAGATCAAAGTCCTCCAACAACCCCATCTTTTGCAAGAGATCCCTACTTGCAAACTTTGTGGGCTCAAACCGCAACCTTCCCAAACGCTCCCTTGCGCTCTTCTCTTCCTTGCTCCACTTAACCCTTTCTTCCACCACTTGTTGTGTCCCTTCTTGAGCCGCTTCTCTGCTTCTCTTCTTGTGTGCCATTGTTCCTGAAATTCAAGTTTCAAGGAGAAAGTGAGGATAGGTGGCGAATGAGATAGCAAAAACAAGGTCAAGATAAAACCCTAATGCATATAAATCCTAGATTTTTAGGGATAGTCTCAAATATATCAGTAAATAAGAGAAGAAATTCTATTGAGATAAGACCAAATCAATAAAATTTCCCTAATATCTAGATATTTCTAAAAATTATTCCTAATCCCTATCAAATAACATCTAATTCTCCCAAATAAAAGAAATTTTTTGAAAATATGGTTATAAAATACAAAAATTCGAAATACCGTGAAACAAGATGGGGAATAGATGCTCTTTTCTTTGCAAAAATAAATCTCACACTCTATTTTCGAAAATTTATGTGTTTATGCAAGTGTAGAGTGAGTGTGAGGCATGGTCTTATATAAAGAAAAGAAATTTGGGACTTATGCAAGCAAGTGGTTTTCGAAAATTGTGGTCAAGGCACGTTTTTCGTGGTCAAAGATGCTGCCCTTGACCACAATTCAAATTCAAAATGAGAGGGAAAAAGAAAGAAGG
>JAHZTW010000001.1:118029219-118061874 GCA_020283515.1 Alliaria petiolata
GGGGGGGGGGGGGGGGGGGGGGGGGGGGGGGGGGGGGGGGGGGGGGGGGGGGGGGGGGGGGGGGGGGGGGGGGGGGGGGGGGGGGGGGGGGGGGGGGGGGGGGGGGGGGGGGGGGGGGGGGGGGGGGGGGGGGGGGGGGGGGGGGGGGGGGGGGAGGAGGAATCGGTCGATCTTGACCTCGATCTCATGCATGTTTTTCCTGGAATCGCGTGTTTGGGTCGATCGTCGATTTGATCTGATCTAAATCGAGTCTCAGATCGACTGTTCGTCTCGTTTTAGGACCATTCGTGGTTGTGGTCACACTCCTTAGATCGGGCTCCTTGGTCGATCATGAGGTCGTTCTAGCCGGGATCGAGTGGCTCGATCGATCGTCTCATCTATCTCTAGATAGAGATCGAGAAATCTGATCGATCTTTCACTCGATCTATTGCCTCTGGCTCCCCTTTCCTTGTCTTTGGTGAATCCTAGAGCAATATTTCTGGTCTTAAACTCCTTGTACCTACACACTTAAACTAAAAAGCATAAAATTGAAACAGAAACAAATCAAAAATATGTACAATGATAGTCATGGGAATGCCTTCCAAGTGCGCTTGTTTAACGTCATTAGCTCGACTTTACTTGGTTAGGCTAGTGGGAGATCTTGGAGAAGCAGTGTGGTGCTCTCCTTGCCGCAGTCATTCGCCATGTAGGGCTTGACTCTGTGCCCATTTACCGTGAAGCTTTCTCCTCCCGTACCAATCAAAGTGACCGCCCCATATGGTAGCACCTCATTAATCTCAAACGGTCCGCACCATCTAGACTTGAGCTTCCCGGGAAACAACTTCAACCGAGAGTTGTAGAGCAACACCAGGCTTACCTCCTTGAGCTCTTTAAGTACCAGCTTCTTGTCATGAAAGGCCTTTGTTCTTTCTTTGTAGATCTTGGCACTTTCATAAGCATCCAACCTCAACTCATCTAGCTCATTAAGTTGCACTAGGCTTCTCTCTTGGGCTGTCTTAAGACTGAAATTCACTTGGTTCACAGCCCAAATCGCTTTGTGCTCTAACTCCACAGGGAGGTGACAAGATTTTCCATAGAGGAGGTTGAATGGCATGGTCCCAATGGGTGTCTTGAAAGCGGTTCTATACGCCCAAAGGGCGTCATCAAGCTTACTTGTCCAATTCTTCCTTGTTACCCCCGCGGTTCTCTCCAAGATGGTTTTGACTTGGCGGTTTGATACCTCCACTTGGCCACTGGTCTGTGGGTGATAAGGGGTGGCTACCTTATGCTTCACCCCATGTTTCCTCAACAGCCCCTCAAAAACTTTGTTGATGAAGTGGCTACCCCCATCGCTTATTACCACATTTGGTACACCAAACCGTGGGAAAATGATGGTCTTGAAGAGTTTGACCACCGGTTTTGAATCATTGGTAGGGCTTGCAATAGCCTCAACCCACTTGGAGACATAATCTACAGCCACCAAGATGTATTTGTTTCCATAAGAAGATGGAAAAGGCCTTATGAAGTCTATCCCCCATACTTCAAAAACCTCCACTTCAAGGATCGGCACTTGTGGCATTTCGTTTCGCTTGGTGATGTTTCCTGCTCTTTGGCATGCCTCACATGACTTGATGAACTCGTGAGCGTCTCTAAAAAGGGTTGGCCATCAAAACCCAGCTTGGAGTACCTTAGTATACGTCTTGAAACCAGCAAAGTGACCTCCATATGTCATACCGTGACAATGAAGAAGTATGTCTCTCGCCTCTTCCCTTGTGACACACCTTCGGTATCGGTAGATGCTGTCCGCACACCTCTTGTATAGGTAAGGATCATCCCAAAAGTAGTGTGAGACGTCCCTCATAAACTTTTTCTTGTGATACCGGTCCAAGTGAGAAGGCTCATCTCCACATGCTAAATAATTGACAATATCTGCATACCATGGCAAGTCATCTTCCTTCAAGCTCAAAACATCCTCAAGCTTCTCCTCTAGCTTTTCACAAACCTTGGTGTTGACCAGCATAAGCTGCTCCTCTGGAAGTGAGTCATCCAATGGCAAAACTTCATCCACCCTCATTCTAGAAAGATGATCCGCTACCCCATTCTCTATGCCTTTCTTATCCTTGATTTGCATATCGAATTCTTGCAAGAAAAGTATCCACCTTAGGAGTCTCGGCTTGGTATCTTTCTTTGAGTAGATGTACCTTAGTGCTGCATGATAAGTGTATACAATCACCTTAGACCCTACCAAGTATGACCGGAATTTCTCAAACGCAAAGACAACCGCTAAGAGCTCCTTCTCGGTGGTTACATATTTCACTTGTGCATCGTCCAAGGTGCGACTAGCATAGTAGATAACATGCAACTTCTTGTCCTTCCTCTGTCCCAAGACAGCTCCTACAGCGTAGTCACTAGCGTCGCACATGATCTCAAAGGGAAAGTCTCAATCCGAAGCTTGGACTATTGGTGCGGTCACTAGCGCTTTTTTGATGGTCTTGAACGCTTGGTGGCATTCTTCATCAAAGTTGAACTCAGCTTCTTTGCATAGCAGCCTTGTGAGGGGACGTGCTAGCTTGGAGAAATCCTTAATAAATCTCCTGTAGAAGCTAGCGTGCCCCAAGAAACTCCTTATCCCTTTCACGTTAACCGGAAGCGCCAAAGTGACCATCACTTCCACATTTGCTCTATCCACTTCGATCCCTTTCCCTGAGATCTTGTGACCAAGGACAATCCCCTCTGTGACCATGAAGTGGCACTTCTCCCAATTGAGCACAAGGTTGGTCTCCTCACATCTCTTGAGTACCCTACACAAATTGGACAAACAAAGGGAGAAGAAAGAGCCATACACGGAGAAGTCGTCCATGAAGACGTCAACCATCTCCTCAATTAAATCCGAAAATATAGACATCATACACCTTTGAAATGTGGCAGGTGCATTACATAAACCAAAGAGCATTCTCCTATAAGCATAAGTTCCATAAGGACAAGTGAAGGTTGTCTTTTCTTGATCATTAGGGTGAATGAGGATTTGGAAGAAGCCATTATAACCGTCTAGAAAACAGTAATAGGGGTGGTTGGCTAATCTTTCAAGCATTTGGTCAATGAATGGCAGCGGGAAGTGGTCTTTCCTAGTGGCCTTGTTAAGTTTTCGATAATCTATACACATTCTATGTCTCGTGATGGTCCTAGAAGGTATTAGTTCATTATTCTCATTTCTTATAACCGTGATACCACCCTTTTTAGGCACCACATGAACCGGTGAGATCCATGTGCTGTCACTTATTAGGTATATCACGTTGGCCTCTAAAAGTTTAAGAATTTCTTTCTTAACCACTTCCTTCAAGTTCGGGTTCAAGCGTCTTTGGTGTTCTATTGAAGAAGTATTTTCATCATCTAAATGAATCCTATGAGTACAAAGTAATGGTGAAAGGCCCTTGATGTCACTGAGAGAGTACCCAATGGCCTTCCTATACTTCCTCAACTCCCTAAGGAGTGAGTCTAACTCATCATCATTTAGATTATCATTAACAATGACCGGGTAGGTCTCATTTGGTCCTAAGAAAGCGTACCTTAGCCCAATTGGTAGCTGCTTGAGGTCCACCTTTGGGGCTAGCAGCTCACTCCAGTCCTCAACGTGGCTTGTGTTGAGGTTGCTGTCCTCATCTGCTTCCTTAGATCCTGAGTCATGAGCCTCCAAGCTACCCTCTTCCAACGTCTGTCCTGCAGAGATTGAGTGAATTGGTCGATCTACCACTCGATCTGGACTGGATCGAGTAGATTCCCTCGATTCGCTTAGTCGTTCTCCATTACATCGACCACAAGATCGAGTTACAGGGTCGATCTCTTCCCTGGATTGAGTGAATGGGTCGATCTGGCTTTCGATATGTTCCTCAGATCGAGTAAGCTGCTGGATCTCACCGTCGATCTCCTGGATAATCTTGCGAGAATCAAGGATGCGAACGTACTCTTGGGTCTGTTCGTTTAGGTAACCAAACTTCCCACACTCCCTTGTCAGGGCCAGTTGTAGATGATCTTCTTGTGCTAACTCTTCAAGCAATTCATCGGCCAATGCATCCAAAGCTTCTATGTAGAAGACTTGTCCACCGATGGTTGGTTTCTTCAAAACTTCATTGATGTCAAAGTTCAGCTTGATGTCCTTGCCAAGGTGCAGTGAGATCTTGTCGTTCTTCACATCAATGATTGCTCCAGCAGTTGCCAAGAATGGTCTACCAAGGATTAGAGGATCCTCCTTAGGCTCTTCATCCATTTCCAAAACCACAAAGTCGGTTGGTATGTTCACATTGCTTATCTTCACGGGTAGATCTTCAAGCATGCCGACCGGGAGTCTTATACTTCGATCAGCAAGGATAAGAGATATCCTACACTCCTTGAACTTCGTGAATCCCAACTTCTTGGCAATGGAATGAGGCATGAGGTTTATACTTGCTCCAAGATCACACAAGCAATTATCAAACTTCAATGGACCTAGAGCACAAGGTATGGTGAATGAGCCCGGATCTCCTAGCTTCTTTGGAGCTATTTCTTTGTGGATAATAGCGATGTACTCCTGACTCAATACCATGACCTCTCCTCCATCTTCTTTGACTTTCTTGGCAAGAGTGTCTTTCAAAAACTTCGCATACTTAGGCACCATAGCCAAACAATCAACCAATGGCAATTTCAGCTCAACGTTCCTCAAGTGCTTCTCAAACAAGGCCCTTTGCTTCTCAATCAGCTGCTTCTTGAAGCGACCAGGGAAAGGGAGTTTTGATTTGTATGGTGGAGGAATGAAAGTTTCTTTCTCCTTATTAACTTTCCCCACTTTCTTCTCCAAGACCGCTTCACTCCTTTTCTTTGGTCTCTCAATGTAGACATTGTCAAAGGTGATCTCTTGATCAGTCTCCCCCTCTTGAACCACAATGTCCTCATTGTCTTCAAGCATAGACTGTGGTGGTAGCTGTTTCCCACTCCTTAACAAGATCGCATTTGCATATTCCCTCGGATTTTGTTCACACTTGCCGGGTAAGCTACTTTGTCCGCTTGAGCTTGCTTTCCCTTTCTCAAGCTGCCTAATCTTGTTGTTCATTTGAGAGATCTGTGTAGATACCTCAGTGAGAGAAGAATCCAGCCTATGGTTGATATCCACAAATTTCTGATTTGTAGATGCCTGAACTTGAAGCAATTGTTGGAACATAGCTTGGACCGGATCTTGTTGTTGTTGTTGCACTTGTTGCTGTTGTGGCAAAAAAACCAGGAGGATAACTCTTGGTTCCTTGCTGTTGTTGCCCTTGATAGTTGCCTTGTCTCTGGCCTTGATACCCACTGTTTTGTGTGAACCCTACTTTGTTGAAAGGAACAAAGGGTTTTCCTTATTGTGGTGGGTATACTTGGTCATTGGGGTTTTCTACATTGGTGCTTCGGTATGAAAGGTTATTGTTGCCTTGATACCTTGTAGCATATCCTTGTTGCTTGTTGTAGTCTACCCAATTTGCTTCCTCAAGTTCCTCTTGACAACCCTCTTCAAACACCTCCGAAGCTTCCCCCACAAAGTGTACTTGCTTTTGATTCGCAAGCATCATCTTGTCAAGCTTCTCATGAAGGGATTTCAGCTCCTTCCTGTGTGACTCCATCTCAGTACCTCTTGGTGCTCGGTCATAGTCCTCAGAGTAATTGCCATCACTCAACGCCAAGTTCTCTATAAGCTCCATACCCGCGGTCACTTCTTGTCCAAGGATGTTAAACTTCTAGCAGCTCGAATCTGTCCAAAATACCGTTTTGCTCCGAAAAGCTCCATTTTGCATCCATTTTGCTAAGATTGCCTGAAAAGAGTCTTGGACACACAAATACTCGAAAACTACTATTTATGCATTAAAACCTTAGAGAAATACTTATTAAAGCACTCACTTATGATAGTAAAAACGGGTAAAATATGTATGTTATCATGGGGCCACAAAGAAGATTGAGAATATACATCGGTTATAAATCACTAAGTATAATTCGGTATCTGCAACCACAAATTGGTTATATGTTTACGGCACGTTTTGCCGATTGCCATTTAATGAAGATGAATTTCCAGCGTTAGGGGGAGGAATTAAAGAAATTCCAAAGAATGTTACATGGTGCACACCGTCTTTATTGCACCTTTATCCTCCTACAAATCAACGTGAACTCGAAGTTCAGAAAATTTTACATTTACAAAATATGGCAAACCAGTTAGCGGATGCGTTCACATATACAAAAAGAGTGACAAAGTCATATATCCCACTGCAAATATTCCATCAAGAATTATTGTTCCTGAAGAACACATTGATGGGAACATAGCAAATAAACATAGGGTTCAGTTGAAAAGGGAGAGACCGATAGGTTATAAAAATAAAAATCTCCCAAAGAAAAGGATAGGGGAGAACAAAGTAAAAATATTCTAGAAGAACCAATTAAAGAAAAATGTCAAGGAGACATAAATGAAAGGGTTCCAGAAGAACCACATCTAGAAGAAAGTCCATAAGATGAAAATGAAACAGAAAATATGAGATTTCCATCAACTACGCCCAAAATGGAGAATTATGGATCATAGATAAAATAAAAGATATTAATGGAATATTCTCTTTTTCTGTATCTAAAGAGCTTGATCATGAAAGTGATGATCCAGATCCAAGATCTATATTAGAATGTCAGAAAAGACATGATTGGGAGAAATGGAAGATGGCCATATAAACATAATTATTCTCCCTCGATAAAAGAAATGTTTTTGGACCTATTGTCACAACACCATAACATGTAATGCTAGTCGGATACAAATAGGTTTTTGTAAGAAAGAGAAATGAGAAAATAAGGTCACAAGGTATAAAACCCGGCTTGTGGCACAAGGTTTTTCTCAAAGGTCGGGAATTGATTATGAGGAAACATATTCTCCGGTAATGGATGCAGTTACGTTTAGATTCTTAATGAGTCTAGCATCATCTAAAAATCTGGACATGTATATGATGGATGTTGTGACAGCATATCTAAATGGATCACTTGATAATGACATATATATGAAAATCCCTGAAGGATTGAAAATGTCGGAAGCATTAAGAACAAACTCAAAAGAGATTTGTGCGATCAAATTACAGCGATCAATTTATGGATTAAAGCAATCTGGACGCATGTGGTATAGTCGCTTAAGTGAATACTTGTTGAGTAAAAGTTACGTCAACAATGCGATATGCCCTTGTAGAATTGTGTCCTAGTCGAAAGTGAATTGATGTTGAAGCAGACCTTGTGCAAGTGCTGCCCATATTTGACGAGAATACAAGAATGAGAAAAACAGGTGTGTACGGGCTCAGACAGAGAACACAAGCCGGTGAAATTCCCGCATTCCACTTGTTATCTCCAATCGATCATGAACGGCAAGCCATGCTATCAAAGAGAGCTTCAGAGTTGCATTTTTGAACCAAATACCATGGGACATGTTCATCTTCTGATTTCTAGATCAGATTTGCTTCCACGTATCGTTGGCGTTGAATTTCGATTTGTATTTCCCATTTTTTATGCGCCACTGGGATTGATCTTCTTCCCCCATGATTCTTCTCTCACAGGAGTTATGAATAAGGTCCTCAATCTCATTTAGCACATCCACTAGATGTCATCGTCGTCAATGTGAACCCAGAACACTAGCCACAGAGGCGTGTGCAGAGATCCCAAAATCAATAATCCCACGAGCTCCCGTGATGTCTAAAAGCCTTCGCATCGGATACCACACATCATACCAAAAAGATGTTGAAGCCCCACTGCAAACTTCTACTTTATGAAAATCTCTCGCAATATCTCTCAATTTCAGAATTTTTTCCATATCCATGACCCCTTTGTTGAAGTATCATGAATTGACCAGAAACCTTGCTGAATAAGATACTTGTGTATCCAATTTATCAGGAGAGAGTCTTGTCGTGAAACTATTCTCCAAATCAGTTTCAGACCGTAAACCAAGTTCATTCATACGATCCCGAGCTTTTGTCTCATATACCCTTGTATCTAAAATGCAAAGCTTAAATATCCCTCTTATTTTTCAGTGTCTTTTTGATTTATTTTTAAGGGGAAAAATAAGAGTAAATGACCAAAAACCTTAATAGTTCTCAAAAATTACTTCTTATACCACCGCCCACCCACTCCCCACCCATCCCACCCAACTCCTTCGGATCCAACCCAAAAAATTGTGAGAAAATTCGAGCCGTTCAGCCCTAACTCCTCTTTCATTCATATCTTTTCGTAAAACTAGTGATAACTAAATAAAACTATGTTGAGGACACCAAATAATCATTGATTCATAATTTCCTACTTAATACACATTATGAAATTTCTTTGTGACGTTTACAACGCCAATAAGTCTGTTGAGTAATTTCGGTTTAGGTTTTGTAAAAATCAAAATTAATTTTTTCCATTATCAACTTTAATCAGTAATACCAGTTTTACCAGATATACGTTCTTTGCTCAGTAATAACAGTTTTACCAAATATACGTTCTTTGCTCAGTAATACCAGGTTTACTAGATATACATTTGCTTAGTATTACATATAGTGACGACCTCCACATACACAATACATTTACGGTTCTCTTTATCAGTTATGTCATCCAACGATGTCTTCAACATTAAACTATACATGCGACCTTGGCATTTATACCTTAGAAAACCCAACATAGTTCACCCACTGATGTCATCCACTGTCCGCTCTCGATAGTTGCTCGGCCAGTTCTGATATGAGTGCTCGTTCCGATGTAGTGATGATCTCCACATACAAAATATATTTACGGTTATATTTATCAATTGACGTCAGATAAACACCCAGGTCCTTAGTATCAGAAAGAGTCAACACTTCCTCAGATCCCACCAGCAGTGGAATGTAGCTCAATTGCAATTTAACCTTACTTTCATCTAACACAAGCTTCTTGTATATCTTAGCTTCTATCATCGACAAAGTTATGTTCTCCACTGATGTCTTCAACATTAACTTATACATGCGATCTTGGCATTTAAAATGTATGCCGACGTTGTTGCTCATTGTATCCTGCCAAAACAATACAAAAAACTCAATCAGTAATACTAGTTATCTACAATTATACCTTCTCTTTACTCAGTAATACCAGTTGCACCAAGTTTTACTCAATAAATCATATTTTCAGTAATACCAGTTTTACTAGTTATACTACATTTATAAGTAATACTAGTTTTACCTAGTTCTTCTATCGCAAGAACTCATATTGGATCGTCTCGGGTTCTAATCTACTTACAATTCAATACGATTCAACCACTGAAATCCATTTGTTACCGATTTAAAGTCCTAATCGACCCAGAAATCATGTTAAAACACTCAATGTGCATACCAAAAAATAATCAAATCAATTGAGGACAATTCCAAAAAAAAATGCAGAGATGGGTGTTGAAAAACGGGCCTGGAATTTCAACCTCACAGCTCGAAGAAGGCAGAGACGAGTTCAGCGAGAAACACCGGCGATGGAGCTCGAGATCGACAGTGGCAGCGAACGCTCCAGCGAGCGAGCTCGAATTCAGTTTCGAGCCGTGAGCTTTCGTCCCGAGCCGTTTCTTTTCTTTTTTTTTTCTTTTGCAATTTTTTTTCTTGTTTACTTTTTTCTTTAAATTTAATTTTTTGGACAATTTTGCCCTTTTTCTTTGTAATTTTGCCTTTTCACATTACAAAGAATATAACAAATTAAGAAGGGATATAGTGAATTTGATTTGAATTAGATGGAGCAAATCAGCTCTATGATCTCTCTCACATCAAAGTTCTAATATCATATAATATATATAAACATATATATACATATAAATCTCATATAATGATTAGTTTATTACGATTTTCTGATTTTGTCAAGTGATGATACTATTCTAAAAGCCTAAAACGCTAAAACGTAAAAAATCATCTAACACATAAAATATTTTTTTTTCTTTATTAATTATTTAATTATATTTTTTATCTAATTATTTAATTATATTTTTTATCAGACTAGGTGCCCTAAACCGGCCTTTTGGTTATGTGGTTAGTGTGATAAATAGGATTGATAAGGAGTATGTGTGGATAGGAAGATAAATTAAAAATAAATCCAAACACGTCCCTGTGATAATGTTTTCCGCTTTCGAGATATTTTTACGAAGAAGAACCCATTTTAACTTGTTTAATTCGTTGCCGACAAAAAAAAAAATAGCATGTTTAATTCGTTGAAAAAGAAAAAAATATTATTAAATTTATTCAATTATATTCCAATTTACTCTTTTAGCCAAGGAACAAGCAGAATGATAATTTCTATAAGGGAAAATTCCATAAAAATACCTCATCTAAATTTCGATGAGCTTTTTAATACTCAAACTTTTTTGTTACCCAATTTAATACACGAACTAATTATTTTATCTATTTTAATGTGTGAACTTTCAAAACCGTACCCATTTAACACTATCGACTTAACGGAAGGATAACCACCGTTATCTTTTAATTATTTTAATAATAAAATATTAATATTTTAATCGAAAATATTAATAAATTTAGAAAAACTTTTAAAAATTCTTAAAATTCAAAAAAAAAAATCTAAAAAATTTCTAAATTTCTTAGTCTTTTTATATTAAACATTAGATTAAAAAAAATTTATATTTTTAGTTTTAAATTTCAAAAAACAAAATTAAACTTAAAAATATTATAAAATTTCTAAAAAATTACCAAAATTACAAAAAACAAAATAACCCATATCATAGCGGTCTGATCGAAAATCTTGATTTTTATTTTTCCGTTTCAGTGGGGTAGGCTTTAGTTTGAACTCACAATCATTTTTTTATTTTATTAAATCAGTCATCAACTTAAACAAATATTTTATATAGTATAGAAAACTTTTGTGACTAAAAATAATTTCTTATCATGTAACCATACAAAAATAAGTATCACAATTTTTCTCTTTACATACAAAAATAAGTATCACAATTTTTCTCTTTATTACTTAATTATTTTTAATTAAATAAGTAAACAATACATTAAAAATTGAAATAATATAAAATTTTNCCAAAGCGGAGTTTCCAGATAGGAGTTATCAATTACGCATTCCATTTTACCTCAAGAGTCCCCAAAGGGATCACAAACCGCGACTCTCCCCTGTGGAACAAAGACATCCATTGCACTGGCTTCAACCAAACGGTTAAGAAAGCGTATCTTGATCAATACACTGTCGACACCAAGAATCTATTGGACGCTAGAGCTGAAGAGCTCGTGCCCGGGGGATTGATGTTGCTTTTTGGGTCTTGTCTAAAAGACGGGGTTAAAATGTCCGAGACCCCTAAAGGAATAGTATTGGATTTAATCGGAGCTTCTCTAAATGATCTCGCTCAACAGGTATATATATATATATACATATATTGAGTCTTAACTAATTACCTACAATTACATAACTAAGATACTAACATAGTCTCCTTCTTTTCAAATAAAAGGGTGTCACTGAACAAGACAAGGTGTACTCTTTCAACACTCTAATCTACATTGCAGAAGAAGGTGAGTTGAGGAAAATCATAGAGGAAAATGGGAAGTTCACAATCGAGGCTTTTGAAGATATCATTCACCCAAACGGAGAGTTTCCACTAGACCCCAAGATCTTGGCCGACTCCTTCAGGGCCTGTGTTGGAGCTTTTGTATCAGCACATTTTGGAGTGGAAGTCATGAGGAAAACCTTCGAGCTTGTCGAAGTCAAGGCACGGGAAGAGTTTACTCGTTTCAAGAATGCCAAACCCGGAATGCAGTACCTCATCGTGCTTCGTAAGAACTGACGATCCGAATATATTGTTAATTTGTGTTTCCTTTGTCTTTTTTAAGCAAAAATTGTGTTTCCATTGTCGTTTCTATTGTTTTGTCTTATGGTGCTTTGTCTTCTTCTTCTTGTCGCTGCTGTCTTAATGTGACTGTATTCTCACAAGTTCCGCAAATGAATAAATGTTTGTTTACATGCAAGTGTGAAGTGGTTGTTGATGAATGATAAAGATCATGAAAAGTTATCTTATATGTTGGTTTG
This sequence comes from Alliaria petiolata, assembly GCA_020283515.1. Lineage (NCBI taxonomy): Eukaryota > Viridiplantae > Streptophyta > Magnoliopsida > Brassicales > Brassicaceae > Alliaria > Alliaria petiolata. The sequence goes on from JAHZTW010000001.1 coordinate 118,041,232, forward strand.
GTATTTTAATTTGGATCATAAAACAGTTATTTTATATGTTGATTTTATATTTTATTATATAAATCTTGATGTTCCAAAATTGCCAATTCACAAGATCATGATACGTGTTATATCAATCGATCAGATTTTAAGACAAGTAGAATTTTTTACAATTTAGAAAAAACAAAATTAAATATACTAAAAACAAAATTTTCCAATTCGAATAAACAAAAATAAATTATAATTAACAAATAAATCTAATTTAATTATTAATAAAATAATTAATTCTTCAAAGTATATATATATTGGTTTTGTACTTCTTTTTTTATGTTCTTTCAATGCTTAATAAATATTAAATTATAACTCCGCATATATGTGAATCTTAATCTATATTAAATTGATCGCGACACATGTGAGTTCAATAGATTTTGACAAGTATAATAATGTTTTTTCAATTAAAAAAAGTTAAATATGGTAAAAAAAATCTAATGCCAATAAAATTAGGATGATCAATTTGTCAAAGTAAAAAAAAAAGTCTATAAAAAACTGTGTAACTAGTGTTTATTTTGGTGTTTTTGTAGTCTTTCTAAGATTTAGGAGGCTAAAATTCAGTTTAAGTCCACTAGGTTAAGTTTATGACAAAAAAGAAAAATTGCTCACGTAAAGGAGAAACCTCGGGTCAATGAGGTTTGGAGTGGGCCGAGGGACTGGGTCAAGGGAATTCCTTTGGGTGGATGAAGAGAAGCTCCGGGCCGAGGGAAACCTCTTTTCTACACAACCTTCTCTTCAACGCCAGACTTATATGTATTCAGTAAATCAGACATATCTCTTCCACCGTAGATCCAAATGACTCCAAAATAATTCACCGCGAGTCTTACCTATCTCGGCATCCAAAAATCATCCAAAACAAATTTTGGAAAGGCCTTCATGTAGTGGCAAACTTTTGATGCTTTAATCATGTCTAATTGGAATGATCGTACTTCTTGAGATTTTGAAGACTTGGTCGAGGCTCTTGGACTTGTGAACATGGTTGATTACTCCTCTTTTGATATGTTTGCATCTTTTTGATGATTTAATCTATTAAGACTATAAAAACGACAAATACGAGAAAACTATCTCTAAAATACACAAAACCACGTAAAACCTGTGAAATCTAGTTATATCACCCTTTGGGGAGTAACTTGTGAAATCCACAACGAGTAAAAAAGTCGCCCCCACTGAAAACTAAAATCTGCCCCCACGCAGAAAGGATCCACGGCTCTGATTCAGATTCCTAGGTCATTCTTGATTGATATGCGGTTATTTAGGTGATGATCCGCGTAAAGCATTGTGACCAACACGGGCCACCCATTTGTTAGTAAAATCCTTTCGGGAGAATTCTTATCCAAATGCCTGCAAAAAGATGTTAGACCCTTAATTTTGTTAAAAAAAAATTATAATTCAACTTCGTACTTGTTTTCTCTATTTGATTTCTATTGAGATGTGTATAAGAGATATTTAATTTCAATGACAAGGATAACGAACCTTTATTGTATGAATCACACCTATGAGGAAAATAAAGTACATATCACAAGGTTCACATAATTATAACTAGGATTTACAACATGTTAATAAAAAATAAATATAAAACAAAAATTAGAGATGTAAACTTGTTCCTTCAATATGATTTGACTACATGTAAATTACTTTCGGAGTTTAAATCAAGTCTCTCGTAGGCTTGTGTTCTCTTGGAAACTACATTTGTTCATCTACACAGTCATTATAATGTACACAACAAACACCACGAGCACCTTTCCGCATAGCTGCAGCTTACAACAAACAAAAACAGCAAATGGTTCTCAGCTACTACCGAAACACTCCTTTTTTAATCAACTTCTAGCTTCATTGTCGCCTGCTATATCGGTCTTTCTCTGATCATCACTTCTCCTCAAAATCAACATCAATGATTTGGGACTTAGGTGGCTTTTTAGAGTTTCCCTTGTTGTTGTTATTGTTGTTGTTGCCGTCTCTTGAGAAGAAGTCGCCTTGTGGCTGCCACACTATGTTCCTACATCCCTCGCATCTGATGACTTGGTTCTTGTATCCTATGAACTGCCTCTTACACGCTGGACATNTTGTTGCCGTCTCTTGAGAAGAAGTCGCCTTGTGGCTGCCACACTATGTTCCTACATCCCTCGCATCTGATGACTTGGTTCTTGTATCCTATGAACTGCCTCTTACACGCTGGACATTCTCCCTGTGCAGCACCAAACGTTATAACAGAGCTTTGAACAACATTTGGTTCTAAATGGAAGAATGTAGACAAAAGGATCTGAGTTTTATTTGCTATATAAACCTTGATGACGAAGTTATTCGCCACTGCACCAATGAGAAGAGGGCCAGCAATCGGAAGAACCCATGTCGCGACTATTATCACTCGGAACAGCCATCCAGAGAGCGCAAACCATAGAAAGAAAATAGTCTGGAAATGAAATCAAAGCATATCACAATGTGTAATCAGACAAATCATCAAAGTATGTCCTTTTTGTAAGTTAAGCTACTCAATGAAACACATTACACATGCAATGAGATTATATGCGTTCCTATTTCTTTTGGTACAGGATATATAAATCAGGGCAGTGCTCAAATGATAAATCGACATCACAAAATCATTTTTGGTTTTCATAGTCCAAAGACTGTTGCTTTTTAATAAGATTATTCAAAAACCAGCCAGATCAAGTGACTCAATACAGGATCATGTTCACGAGTGAGCTTAAGCATTAAAGAATCTATTGCTATAAGGATACTGCATTCGAAAATTTCAACACCGCCTCAATCATAATAGAGTAAAAGACAGAAAATCACAATGTAATACTTACAGCAAAACTTCCACCGAGTGGTGTATTTAAGAAATCACTGAATTGCTTCCTGTACTGTAAAGAACAACATGGAGAAGAAAAAAAACTCAGAACAAGCAAGAGTCATGTACGTATATCATTTCTCAACTCTTGTCTAACTTAGCACAAATAATCCTATTAAGCCAACTAATTACACAGTAATGATTCAATATTCCAGTTTAATCATAATCTACAAAGCCAATTCCATCGACAATATCCCAGTTTAATCATAATCTACAAAGCCAATTCCATCGACAACAAATTACTGAATCCAAATGATTAATCCCATTTTGCTCCACTTGATATATGACAACAGCAATAATCACAAAAGCAACAATCAAGAATCGAGAAATTTAATATCTAGAGGAACCGCAGCATATCAAAGGTGACAGAATTGTAAACTATAACATAAAATTCACTTCATCTCTTTCTCAATTCTCAAGATCAATTCTCAAATCCTCAGTTGCAGAATCTAGCCGAAGCTTGTCTATTAGCCATTTCCAGAAGCAATTGAAAATCACAGGAGAACGAACCTTGGGGAAATTTCTACTAAAATCGACGGATAAGTTCCTGACGCGTGGGCTAATCCCGAATTCGCGATCAATCTCACGAGCACGGTCACCAGCAGAGCTTGCGGCGGAGCTAAACCGGCGAGAGACGGCGTACTGACGGTCGATTCGCTCGGCGGTTTTCTTCGCCTCAAAGACGAATTGCTCGAATCCATCGTTGGCGGTACGCCACGCGTCTCTCCAAGCCTTCCCCGACTTGATGTTATCGGCGAGGCGGTCGAAATCGCCGCGTTGGAAGGCCTTCACCTGGAATAAAGGGGCGGCGCGTGAGGTGTACGTGCGAAGGTGCGGATAAGGCGTGGTGAATCTGGGTGGTGCGGAAGGCCACATGAAGTTGCAAGCCTTCATGATAGTCGAAATACCATGAGATTTACGCAGAGCGATTGTAGGAAGAAGAAGAAGACAAGGTTTTTGTGGTTACTCTTCGCCGTGGAGAAGAACACGCATAGGAAAAAGCTTAAGGTGATAGATTGAAAACACCTTTTTTTTTTTTTTTGACTAGATTGAAAACACCTTTTATTGGTTCATTTTCTAGACTTTTTATAAGACCCAGACAAATGCAGAATTGGTTCCGGTAGGCTAGTAATTGTTTTGTTTAATTGGTTTTTTTTTTCGGTTCTGGCCGGTTTAATTAGTTATGGGATAAATGATATTTTACTCTCTTATTTTTCTGTGGTTTGAAAATTATATATTTTCACAAAATATCAATGGATTACAAATAATTTTTTTCCTGCCGATCACTCAAGTCCCCGGACTGTCTAATTTCTAACAGTACGGCCACACTATCAGTTGCAACTTGCAAGTAACCCAGAATCTGGTGATTTATAAGTCGGGTCTCTTGTATACGAAGGATTTAAGGTCCGGTGTTAAAACCTAGGTCACTACGCCCCAAAGCCCAATTTGACCCGTTAGGATTTTCTTGCAAAAAAGCCGTGAACCACATGTGGTGACACGTCATCCGTAACAAGATATCCCAAGCATAATTGACTTCAGAAGGAAGATAATTAGAAAGAAAGTTAAACAAATTTTTTTCGAAAAAAAGATGAAGAGATTCCCACGAAAGGTTTTTAGGTCTGATAGGAAAAAAAAATCATTATTTTAAAGGATTTAATTGTTTAAAAAAGCGTATGTTAGAAATTGATAAAAGAAAATTGATGTTCCTAAAACAACAATCCGTAGTTCAATTGCAGAAGATTTAAAAGGAAGAAAAGATCTTCGAATATTGAAAAACAAAACGTCAATTACAGAGAAAAAGAGAGAAAAAGATAACAATCTCACCAATATTTCGCATAATGATTTCCCTAAATTGTTCCTGTTCTTTAAACACTCTCATTTTGACTTTACAATGATCTCAGCCGTCCAATTGAGCCTCTAATATCCACCCTCCACGTCATCATCTCCCATCTCTGATTTCCTATATCAAATCCTCGGATCAGTGGCTGAAATGCCACTCTCGCTGAAGAAGTGATCTCATATGCCACGGTCTAATAAATCAATTTCTGAACCATTTATTTTAAATACAAAACAAGGGCAAATACAGTCATATCCTTCAAAAATCAGTATATTTACAAACCAACCATTGTTTTAACCGCCCCTAACCGTGTATCCAGTAAACCGAACACTAATTTTACATTTACTCCGTCGAAAGTAAGAAGTTTAATCGGCCGATGCGTTAATTCGCGAAGTGTAACGGGCGAAGTTGAAATCTCAGAATCCCGACACACCAAAATCTACAAAATCTCATCGCCAGCAGCCCCAGGAACTCTGTTCTTTCCTCCGTTAATCTCGAGTTGCTCCTCCGTTCTTTCCGTTCCGTCCTTTCCTTTTCCTCACTCGATTTCTTATAAAGCGCAAAGGTAAAAAGCGCGAAGCGGAATTCATAATATCTTCTTGTTCAACTGGGTCGTTCCTCGTTCAACTGTGACTTGTTAAATGCATAGATAAGTTATTACTAATGAAGTCGAGATCGAAATTTATGTTTTCAGAGATGGCTAAGGTGAAAGATGCTAACGGGGAATATGAATCAAGGGAAGGTCAAAAAGTTGGAGACGAAACAGTAGGAGCGTCATCAGCAAGCACACAAGCACCAACAGAAGTAGAAAGCGAAGGACCAACAACAATAATCACAGAAGCACCAAGAGAAATAGAAACCGAAGGAGAAACAACAGCAACCACAACATCAATCACAGAAGGAGAAACCGAAGGACCAACAACAACAACCACAACAGCAACCACATAAGTAATAACAGAAGCATAAACTCGTTCTGAAATCATTCCAGAAAATCCCCAAAGTCCAGAAGCCGAAAAAAGCCAAACTCCAGAAGAGAAGAACTCAAATGAAGAGATGGAAGAGGTATTGTTTACATATACTTGGCAATTTGGTTACCTTGAGATTGAGAATTTCGAATGGTAGAGGTTAGAAAGAATTTGTGTTGTGTGTACAACATCGGACAACTGGTACGACTAAGTAACTGTTTGGTTAGGAATGTATAACTAGGTTCAAGTAGGTTAAACTACGAATTGGTATGTTCAACTCATAATGCTATGTTCAACTACGATTGTTGCTATGTTGAACAATGTAATAGTAGGTTCAACTAAATATCAATTTGTTCAGCCGTTTATTAAAACTGAAATTGAATTTGCCGGGTAACTCAAATGAAGAGATGGAGGAGGATAAATCGGGTGACGAAGAAGAAGAGGTATTATTTACATATACTTGCCAATTTGCTTACAAGTTAGGATGAATTTGTGTATTGTGTGTACAACATTGGACAACTGGTAGAACTAAGTATTATTTTGGCTAAGAATGTATTACTAGGTTCAACTAGGTTGAACTACGTATTGCTATGTTGAACTCATCTTGTTGTGTTCAACAGCGTAATAGTATGTTCAACTTAATATTAATTTGTTTCTGCTTCTGTTTATTAAAACTGTATTTGATTTTGCAGGATAACTCAGATGAAGAGATGGAGGAGGATAATTCTTATCACGACGAAGAGGAAGATGAAAAGGTTAGGATGAATTTGTATTGTGTGTACAACATTGGACAACTGGTACAACTAAGTAGTTTTTGGTTAAGAATGTATAACTAGGTTCAAGTAGGTAATTGTACACTCCGAAATGCAATAGTATTTGCACATATCAAATTGTTTTGTTCAACTGATATTACTATGTTCAACTACGGTTGTTGCTATGTTCAACTACGTAATAGTAGGTTCAATCAAATATTAATTTGTTTAACCGTTTATTAAAACTTTATTTGATTTTCCAGGATAACAAGGATGATGTTACACCACTGCAACCAGAGAAGTTTTACTTCGGTCTAGAGCAATATACCAGGGTTTGCAAGATTGGGTCGAGGTGTTTGGTTAAGGATATTGTGAACGAGATAAAGAAGCATCCATCTGAATTGAAATGGTTCACAAATCATTCTCGGTTTAGGCATATTTTTCACATGGCAGAGGAGCCAAACAGGAAGCCTATGGGGCTATGGATTCTGCTACATCATCAAGCTTGTACGGATTCGACAAAGTAGTTATGGTTTGTGGTTAATGGAGTCCCTATCAGATATTCCATTAGAGAGCATGTGTTGTTAAGTGGGTTAGACTGTCATAACTATCCGAGCAACTATAATGAATTGAGGGATAAGAAAATAAAAGAATGTTTGTGGAAAGAATGTTTGGAAGGAAAGAGAACATAAAAATCGAAGATGTGGAAGAGAAATTGCAGTCGTTGCGGAGCAGTGTAGACAAGAAGAAGATGGATGTCTTGTATTTCTTAAGCAACGTATTGAAAGCGAAGTCTAGGAATAAAGGAAACATCGAGGCCTTCTTGCTTAAAGTTGTTGATGATTTGGGGTTGTGTAAAACATTTCCATGGGGGCGTTACACGTTTGATGATTGTATGGATGAGGTGAAAGGAAAGATGAAGAAGTTCAAGAAGGGCATCGTGAGAGACAAAGATTCATGGACCTTTTCTGGTTTCATTCTTCCTCTTGAGGTAACTTTTAGTTGTGATATTAAAGTAATAGTTTTAAGATTTGAAGGTCGTGATATTATAACTCAATGTGTAGGCTTTTGCATTTGAGTGTATTCCTGCGCTTGGACGGAGATTTCGAGTTGAAGTAGACGCAGAGAAGGACTGTCCTAGGTTGTGCAAGCACAAGTTCGCCGAGACTTCCATGAAAGGTTATCCATTGGAAGACATAAACGAGGCGATTGGAACAACTAAGGTGAGAATTTGTCCTCGTAGATGGTTATTTTTGGTATGAGTTTGATTTTTTAAGTTATTTTTGTATTAATATTTGCAGGATATCATTAGCATCTTGGAACCTGACTCCGACGAGGAAGCTCTTATGGAGCGCATCATAGCTGATGATTGTGATGATGGGATAGGATATATTGATCCAATCGTTGAGGGGTGGATAAACCATCTAATCGTGAAAGGGTAGAAGATATGGTGGAAGAATTTGTATGATATGGACTTGGCTACTCGAGATGTAACTGAGAAGGTTTATAGAGTTCCTGAACAGGAACCTGAGACTGCATCATCATTGTTGGGGATGAAGGAAGCGATGGAGAGAATAGAGAAAGTGGTAAAGGAATTGGTAGATGCGGTTGAAGGTTTTGATGGGAGACTGCAAGTGGTTAAATGTCTTGTGAAGGAGCAACGAAGCAAAGCTCATGAAAATATAGAGGAGGAAAAGGAGAAGGAGAAGAGTGAGCCTGATGCGAATGAATCTGATGCGAATGAGTCTGATGCGAATGAAGAGAAGGAGAAGGAGACCCGTGAAGAGCCTCAAAAAAAGAGAGGAAGAAAAGTTCTCGTAGAGAATGAAGAGGAGGAGGAGGAGGAGGAGACATGCAGTGACGCAGAGAAGGAGACCCGTGTGGAGCCTCCAAAAAAGAAACGAAGAAAAAGTCTCGTAGAGAAGAAAGAGAGGAGTCGAAGGACAACAAAGCCACCTGTTTGTTACACTACAGTTGACACTGGACAGAAAAAAGGTAAAGGAAAAACCAAAGAAAAAGGCAGAGGCAAAGGCAAAGGCAAAAGGAAAAGCAAAGATTGAAGAACTTGTTTCTGTGTTGATGATTTCTTTTGATGTTTATGAATTTGTGTCAGTGTTGTTTTCATGTTTATGAACTTATTTCGGTGTTGTCTTGATTAGGTCCGGCTTGCTTGGTTCTAAACACTAGTTTTTTATGTAATGAAATATAATTGTACAACTGGGTTTTTTTTACGTACTACTGATAAGTGAAATTAAAATAGTTGTTTTATTACAAATACAAGTTCATAGTTGTATCCAGATGCACCATGTACCACGAATTCAACAACAAAAAAGCAAGAAATGGTCATACTTGTACCTAGTTGCACGTGGTAGTGCAAATTTGACAAAATGAAACCAATATTTGTACCTAATTCGACAAACAAATACAAGTTCATAGTTGTACCTAGTTTAACCTGGTAATACAAGTTCGCCAAACTGAAGCACGGAAATGTTAATAGATGTATCCAGTTGCACGTGGTAGTCGACAAAATTAAATAGAAATAACACATTCGTCAAGCACAAATCCGACACCAAATGACATAACTTAAAGAGAACATGAAATCCGTTACAATATCACATAAGTAGAAGACCTCTTCGAAGAATGAAAAATAGAGGATCTTCATCCAAAAGCCTTAAAACGAGAAAAATTACACTTACTTAAACCATATTAAAATCAAACCAAGTAGAAGAACAAGTGCAGCAACCACAAACGTCATCTCCACACAGATTTTCTGTTTGTTCACTTCGCGAACTAACATATCCAGCTTTGCAATCTGCTCGACGTTCTGAACTTGACCCTCCTTCAGCTTCTCAATTGCTTCTTCCGCCTTACGAAAATCGTCCTCATTCTGAACTTGTCCCTCCTTCAGCTCCGCAATTGTTTATTCCGCCTTACGAAAGTCGGTGGTTAAGTAATTGAGATGTTTAGTTGAACCACATTTCTGGATTTTCTCTCGCAGACGTTCAATGTCATTATGTAAGATTTCTAGTTCGTCCTCTACCAGGTGATCCCCCACCATTTCCGAATATGATAGCCCTCGTTCTACACACAAATTTTCAACATATTGCAACCAAAAATCTAAAAACGCTCACATAAACACGGTAAGAAAATCGGAATCACAAACTTCATATTTACCTCACTTCGGCGGCAGCAGAAGTATCTCCTCCCAAGATCATTTTTTGTGTACGACGTCTTCGTAAACACCTCTCCACCGCAGGAACACTTCTTAGGCATACCATATTCACCATCTGCTATGAGACATGGATCGATACTTGCTTCGGAGGAGGAATCACTTTCACATTGGCTGAACCTTCCCATATCTCTGTGCCATGAAAACGAAAAACGGTCCGTCAAATTAAGACTCGAAGCTTTACCTTGAACTATAATGGCGGATCTACAGGACAGTAGTGTTGGGAAGCAGAGGAATCGAAGCTTTACCTCGAACTGGTATGGCGGATCCGAAGGAAATCGCAAAAATCTCTCTCTCTCTCTCTCGCGTTCGCCGTCGCCCTCTCTCTCTCTCTCGTTCGCGAAATCAAATTGGCGAAATGGAGAAAATTAAAAATTAGGGTTTCTTATAATTGGGAAAGTGACCGTGAGTATTATATAAATTATTAAAAAGAAAAATAAAAAATGCTTCCTCATCTTCCCGCCGGTGTAAAAATGAAATTTTTTCAAAGTTTCTTGAAAAATGAACTTAGTTTTCCCCAAGGAGAGAGTTTGACAAAAGTCCTAATAGTTGTACATTTGCAATTTTAGGGTATTTGTAGTTGAACCTTCCCAAAATTTATTGTGGTGTAGTTGAACAAAGTATCATGGACGTTTAATTATCATTTACAACGGTTTCATAGTACAATTTGTGAAGGATCTAATATTTTGTTTATTTTGCATCATAGAAGGGTAACATTCCATAAGTCTTCTATATAATGTAAGGGGTGATTGATGTGAAAACATGATATTAATTATTTTATTTTATGAAACTGATAAATCCTTGTTATCCATAATATTAATTATTTTCTTAGAGTTGAATATGTGTGTTTAGAGTTCTTAAATGGTTGATTTGCTATTAATTTTTTTTTTGAATATTCTTTATTCTTTATTTTTATTTTTATTTATCATGTTGAACCATAGTTGAACACGGGAACACAATTGTACGAAATTGATACGATTTACATATACATACACATTTGTTTGCAGTTGCACCAGGTAGTGGGAATATGAATTCAACAAAGTAAAACAGAAATGTTCATAGTTGTTCGCAGTTGCACCTGGTAGTGCGAATTCGACAAAGTAAAATAAAAATGGTCATACTTGTACCTAGTTGCACCTGGTAGTGAGAATTCGAGAAAACATGCGCATATCCACGTCACAGTCAAGTAATATCTAGAGCACAAGTCATATACACTAATATTCGTTGTTCTCCCTCCATTCTTCATCTGTGTTGTGGCTGCGGCTATTGCATGAACACAAGGATACTTGTCTATATCCAACTCTCTGCAAGAGCAAGTTTTGCTCAACAAATCCACCAAGTATGCCTTCCCATCCAGTCCAATAACGCTGTATTCAAGTTGGAAGCTGTTTAGCTCAGTCACAATTAAACAAGCGGCAATTGGACATCGTTTGTGCAGTATGTTGTCCACAAAAGGCACCACATACTTTGTGATCGGCATACTAGCAGATAGCTTCCTATGCTTGTTAAACCAATAAGCAAATTTCTCAACAATCGCATCAATCATTGGTAAGAGAGAATAGCTCCTTACTTTCTTAAACACACTGTTAAGAGATTCACAAGAATTGCTGGTATCTAAGTTGTACTTTTCTCCTTTAAAGTAGCACCTTGCCCACTTATCAACTTCTACAGTCTCATCCAAATACACAGCGACTGTAGGAAACCTCTTCCTAAAATCAGCATACTCCCTCTCGAACTCACTCACAGTATATATATGAGCGCATTGGATGAATTTTGCCGCAACTAGATCTTTGTTGACCTTATGCTGAACTTTACCTCTCACGTTTTGAGACAAATGCCAAATACAGTATCCATGCTGAGAGAGGGGATAGACCGTACGCACTGCATGTATTATGCTCTTATGTCTGTCACTCATAAAAACCAACTCAGGATCATCCGGTATAACGGTTTTCAGCATTTTGAAAAACCACTTCCAACTATCATGTTTCTCACTATCAATCACACCAAACGCAATGGGGTAATGGTGATGATTAGGATCCTGAGCGGTGGCAAAAACAAGCTGTCCACCATATATAGTCTTGAGAAATGTTGCATCCACGACTATCACTTTTCTCATTGCTGCAAACCCTTCAATACTAGCGCCTAAAGCAATGAATAGGTACTGAAACTTTTTCTCTGCATCCAATTTCACACTTGTTACTGTTCCAGGATTCACCTTCTCCAACATATACAGATAAGAATGCAACATCTTATAGCCTTTTTCAGGACTGCCCCGCACATCACTAACAGCTAGTTTTTTCCCTCTCAAGGCTGTAGAGTAGGACAAATTCACACCAACTCTACCTTGAACAAGATTGACAATATTTTTAGGAGGTGGGGTGTCGAATTGACCTGGATAGTCTTCTTGCAGCACAGATGCTACTAATCGTGGAGTGCCTCTCCTTCTACTAGTGCTTGTACTCGCAACAGCCCTAGAACATGTATGCATCTTTTTGTGTACTGTAACACTGAAATAATCTGATTTATTAATCTTTGCAGCTCGTAAATACCATTGACAGCCTTGATTCGCTTGAAGGCATTTCAGAATAAGTCGTCCTCTATCAGACTTATAAGTATGAACCCCATAACAGTTTTTATGTGAAGCTCTATCAACCAAGTCTTGCAATCCCTCTTTTGAACAAAATTCTTGACCTATTTCAATACCCGTACCATCTTCCCATTCTTCAACATACTGACTTTCTTGATCAGGTCGTGGAAGCTCAACAAATTCATGCATACCATTATCCATATGGTTATCCACAAATTCGGCTCCATTCTCACCATCAGTCTCCATCACCTCTTCAATAATCGGTTCCCTATGTGCGGTGTCCGCTCTGTAAATAGTAAGAATACCATGATTAACTACATCATCATCAGCAGCTCTGCCATTTGAAACTCCCTCTTCATAATTCACACCAACTGAACTCTCTAGCGGCACTTTTGAAAATTGGTCGCTCCTCTGATGTATTCCCAAATTATTGATTACCTCCACATGCAAAACAGACCTTAGTCCCTCTTCATCCACAGTGGTTAAATAAACATATACGTCATCATCATCACAAATAATCCACTCTTTAGCAGGATTATTTACCAACGGAATGTAACTCAATACCATATGCGAGCTAGCTCTATCTATCACAATCTTCTTGCATATCTTATCAACTAACGCCGAGTAAGTTATCTCCTCCAAAGATGAGGTTTTAAACGGTATAGCGTAGGTGTAATTTCTTGTAAACCATTTCAGCTTCTCTCCTTTCGGTGAATAGTAGCCTCCATAATCAAAATGTATGTTTGTGTGTTTCATGCTCATTGTCTCCTGAAAATAGATTAAAAATACTCTGTCAGCGCAATTACACAACACAAGGTATCACAGTTGTACCATTTGTACCGGTGGACCTCAATATCTCAGATACACAAGTTGTACTAGTTGTCCTCTATCCCTTAGTTGAACCTTTTGTACCGTTTGTCATCTATCTCTCAGTTGTACCATTTGAACCAGTTGACCTCAATATCTCAGATACGCAAGTTGTACCATTTGTACTAGTTGTCCTCTATCTCTCAGTTGTACCATTTGTACCAGTTTTTCTATATCTCTCAGTTGAACCTTTTGTACCATTTGTCCTCTATCTCTCAGTTGAACCTTTTATACCATTTATCCTCTATCTCTGAGTTGTACCATTTGTACCAGTTGATCTCTATCTCTCAGTTGTACCATTTGTACTAGATGTCCTCTATCTCTCAGTTGTACCATTTGTACCAGTTTTCCTATATCTCTCAGTTGAACCTTTTGTACCAATTGTCCTCTATATCTCAGTTGAACATTTTCTATCAGTTGTCCTCTATCTGCAGATTTGGGGGCGAACTCGGTTTCTAAATTCGATTCTAATCTACCTAACTAACTACGATTCACCACCTAAAATCGTCAAATTACCCAACCTAAGGCTTAATCAATCCTTAATAACCCAATGTGGATACCGTATTTCAAATTTAAATCTCTAATTTTCAAATCTCCAAATAAAAACAAATGAAGAAAAACGGACGAACTCACTTTTTGAAGCTTTAACAATGTCAGGGGAGAGAGGAGCTGGTAAAACCGATTGTGATGATCTACGCCGGCGATGAGCCCGCTTCTGCTAGAAGAAGAGAAGAGCGAGGGAAGAGCGAGGGAAGCCGCCGAGGAGTCTAACGTCGCGATGTCGACGGGAAACAGTTACGGGTTCAGTTGTTTTTTTTGTTTTTTTTAACTTATTGAATCTACAAAATTCAAAAATAATTCAGTAAGGGTCTATTCGGAATTTCACATTTATGAGTGGCATTAGATCAATCAGTGGCATAAGAGATCATTTTTTTCAGCCAAAGTGGCATTTGAGTCGACTCCAAATCCTCCCTGTTTGAAAAACCTTGTCCTCAAGGTTTATATGAAAAATCTTTGTAGCTCCAGCTTGTACTTAAACCACCAATTCTTGCCAAGTTTTCTTTTCCATGAAGTTGAAACCCAACTGTTGCTACAAAACAAGTCCATATGTGATTGCATCTTCGTCTTTAGGCTCTGAAATGTTCGTCTATTTTTATTAACTTCAACGTGACTCATATGATCAGCTTTGTCCATTATCACGAGCTGATCCGTTGAGTGATTCAACACTTCCCTTTGCATCAGATCAATGAGACGACCATTGTGACCGGAAGCTCCTTGAAATCCAAGTTTGATACGAATCCAGCACATCAACTTCTCACATAGCAGATCTTCTTTATAGTCATGGCATAATACTTGCAAGCCCCATCTCCTTATCCACTGTACTTGAATCTTCTGAATCATTTGCCTCAACCTCAGCCGTCGATCACGTTGGTAATACTTAAACCTCCATGTGTGCTTCATGTGAGACTTCTTATCACCACAGCCGCCACTCTATTTTACTAAGAGATTCAGGACAAAAGCACCAAGTAAAAGCTAGCAAACCGAGCTTAACTCATCCATTAATATACCAGTTGTGCCATCAACATCAAAATCCAAACCAGAATGTGATCCATAGCAAAATCCAGCTTCATCTTTCCCTTTGAACTTGATTTTCCATGGTTTTGTTGGCTTCTGAAAAATCTCAGCCAGTTTTTACACTTGGACATAAGGTAGCTCAACAGACCATGAAAGAATTCTCAAATGGCTTCTTCTTTCGATGTATTTGTATTTGAACATTCTAGATTTGATAAGTTTTCTCTTCTTTTGCATTTGCTGTACCTTGTGGTTTCTCTTGAGCATACTATCAAACATATGGTAGGCGCTAAACTTGGACTCAACACCTTCTGATATCTCCTTGATCTCAACCACTTCCAATTCATCAAACACATGAATATTCTTCTCTCGATGAACCAGAAGGAAGAAAAGATCTTCAAACATTGAAGAACAAAACGTCAATTACAGAGAAGAAGAGAGAATAGAGATAACAATCTCACCAATATTTCGCATAATGATTTCCCTAAGCTGTTCCCGTTCTTTAAACACTCTCATATTGACTCCACAATGATCTCAACCGTCCAATTGAGCCTCTAATATCCACCCTCCACGTCATCATCTCCCATCTCTGATTTCCTATATCAGAAATTAACTTTGGATCTTTTTAAATATGTTGATACGAAGGCTCAAAAAAATATAGACTAATATTTATAATTTACTTATGGGGATATAAACAAAAAATTAGTTTATGGATTCAATTGCAAGATAAATAACAACTGGTTTAATAGACGTATGAGGTTATTAGGCCATCTCCAAGCGGACAGCATAACACCAAATATAGTGTGAAGGAAGCTCCAACCGAACCGTAAAAGCAACGCCATAATTATTGTTTTAATATTTTGTGAATAGTGCCACAACATTAAACATTAAAATATACTTTTTTTTACTAAATAACATAATTAAATTATTGGTTATTAATTGAATAAAATTTATGACTAAAAAATAATTATACCATAAATATTAGTAACTATAATTAATATTTCACAAAATATATAAATCAATATGCAAAATGATTAAAATTAAAATACATATTAAAATTCAACTAAAACATTAAAAACATAAAATTACAAAGTTAAAACCAAAAAAACATAAAAACTAAATGCAACAAGATAATTTTTAATGGCATATTATAAATTTAAACAATAATCTAATACCCGGAAAATCTATTTCTGCTAAGATAATTAAAGTACAGAGTAAAATCTTGTTGATCACTTGGTGATTTTGGGTCTTCGCCTTGAGGTTCTTGTCCTTGAACATGTCCTCCTTGAAATTATCCTCCTTGAAGTTGATCTCCTTTATAATGAGATGCTCGATATTGAGATCCATGATTTTGGCTTTGAGAACCTTCTCTGTGTTCTTCATTTTGGGTTGTTGGTGGTCTTTTTTTCAATATTATTACTCTTTCATTTTCAATATACGCATGACATGTTGGATCAATTATATAACTCAAATCCGCGAATAATATTTTATGCTCTTGTTTCATTCTTTATACCTCGATCTTTTGTATTTGAGTTCCATTTTTTTCAAAATATACTAATTCTGAGAATTAGTACTATGTAATTTATTTTTTACTTTTTTTAATTTGTCGATTGTAATTTTATATTTAACTTATAATAAATCAGTTTTAAAAATAATTAATATATATCAAAATGATTAAAAAGTAAAGAAAATCTTAAATTTAATAATATAATAATAGAGAATATTATTTTTAGTGTGAGATTGTTATTGGTTTTTGTATTTTAGTTGATTTAGAAATCCATATAAGATTTACAAATCTTTGTAAAATTTACTGATTTCCAAATCTGTAAATGAAAAATAAAATAAAATATTAAAACACCAAATTTGGTGTTGTGACGGAGATGCCCCTTATATGAGAAACATAGAGATAAACATCACACTTGATTAAATTTATTTTTTGAAATAACGCAGCTGTTTAGTTTTACACATTCACACTTGATAAAATTAAAAAAAATTAACGAAAAAAACGTCATAGAGAAGCAGAGAGAAAAACATTTTTGGGATCTGTCTAGAATAAATATACAGCTTGACTAACAATATATTCATTGAAATAACCCAGTTGCTTAGTTTTACACATTCATAGTTGATAAATTCAAACAAAATTAACCAAAAAATACATAATAGAGAAACATAGAGAGGGACAGTCTTATGACCAGTCTATAATATGGATAGACTCTTTCAGCATTTGGCTTTGTGCATCCTCTATGATGACAAAATTCGAGGAACTTCCTTCACCTGATGAAATAAAGGTTGAACACTGGTTAAAGCAGAGGGATCTTCCCATTTCAAACGCTCCCACCAACTCAACTCTCCTTTTATTATCTTGATTCCTCCACAAGTAGATGATTTTATGGGTAAACAATTCAGCTGATTACAGTGTATCACTTCCACCTGCTCTAGAGATTCCCAAGCCTCTCCCGAGTTGCAAATACTCACAAGGTTTGGAAGATTTCTTAGTTTCAAGACACGTAAACTTGGTAGAAAAGGTTCACAGTTAAACAAAGCGTTGTGTAGATTCTGCAACAAGTCACAGTAGCTAATCTCTATCTCCTCCAGTTTTGGGATAGCCCAGAAAAATCTCTCCTCGAATAGTGTTTGAATCTTGCGACACATAGTGAATCTTCAATCTTTCCAGTCTCAACCCGAGATGTGTTTGTAATTCTGAGAAGGTTTCCAAGTCAACACGATGCAAATGAAGTTCCTCCAGATTCGGAAGAAGGTCTAGAATATCAGAGGATCGCTTTAAAGTTTTAGTGGTTACCATCTTAACCCAAGAATTCGTTTTGATGAAAGCGTTATCAATAGTCAGAGATTTTAAATTATAGAAACTCCTGTTGTCAATGACCAACTTCTTCATCATTGATTCCCTTCACAATGATTTAGTGCTAGAGACCTTGTATAATACAAGAGCCATCCAATGGATACCTGTGATACGTTGAGGTGACTTATTGTTAGCTTCCTCTTGTCGTGTCTTGTACGGAAAATATACGAGGGCCCGTAACAAGTTGGAATTTCTTCAATCTTCTTATCCAAGTGTTTCTCTTATTTAAAAGAAACGGAGATGATTGGAGCCTGATAGAAAGGACCTGTAAACGCTTGAGGCATCCTACATCTTAACTGTATCACTACGAGCACCATCTTCTAACAAACAATAATCTTTTAAACTCTCAACAATTGTGATTCCTTCGTTCATGGAATCCTCACGGGAAACTCTTTCCTCCATGAATCCTTCAGCCACCCAATACATTACAAGCTCGGTAACTTCAATTGAATAATCTTCAGGAAACAAAGCACAAAGGAGAAAACAAGACTTTGCCTTGCCTTCCAAAAAATCAAAGCTCAAATTCAATGGCTGGAAGATCTTCTCTTCAATGCTCTTGATCCAAGGTACCGATTTACTTAGCTTACTCAAGACATGATTCCACAACTTGACATTTCTCTTTCCGCGCATAGCAGTCCCAACTGTTATGATAGCTNAGCTCGGTAACTTCAATTGAATAATCTTCAGGAAACAAAGCACAAAGGAGAAAACAAGACTTTGCCTTGCCTTCCAAAAAATCATAGCTCGATTTCAATGGCTGGAAGATCTTCTCTTCAATGCTCTTGATCCAAGGTACCGATTTACTTAGCTTACTCAAGACATGATTCCACAACTTGACATTTCTCTTTCCGCGCATAGCTGTCCCAACTGTGATGATAGCTAGAGGCAATCCACCACATTCAAGTGAGACAGCTTTTGCAATCGGGCTAACATGATCTAATCTCACAACCTCCCCTGCATTTTTGCAAAATAATTCCCAAGCGTCTTCTTCATGTAAGCAATCCACTCTAACATCAAGATCTGTCTTCATGCTGCGACATACCTCTAAAAATCTGGAAGTTAGAATTATTTTTGAACCTTTATTCTCTTCCGTTCGTGGAATTCCTAAAATATCCAAGTCAATGGGTTTCCAAACGTCATCAAGAATGAGAAGAAAGTTTTTCGCTTTCTCCAATTTAACATAAATCCTTCTTGCCAACTTCTCTTCACTTTCTTCCACTTTGGTATCAATGTCTAATCTCTCAGCAATCTGCTTTTGGACCCCTCTTAGATCAAAATCTTTTGACAATATTACAAAGATAACCAAGCCAAATGGCTGAGAATCAGCCTCTTCCCGAAGCCTATTGTTCAACGTCCTGACTAATGTCGTTTTCCCAACTCCTCCCATGCCCCAAACACCTATCTTTTGAGCCTCATCGGTTATCATACTATCTCTAAATTTGGCCAACATATTTGATGCCATTGTTTGATGAACAACCGAGACCCCTGGAACATGTTCAACTCTTTCCGGTGTACAATCCATAGAGAGCATGTCGACGAACTCTCCGCCATCCTTCTCAAGAATTTTAACTTCCTCGAGGATCGTAACAAGTTTCTTACTCATCCTAGATCTGAAGGACATGCCGCATGAAACCCGTTCCTCAAGTTTTAACCTTGCTTTAGAGATAAATTCTTCAACCTCTCTTTGCCAACGCATTAGCTTGAGTTTCGATGGTTTATCTTGGTTCAAGAAAGTTTCACGGTCTTCATTCATGTTGTCCTTAAGCTCTGACAATCTCTCGAGTGAATCATTCAGAGCATGGACATTTGATTTGAACTTTATGGCATTAGCAACTCGTGAATACGCTGAGTTGTATATAGAACGCACAAGGTCACCAATAATAGGGGCCAAACAATCCATTGTCGAGATTTAGTTGAAGATGTTCAAAAGAAATTTATTAAATTTATTAAAGAGGCAACACCAACTTCAAGAAAACCTTTGAGATCTACAATAAAGAAAGACGTTAGTCAATTAGTGGTAAGTTGGTAAGATTGTCTCACTTGTTAGAATCAGATAAGTTAACCCTTTTTGTTCTATATTATTTTATTTTTTGATCAACTATGTTCTATATTTTTATGAAAATCAATTTGAAATATTTTATATGATATTTTTTAAATAACTTAATTGTAATATATTTTTGCTAGAACATGTGAAATTCTTAGAAAACCTTAATATTTGATGGATAGTACCCACCAACAAACTGTTACTTTATCACGAAATGAACATCAATAATAGAGATATTTTGATTTAGTATTTTACACCATCTCCAATAGTTTACTCTACTTTTTTAAAAATGAAATTCTTTAAAAATAAAGAAGATTTTTGTTCCAATGGTTTATTCTATTTTTTACATTTATAAAAAAATATTCTAAGTATATCTTATTTCTATTCAGCTATTTTTTTTTAGAAAACATTTTACTTTACAAATACACAAATTTATCTATTTTTAAGTTTTTAACAAGAATTAGATAAAATTATAATTTATTAATTTTAGAAGTTTATTATGAAAATAAATTTTCATTATATAACTTGTTATTGTTTGTATAATTTTATTTAAGTATAAAAATAAATTTTATAATTTTTATTTAAATAAAAAATAAAAATATAGATACCCAAAAATACCACTAAAATAAGTTTGTGCTTCAAAAATACCATCACTAAGTTTTTTAAAAAAATATCTCTAAAAACACCAATTTTCCAAAAATAACACAAACACTAAAATATGATTTTTATCAGTTTATAATTTAAATATATGAGTTTAATATTTTGAATTTAGTGTTTAGAGTTTATGGTTATTTTTTAGGGTTTAGGATTTAGTTTTTAGGTTTATAGTTTAGTTTTATTTTTGTGGTATTTTTGAAAAAAACCAATTTTTTTTGGTATATTTGGAATAAAAAAATTAATTAAATTTTTGAAACAATTTTTTTTATGTGGAATTTTTGAGAATTACCCAAAAAAAACATACAAAATTATAAGAATACTTTGTAAATAAAACAAGTTAGATTTTTAAAATAGATAATTCAATAGGTTACTTCAAATTTGTAGAAACATAGGCC
>JAHZTW010000001.1:118064357-118124772 GCA_020283515.1 Alliaria petiolata
GATTTCCAATTTCCAGAAGCGAGAAGTTTCCAGTTTTTGAAGAAAAGGAAATCTTCAAGACTTTTCCTAATCTTCCAAGGAATTGAAGATGCGAACCTAGGCCTATAAATATAGTTTTTCAGCCATTGTTTAGGCTACACAGAATATTTTAGAGAGAGATTTTAGAGAGCTTTTGGGGAGATAGATCCTATACTCTGTTCTTGAGAGATTTTGAACCCCTTTATTTCTTCTATTGATTTCTTTCATGCTTTCTATTCAAATAATGATTTCTGTTTCATTGATCATGTCTGAGTAGTTTGCTAGTTAGGTTTAGGGTTTTTCAAAGGTGATTGATGAATTGTTAGGTCGAATTAAATTGTTAGGATAAAATCATTAGAGTTCTTCATCTGGATTTGTGTTTAATGCTTATTCTAGCTTCATGACCTAGAATCTGATCTTAGGTTAATTAATAGATGCGAGAGTATTATTGATTGCCTGAACTAATGTTAGATGAGTAAAATACCTTTTCGCAAAGAGATTTGGTTTAGGATTTTGTGAACAATTGAACCTGAACTTTAATGCTTGTTTGAATCGTTAGAATTTGCAAAGAGAT
The DNA here is from genome assembly GCA_020283515.1 of Alliaria petiolata. Classification (NCBI taxonomy): domain Eukaryota; kingdom Viridiplantae; phylum Streptophyta; class Magnoliopsida; order Brassicales; family Brassicaceae; genus Alliaria; species Alliaria petiolata. Next base: position 118,064,950 of record JAHZTW010000001.1, read on the forward strand.
TTGGAATTTTAGGGTTTAGGCATAGATAGTCTTCGCAGCGAGAGTTGGTTGATTTTACATTAGTGTTTCGAGTTCGTGAACGGATCTTCATTATTCCTAACATTCTGCCTAGACCTGCAATTTAGATCACCTGAGAATTTCCCTGAACCTCGTTTCGTCTCCTGATTTTAAGAAACCTAATTCGTGATTGCTCGTTTACTTCCTGCTTTAGTTTACTTTCTTATTATTCGACCTAGCATAATCTAAACTTAGAAACCTTAGTGTAGCATCTACTTCCCTTGGGATTTTGATACCCCTTATACTACGATTGCATTTGCTGTGCACTTGCAGTAGTTTTATTAGGGTAAAACCTGAGCCCTATCATTGGGATAGTTGCTGAAGAACAAGTGGGGTTGAATCCTTTGACTGGAGGGTGAAAGATTGCTAATGAAGTGTTAGAAGAGATGCACCAGTACCTCTTATCGTCTAATGAAAGTGATATTTGTATCAGAAGGAAAAGAGTCAAAGCGTCTCAATTTGAAGTGGAAAGAGATCCTTTGGCGCATAAATCTATACTTAAGCTAGAGCCTCCTCCCCTAATGTCCTATGATGTTAATAAAGGGAAAGGTCCAGTTTTTGATTTTGAGCAACTCGAGTCTCTTCCTCCTTGTGGACAGGAAGAAGATTCAGTGTCAAAGCCGATGGCTTCTGCGATTGTTTATGCTCATAACTATGAATGGAGTACGATGAATGATCATTTGCAGGCCATCAACTAATTTCTATTAATGGAAACGATGACCGGTAGAGATGTTTTAGTTGACTTGCAAGAATGTTAAGCTATGATAGAGTGTTTACTGTAAATCCGGTTGGAAAGTGTGGTGGATTAGCTTTATTTTGGAAGAATGGTGTAAATATTGACTTTCTGTTTGTGAATAAGAATATTTTGGATGTAGTTCAGCTTGGAGCTGTTTCTTTCTTTGTATCATGTGTATATGGTGCTCCGGAGGCTTATGGTCGTGTTGTGGTTTTGGAAAGACTTTCTTGGATTGGCCTCAACAGGAAGGATAGTTGGTGTATGTTTGGGGACTTCAGTGAAATCTTACATAATGAAATCTTCCTTTTGGTAACATGTTGAAGTTATGTGATATGATGAAACTGGACAATAAAGTTAATAGACTCGCTTGGGGTGTTTAGCATTGTAATCTTTGGATCCAATCGAGATTAGACAGATTTTTTTGGTAATAAGTGTTGGTTTAATCAGCTCTCGGCCTCCAATCAGTTGTTCCTGGACAAGAGAGGATCTGATCATAGGCATGTCTTGATAATCTTGTTGCCTCTCAGGAAACCTATAGAGGTCACTTCTGTTTTGATAAAAGGTTTATGTTCAAGCCTAGAGTTCGTTCTTCTGTTCTTCATGCGTGGAGTTCATCAGTTCAAAGTGGGGTGGCCTCTCTCTCTGACAAACTCAGGAATTGCAAAAAAGCTTTAAGTGTTTGGAAACGAGAGAATCCTATAAACTCTCGTGACAAATCTGTGCAAATTGAGCAAGCTTTAGAGCGTGAGCAATCTGCAAACCCTCCAAATTTACTTCAAATTAATTGCCTAAAATGGGATCTAATGCAGGCCTACAAAGAAGAGGAGAATTTTTGGAAGTAGAAAAGTAGAATAAATTGGTATAAACATGGGAATCTGAATAATAAATTCTATCAGTCAGCAGTTAAAGATGATGGAGTTAGGAAGAACTTGAAAAAGCTTTTGGATAGCAATGGGGTTGAGCATACGTCTGAAGAGGCTAAATGGGATGTGGCGGCTGCTTATTTCAGCAGTCTTCTCAAATCTTCAAATCCGGAGTTCATTGATTCTTAGTTTTAAGGATTCTCTCCCAGGAATTCTTCTGTTATGAATTCGAATATGATTAGACCAGTGTTATCTCAAGAAATCAAAGATGCAGCTTTTTCCATTAAGGCATCTAGTGTTCCTGGTCCTGATGGTATGGCCAGTTTGTTCTTTCAGCACTATTGGGGGCATAGTTTGAATTCAAGTTACGGAGGGGGTAAATAATTTTTTGAGGTAGGATCTCTCCCTCGTGAATGGAACTTTATTCATCTATGCCTCCTTCCAAAGATTACAAATCCATCATTGATGTCTGATCTCCGTCCAATAAGCCTTTGTTCTGTCTTGTATAAGATCATTTCTAAGGTTTTGGTTCGGCGGTTGCAGTCCTTTTTGGCAGAAATTTTGTCTGTCAATCAGTCTGCCTTTATAGCGGAAATGTTGCTTTCTGATTATAATAAGATTCCTTCTGATTTTATGGCAGTAAAAACCGACCGACATGTCTAAAGCCTATGACAAGGTGGAGTAGAGCTATTTTAGATCAATTATGGTGACGATGGGATTTCATGAGAAGTGGGTGAGTTGGGTCATGTTTTGTGTCTCATTTGTGTCATACTCTGTACTGATGAATGACAATACTCATGGGTTGATCATTCCACAGAGAGGGTTAAGACAAGGAGATCCCTTGCCCACCTTTCTTTTCGTCTTGTGCATTGAAGGTTTGACTCACCTAATGAATAAGACATAGGAAGATGGTCTTTTGAATGGTATTCAGTTCTCTGTTGAAGGTCCATTTGTTCACAATTTTCTGTTGAAGCCATCGATTTGCTTTGGCTCGAGTGTCCCTGAAACAACTAGGAAAATAATCCAAGATTCCTTGCAAATTTTCAGTGAAGGTGGAGCAGGGAAATATTTGGGCCTGCCAGAGTGCTTTAGTGGATCTAAAGTTGAGATGCTGGCTTACATAAAAGATAAGTTAAGACTCGGCTCTCTGGTTTCTATGCGAGAACTTTATCTCCAGGTGGCAATGAGGTTCTCCTAAAATCAGTAATCACTGCCATGCCTGTTTTTGCTATGTCTGTGTTTAAGTTACCTAAATCAGTTTGTGCCAATTTCACGAGTGATATGTCAGAGTTTTGGTGGAGCTCTTTGGAGCATAAAAGTAAGATTCATTGGCTGTGTTGGGAGAAGATGTGTTTGCCTAACAGTCAGGATGGTTTGGGTTTCAAGAACGTTGAAATTTTTAATCAAACCCTACTAGCTAAGCAAGCTTGGAGTGTATTTCATGTTTCTCAATGCCTTTTTCACAGGTTTTGAAAAGTATCTATTTTCCGGCTGGTGACTTTCTCTCATCAGCCTTATCTGCGAAACCCGCTTTTGCATGGCGGAGTCTCTTTCATGGCAGAGATTTGTTAAGTAAGGGATTAAAACTTATGGTTTGTAATGGCAAATCGATAAGTGTATGGATGGATTCGTGATTAAATGTGGATGGTGGTCGTGCGCCATGGAGAAAAAAATATTTCTTTAACCTGAATATAAAGGTGGATGCGCTTATAGATGAAACGACTATAAGATGGAGAAAAGCAAACTTGAGGAGATCTTTTTGCCACAGGATATAATTTTGATCCTCAAACAACAACCCGCAGTGTTTCATGATGATTTTTGGAGTTGAAAATTCAATAAAAGTGGAGCTTTTCAGTAAAATCAGGGTATTGGTTGATCTCTAATCTCCAAAATAAAGAGCTCATCAGTCAGAAAACTATGCAACCATCCTTAAATTGTCTCAAAGCAAAAGGTATGGACTATCAAGAGTTCTCCAAAAATTATTTTTTTTTCTTGTGGAGGGTTATGAGTGGTGTTATTCCAGTTGTTGATGCCATTACAAAAAGGGGATTAAGGGTGGATTCTCACTGTCAGTTTTGCGGTTTGGAGGGTGGGTCGATTGATCATGTGCTCTTTCAATGTGTGCTAGTGAGACAAGTTTGAGCATTGTCTAATGACCTTTCTCCTCGGCCAGGGTTTGCAGGCTCTTCTACGTATCCCAATTGTCACCATCTTTTTCTCATTGTAAAAAGAGTCTTTTATCCCTTCAGGACTTAAAAGGTGTTTCCCTTGGGTGTTATGGTATATCTAGAAAAACATTCTTTTTGAATGGGAGGTTTTTTTCCAAAGCATACTATCGAAAAGGTTGAAGAGGAGGCTAACTGTTGGTTCTTGGCTCAATCTATCTCGGTTATTGCTGAATTTCAAGACAGAGAATCGGTCCTTTTGGCTGCACCAAGATAGAGGCCTCCACCAAAACCATGGTTAAAATGTGATGTTGGGGTTGTTTGGTCTAAGACAAAAAAGCATGGTGGGATGTCTTGGGTTCTGCGAGATCTGAGAGGTTGTGTTATGTTACATAGCCGTAGGGTTTTTGGAGGCGTAGAAAGTTTAGATGATTGCTATTTCTTGAGTTTGGTATGGGCTTTTGAAAGCATGCAAAGTCAGAGTGTAAAAAGGGAAACTTCTTCTTTGGTTTCGAAGCAGCTTTTTTGGTTAATGCTGTCAACAGACCTCGGGCAGGCCTTCTTTTTCGTTTCAGGTATCTGAACTTCTCATACTTCTAACTTATGTTTTGGAGTGAAGACTTGTGGTGGAAGTCCCAAGTTCAATTAGAGGGACTCATCTTATTGTTAAAAGTGTATCGGCGGAGTTGCGTTAGCAATCGTATGTTGCTTCTGGCCATCCTCATAACATGCATATTTTACCCGTTTTTACTATCATAAGTGAGTGCTTTAATAAGCATTTCACTAAGGTTTTAATGCATAAACACTAGATTTTGAGTATTTGGTTGTTAAAGACTCTTTTCAGGTAATCTTAGCAAAAGACGCATATTTTGGAGCAAAATGGACACTGTGCTCGAGGACAAAAGTTCAACATCAAACGAAGGCCTTCCCACCACAAGATCAAGCTCATATTTGAAGACAAGGTAGCCTTATCAGCTGTCTTACACGTCGAAGTGGTTTGAGAACAATCCCACGGTTGGATCTCAAGTTATGGAAGAAGCAAGAAGGTCCGTCAAACACCCAGAAAGACGAGCTGGCCACGTCACGGCCAAGCCAGACGACCAGTGGCCGTGCCACGGCCGGTCGCTCGCGCGGCCAGGCCACTCGCGGTTCCCGAGTCCATTTGAAGCCCAACTTAAACCCGCAGCCATCTTATGCAAGCCAAGACCTAATCCACGACCTAGGGGACTTGAAGACCTATATATACTCGTTGTTTAGGGTTTTTTTTAGGCATCACGAAATACTTTAAGTTACAGAATTCTTTTGGTGGCCGCGAATCCCTGATTCGTGGTTTTCACTTTGTTCTTCGAGGGAGATTGATTTCTTCTTGAACCCTCTTTGTTTCTTATCGATTTATACAAGTTATGCATTCATCAATCACATTTTCTACTTCTTCTTTCATGTCTGAGTAGTTTACTTTCATTGGGTGTTCTTTAAGGGGATCTATGGGGAATTTCATTAACTATTTTATTATGGTTTTCTTTCTCACCATACTCGTTCTTATTGCATGAGTCTAGCGTCATGAACTAGAAGTCTGATCGCAGGGTCTTGAGAGCGACTAACGTCCTGAATCTCAGATCCAGACCATAGTAGGGTAGAGAGCATCCTTCAAAAGATGTCTGAATGTTTATTGTCCCGATCTTATTGCGTGTTCGTCTAGGACGCAGGATACGATAGTATACCTGCGAAATAGACGTTCACAGATCGATCTTGCTTGTCAGAGTTAGGTCGTTAAAACCAGTGAATCAGTTTAGGGAAAATCGCCTAGTCTCGTTTGCTTAACTTTTGTGAGTTTGATTTCTAGTTAGACCCCCATAGATTTCCCGAGAAGATCCCCAATGTGTTTCTCCATCTGCTTTTCAATCGAGATTTATGCACTTCAATATTTACTTTTTCTGCACTCCTCATCTGATTTCCTTTTTACAAGCTTTTAAGTTAATTTTCCTTTTCCTGTTGGTTATAGAATTGATTGACAACCTCTTCTATATAAAATGTAATTCTGCTTTCTTTCTTTTCTGCAAAAACCGTGACACAATCCCCAAAACTCCAATTTCTTGCGTCTTTGGTTGCCCTGATTTTCTATTTTGCAGATGACCTCCTCCCTGTGGTTCGATACCCTAAGTACTACAACGCACGCTGTGCACTTGCAGCTTAGGGTTCTACAAATTCAAAGCTAGACGAGTCACCAAAGAAATCCTCCAATCTTGGACGACTATTTAGACCCCATCACATCCGCGTTGGTTTCAAGATCTCTTTGATGATGAGAGAGGTGTGTCCTCTTTTTGCTAATTTCTGTTGAGTCTCTTGCTTGTGAGATGTTTGGGCATGTTTTGTTTCTTTGTTTCCCCTTTCTTTGGGACCTTTGGTTGACAAAGTGTTGCCTTGTGTTGTTTGCTTGTAAGTATGTTGTGTACTCTTTGAACTCTTATTTTCTAATATTACTCAAATGACAAAAAAAAAATAACAATCTTTATTTTGAAAATTGTTTAGACCTTATGAAGCTTTTTTTTAGAATGCAAATTTAGATTCTAAAATGTTTTATACCTTATCTAAGATTTTAAATCTCTAAGCACATATTCATATTTTGGCGCCATTGCGAAAGAACAATATTATTGCCTCCAAATTCGATATTAGAATCTAGTCAAGATTCTTTTTAATTTTTGATTTTTCATGTATATCAATCAAATCCAACCTCTATGGAACACCAAAAAACAGATTTTCTAGACTCACCAGCTTCAATTAGCAGCCAAGCTTTCTCATCCGTTACTTCTCCAAAGGGCTTCGACAAGCAAGGAAAACATTAGCGCCCAAGCTCAATAGTTGGATACTCTCGACCCACTGGCTTACTTACTGCAAGACTCTCGCATTGGTACCAATCTACCAGCACATGTGGAAGTTTTGAGGTGATCCTAGCCTCATCAAGCTATAACAGACTTCGAATCCTCTCAAGATTGAGCTGCTTATCGCCTACCTTCACCACAACGATAACATTATCTGAACAACCCATTGCTCATAGACTAGTTTTGCAAAATCAATTTCGTGGTTTGCATACAGAATACCCGATGGAGCATATCAATTTCTTTGAAGATCTTTGCAGCACAAGCAGGTTTCAATAGAAGGTTTGCAGATTATCAAGTCGAGCTAAATATTTTAACAAAGCGTTTTATTTGAGGTATCCCATATGTAAGTAAATATTTATATAACGATTCAGTAATTCTAATTGGGGGAACTGAGTTTACATAATCTAGATCATAAAGGTAGCTCCGAGCACTCCATGCCAACTTGTGTGCTTTTGTGTTCTGTGCGCGTGGGATATGCGAGATAAAAAAAGATTCAAATTCCTTTTTACTTCTCTCGCATTCCTCCAGGTGTAGTGAGAAGGCTGGCCATTCCTCTGGTTTATACACCATATTCACCAAATCGGAACAGTTAGTGACAAATGTCACTGTTAATCTCCTAGTGATGAGCATGCAATGCATAGCCCATATCAAAGTCTCCAGTTTTGTGTGTAAAAGGGAGATGCTTCGTCGTACATTTTTTTACACCCATTAGAGTTCCATCCGTGCCAACCCCCTTCCAATACCACCCTAAACCAGCATCGCAAACCGTCAATAGGATGATTATGTAATAATGGGCTCTGTTGTTATGGCTCTGCCACTATTCCGTCAGCTTGCGCCATCTCCCGTGCTATTGCTTCTGTTGTTGCAATCCTCAACACTTCACGAGGATCCTGTTCTATATTTGAGAAAAACTTATCATTCATTGCCTTCCAAATGAACCATAATAACCATGGATATACCTTCATTTCATCGGCTCTAGGTAGATTCCAAAACAAATGTGTCATATTAGAGTATAAGGCATCCCTCGGAAATCTGTGCAAGGAGGTGAGAAACGCTGATAATGCCTAGACTTGTAAAGCCGGGGGACCTTCAAATAGGGTATAGTTTATAGTTTTCCTCTCTGCTCCACATCTTCCACATTGAGGATCACGGTTAATACCTCTGCTATACAACCCGATAGAACCTGCCACAAAAAAATGTTTCATCTTTGGTGGGCACTTAACCTGCCACGGGTGGGCCTGTAAATTACTTAAGTCAAGGGCGAAGTGTCGAGAAAAATCGCCAATAGATGAAAAATACTATGTAATAGTATAACCAGACTTGACTGTGTATCTTTCCGATTTTGTAAATTTCCAACCCATTGTGTGTGGTCTATTTTTCGTAGTAAAAATATATATTTATTTTAGAGAGTCTAATTTAGCTTAAATTAGACACACTTTTTTTTGGTTTAAAAGAGAGTATAATTTAGTTAGTTTTTTTTCTTTTTTATACGATTAGATGAAAATATATTGGTGAAACAGAACGAATCAATCGAAACTGAGATCGAAACATCCATCCGAAGATGGAGTTTGGGCAAAAAAACACCTAAGAATCATCTACGTTGACGACGACTCCCACTGTCTGCGGTCGTTCCAATCATGCACTGCTACAAAGATGAAGGGTCGACCATGGGTGTTAACCTCAACACTTTGGTCCAAGCTTGTTCTACATGCGGTATTGGAACTCCCTAGATCGTTCATTGAGGGTTGACCTTAGTACCCTATCTCTGCAGTCTGTACTCTCGTGTTTGACGGCTTCCACTTAAACGTACAAGTGAAACAGTTATGATTTTTGGGGAAATTTGCATAATTGCAAAACTTGTGTATAGTTTGCCAAAATGCTACAACTTTTTTTTCTTTTTCTTAGTGACATATTTATAATAGTTCATTTAAATTAATTAAAAATAGTTGATTGAAAAAAGGCAAAAAAACAGAAAGGGCAATTCTAAAAAATATCAAGAAAATAAGTTTTTTTCTAAAAAGTACCATCGCTATTTTTTTCTTCTAAAACTACCACTACAAAAAAAACTGTCAATACAAATTAGCCACGACTTATTCGTTGCTACATCAAAATAGCTACAAAACAGGTCAATCTTAAATTTTGTGGTAAATCGTAACAATTCGTGGCTAGATTGACACGAAATTAATTTTGTGACAATTTGTGTCTTAGTTACCACGGATAGCCACGACTACTTGTTGTGGCTATCTATCTTTAGGCCATAAAATAAGTCGTGGCTAGTTGTAGCACATTCAAACCCTAAACCTCAAACCCTAAACACCAAACCCTAAACCCAAAATGCAAATCCAAAATTCTACTCAAACCATAAACCGTAAATCATAAAATTTAAACCTTAAACTTTAAATTTTTAAACACAAATATCAAATCATAATTAACCAAACCTTTTAAAAAACCACTTCAAACCCTTAGATTTAAACTTTTATATACCAGAAAAATACCACACTTATAAAAAAAAACATATATTTTGTGTCGGTACTTAGCATATATTTGTCCAAACTTGTATAGAATCAATATATTCTCCAACAGTTATAATAAATTTCAAAAGTTTCAAATATAAATCATATTCTAAATATGAAACTCTAAACCCTAAACATAACTAAATTCTATATATATCAAAAATTCAAAACCCACACTTATAAAAGATTTTTAAAATATTCAAAACTAATCATTTTCTAATCACAAATCCCAAATTCCAAATCCTAGACTCAAAATCTCAAATCTTAGTCTCAACCCCTAAATTATGAACTCAAATCCTTATATAAACTTTACACTCAAACATAAAACCTAAATCCAATGCCAAAATATGAATGATATTTTCTAATTATCTTCTATATTTTTATCATTTATCCCAAATCCAAAAACTTAAATCTCAAATCCAAAATTATGACTCTTTAAAATGCAGATAAAACAAAATTAAGACAAAAAAAAAATGGGACGTACATAACAAAGAGAATAAAAAAACTGATTTCTCATTGGCTAATATAGAGAGACAAGGATCACACTTCTTTTATTATCAGCCGTTGATAAGATTAAATCTAAGGAACACAAACATTCCCCTTTTTGTGTTCTCCTTCTTCTCGCGTATTCTCTTTTCTTCTCTTCCTTCTCTTCCTTCTCTCTCAGTTTCCATCGCAGCATCAGAATAAATTCTTCTACGAATAAGTCTATGTCGCCTAAGGTGGTTTACAATCGCTGGGACAGAGATGAAGGCACACAGACGACGAAGATCGTGAGAGGACCGCCCTTACTTCCTTTTCTTTTATTGGTCTTAATCGACGATTTTTGTTCTTCGTTGGTTAATCGGTAGAACCTCCGGCGGCGAATAGGTGTGGTTAATCGGTGGAAACAGCGCTGCGGAAGCTCGGCACTCGGCGGAAGCAGTCATGGGGGTTCACGGCGAGTCCTTCTCTGCTCGATTTCACAGTCGCATCTTGGCGAGTGGCCGCAAATTGCAAATCTCATGGCGGCGGGTTCTTCTAGGGTTTTCGGATGTGTATTCTCGCTGGTCTTTATGGGTTTCGCTGCTTGTCTGGAGCGTTTTTCGGTGGTCGTCAGTCTGGTTCCGGTGAGGATGGCGGTTCTTTTTTGGAGATGCCATTTTACCGGCGGCGGTCTCCCCCGAGTTTTATTTTCAGTTTTTTGTTTAATGTTTTTAAATTTAATAATTTATTTTTTTTTAATATTTTTTTTTTAAATAGCCACAACTATATTTGTGACTATTGGTGGCAGGCTAATAGCTATGGTTAGGTTGTGGCAATTCGTGGCGAATATAGATACAAATACGGACGTATCTATTTGTGGTAATTAGCCACAGATTTTGGGCGTGGCTATGTTGTGGCAAGGTAGCTACGAATAGCGACGTGAGGCAGATAGCTACGAGCTCAAAGCTACAAATTTTTGTTATGTTTAGTCGTGGCTAATGGTCAAATAGCCACGGAAAATTGACTATAGCTACAACTAAATTTGTAGCTAAATACAGTTTTTCTTGTAGTGTACCATGAAAACTACCATAAATGAAATTTTTTAAATATACCATAAAACTAAAACTAAATCCTAAACCCAAAAATCTAAATTCTAAATTCTTAAAAACTATATCTTAAACCCGAAATATTAAAATCAAACTCAAATATTTAAATTATGTACTCTTATAAATAATTTTTAAAGTTTATGCTATTTTTGGAAAAATGTATATTTGGAAGAAAAAAACTTAATAATGATATTTTTGGAACAAAATCTTATTTTAATAGTATTTTAGGGTATTTTTGAAAAAATAATACCAATATTTTATTTCCAGAAGAAAATTAAAAGGCAATAACTAGTATATTGTACTGACCATCTTAAATCCAGGGTATTTTTTAAAAATTAATACCAATATTTTATTTCCCGAAGAAAATTAAAGGGCAATAACTAGTATATTGTACTGACCATCTTAAATCCAGATTGAAACTTCCATAATCGATCGAAAAGGCATGTAGAGAATATTCCATTTGAACTCCAATTCCAACTTTTTTTCTTTTTTTTCAATGGTTCCAACTCCACTTTTGTTAACAGAAATGGAATGAACGGATCAGTAATATAAAGGGCTTCATAGTGTATATACATCATGCAACCACGACTTTTCGAGGTTTGAATTAGTGAACAAAAGAATAACACATAAACAAAAGTTCCACTTTGATGGTTGGTGCATTGGTTTTTTTAGTTGCCACTGGAATTTATTATTACTAAGACTTTTTCTTTATTTTATTATTATTATTATTACTATTTTTTGTCAAACAATTAAGAGACTTCTTCTTTATCAAACTTTTTCAAACAAAGTTGTAGCGTCATGATCACAATCCACGTAGGCCCCAAAACTCGACTCGCACGCTATACATTCGGGAAAACGGCCAATTCGTACACTTATATAAGTGTAGCGGATTAGAGTCTGAACAATTTTGGTGTGCTAATTAGTATTCCAATTCCTAAATTTTTAAATATTAGTACATGAATTTTGTGTTGTCTAGCCGAAAACAACATTGACCAAATTTCTGTTAGTCAACATTTCCATTCCATTAACGATGATGACTCACCCGCCAGAAAGTTGGCTTATTCGTACCTCAACTCTTGGCAGAGGTGCCAATAAGACACTGAACAATTTTGGTGTACTAATTCATACCTGAACTCTAAAAAATTTGAATAGTCAAACATGAACTTTATTTCGTTTGACCGAAACCAGTATTTTAAAAACCGGATCGGACGGGTTCGACCATAAACCAAAAACATACACGGATTGGGTAACATTAAAACCCACATAAGGTTGAACCGGTTACCGTCTTTACACCAGTAAAAAACTGAAAACCGACAATCCAATCGAACCATATTATACCAGATTCATTTAAAAATGAAATTTTTTATTTGTTAATTAATGATTATAATCTGAATTCATTATGATTAAAACTTTATTTGACCGGTTTTCCCATTAATTATTATTTTTTTTGTTTTTTATAATATTAGGATCTACTGGTTTTCCCATTAATTATTTTTTTTGTTTTTTTTATAAAATTAAGATATGTGTCACTCATATATATATAGGTTTCTAAATAAAAAAATATAACACCAGGAAGCTAATGTAATAATATTGGAATCTATTGCTATTTTTCACTTTTAAATCAAACCACCAACGATATTGGAACCTATTATTTTTTATGAGAAAAACAGAATCTATCAAAGCTATTATTTTTTCAAATATTATTGAATCCGGTTAAATATGGTCGAATCATATTGACCCACGACCCAAAAGTTTTTTCGTTTTAATCAGTGGTCCGCTTTTAAAAACATTGGCCGAAACCAATATTGATCTGAATTCCATTAGGAGTTGGGATACTAATTAGCACACCAAAATTGTTCAGGCTCTAATCCGCTACACTTATATAAGTTTGGATACGAATTGCCATTTCCCACTATACACTCATGTATTCATAAGTCTCAACAAAGAAACATGCATCTCAAGCAAAAGGCAACCATAGTCATTTTCCTTAATCATTCTCACATCCTAGTTCTAGGTTCGTATACGTGTATATATGGTGCTATATATATAATTATAGCAACCAACACGCAAACAACATGCAGATACAATGACAGAACTAGATTTTTTTTTTATCGAAGTCACTAATATGTAAAACACTAAATATACAAATATAATACTACGAAATATGTTTTATATAGTTTTGTTTATGGATTTTTATTATAATTATGGGTTCATTTTATGTGATTTAGATTTTAATGTGAATTTGGGTTATATTAAAAAGCTCAAATAAATATTTTCAATTGGTGTAAGATAGATTTAGGACGTTTGGTTTAAATTTATAGGGTCAGTATAAATATTTTAATTGAGTCCATATAATAAAATCTTAAAAAATACATTAAATAAATTAATTTTATAGGGTCAGTTGACCCCCTCCTTATCAAGTGCTTCCGCCACTGTGTAGATATACTTAGATTAATCCTAGCTAAGCTAGTAGCAGAAGTTGGAAGTAAAGCGGAATGGAAAGCACGAAGACATCCTTACTTTTGATTAAATTCGATGAACACGACATCATATTGGATATGGTGAAAGAAGCATATCGATGGTGGCCTTGATCTGCGACAGATCAACTAGAGTTTAGGGTTGACGATTAGAAAGGGAAGAAGAAGAGGTAGACCTAGGGTTCTGGTGTTAACACTAATGACAGCAACTCGAGCCGGCGAATTCCCAGAAGAAAAGAGTCGGATTTGGCAGCTGGCAATTCGTGGCATCGCTTAGTGGTGCTAGGACAGCGCGACAGCTAGGGTATAACAAAAGGGGTTCAGACTCTGGGAAAATCTAAAGTATCTTTTATTTTTGTATTGTTTTCGCATGTAATCGTAAATTTAATAATGTTTTGCTCTGTCATAATAGTTTACTTGTTGGGTTTAAGGGATGAATCAAAAGGGTTTAATCATTCATTTTAGGTTTTTAGACATAGGATAATTATTTGAGTTCTTCGTTCTTTGCTTGTTCATACCGCATGGTTCTTGATTGATCACCTAGTAATTAATCTTTGGAACATAAAACCACTTGCATGTTGAATTTATAAACTAGAACTAGATTAGACAAGCAATTATGCTATAATCTGCGAAAACTGAGTTATAGAGCTTTGTGAGCGCTAATCGAACTTACATTCACTGCGTGTTTAATCTCTTAAATGCCAGAAAAAGTTGAGTAATTATATTGTTAGATAGTTAATTCTGCAAGAATAGATTAATTATTCATCTGTGCTCGAGTAATAGAACCTAAATATATTTATCTAACTAATCTTGTCTAATTATTTGCTTGAAACGATCTATGAACCCTAGAGATATACATTCTGCCCAACAACATTTTATATTGATTTCTTGCACCGCTTTTACAATTTTTGTTTTGCTTAAACCGTGACAAACAACTTTTCATTCTGATCACCCTAGATAGAAATCATTTATAGAATTCTTAAGTTAGCAACCAGTCTCTATGAATTCGATCTCTTAATATATTATTGTGATTATTGTTCACTTGCAACTTATTTTTGGGGTAAAAATTGGAGTTGAATTATTCCTTATAATGTTTTTAGCGCTGTTGCAGGGAATTGATTTGCTACTTTCAAATTCCTGATCTGATTTTTTCTCTAGGACACGTTTTTATTTTTTGTTTTTCTTAGTGAAGTTCTAATGTCTTATTCTTCTGTTGTCTCTTGTTTCAGGAGCATGACCACTAGGAGCAATGTTTCTAAAGTTTAACACCTTTACAAGAGATCAAAAGGCTTGAAGGGGGATTCATTTTTGATTTGGAAGATGGATATTGTTCTAGGGTGACGCTTTCATTAGGATGAATTAGTTCTCTGTTTTTTCTGTTTTTATTGGCATGTTGCTAGCACTGAAGTAGGATAATCATCACTCACTAAACTTGGTCGATTGTTTAGAATTGAAATTGATAGGCTATATATATGGAACTCGAAAGCTGAATCTATACATTTTAGTGAGCACATCGAAACTTGTATTTCATTGATTTTTTATTGATACTATTTGATGCAAGAATATGATTTATATTCATTATTATAAGTTGGTTTTCGCCACAAGAGTGGATTTATCAAATATTAGGGTCTCAGCTTTAGGATGAAAATATCTTTGATTGCCTCTAGTTGTTGATTTATGATAACATGCATATTTTACCCATTTTTACTATCATAAGTGAGTGTTTTAATAAGCATTTCACTAAGGTTTTAATGCATAAACACTAGATTTCGAGTATTTGGTTGTTCAAGACTCTTTTCAGGTAAACTTAGCAAAAGACGCTTATTTTGGAGCCAAATGGACATTTCCGGAAACAGTGCTCGAGGAGAAAAGTTCAACATCAAACGAAGGCCTTTCCACCACAAGATCAAGCTCATATTTGGAGACAAGATAGCCTTATCAACTGCCTTTCACCTCGAAGTGGTTTGAGAACAATCCCACGGTTGGATCTCAAGTTACAGAAGAAGCAAGAAGGTCCGTCAAGCACCCGGAAGGACGAGCTGGCCGCGCCACGGCCAAGGTAGACGACCAGTGGCCGCGCCACGGCCGGTCGCTTGCGCGGCCAGGCCACTCGCGGTTCCCGAGCCCATTTGAAGCCCAACTTAAACTTGCAGCCGTCTTATGCAAGCCAAGACCTAATCCACAACCTAGGGCACTTGAAGACATATATATACTCATTGTCTAGGGTTTTTCTAAGCATCACGAAATACTCTAAGTTATAGATTTCTTTTGGTGGCCGCGAATTTCTGATTCGTGGTTTTCACCTTGTTCTTAAGGAAGATTGATTTGTTCTTGAACCTTCTTTCTTTCTCATCGATTTATATAAGTTATGCATTCATTAATCACGTTTTCTACTTCTTCTTTCATGTCTGAGTAGTCTATTTTTGTTGGGTGTTCTTTAAGGGGATCTATGGGGAATTTCATTAACTGTTTTTAAACCGAATGTTTAGGCCGAAGATTAGGGTTTTCTGTCTCACCATATTCGTTCTTATTGCATGAGTCTAGCTAGCGTCATGAACTATATTCTGATCGCAGGATCTTGAGAGCGACGAATGTCCTGAATCTCAGATCTAGACCAAAATAGGGTAGAGAGCATCCTTTAAAAGATGTATGAATGTTTATCGTACCGATCTTATTGCGTGTTCTTTTAGGACACAGGATACGACAGTATACCTGCGAAATAGATGTTCACAGATCGACCTTGCTTGACAAAGTTAGGTTGTTAAAACCAGTGAATCAGTTTGGGGAAAATCGCCTAGTTTCGTTTGCCTGACTTTTGTGAGTTTGATTTCTAGTTAGAACCCCATAGATTTCCCGAGAAGATCCCCAACGTGTTTTACCCCATCTGCTTTTAAATCGAGATTTACGCACTTCAATATTTACTTTTTCTGCACTGCTCGTCTAATTTCCTTTTTACAAGTCTTTAAATTTATTTTCCTTTTCCCGTCGGCTATAGAAGAGATTGACAACCTTCTGTACATAAGGCATGATATTGCTTTCTTTATTTCTTGCAAAAACCGTGACACTTACCCCAAAACCCCAGTTCCCTGCGTCTTTGGTTGCCCTGATTCTATGTTTTGCAGTTGACCTCCTCCATGTGGATCGATATCCTAAGTACTACAACGCACGCTGTGCACTTGCAGCTTAGGGTCCTACAAATTCAAAGCTCGACGAGTCCTCAAAGAAATCCTCCAATCTCGGACGACTATTTAGACCCCATCAATTTATGAATAGTTTAAACCATGAACCTCCAAGAATTTTTTGAATGCCCAACTTTTTAGTTATACGTTTTATTTTATCATTTTTTTGCACTGATTTGCTCGAACTAAAATCTATATTTATGCTTAGCTCTATTTTCTACTTCAATATTACCGTGCACAAATCTTTGTGGATTTGATACCTAGAATATTACAACTGAGTACTGACCGCTATGCACTTGCATCATTCTTTGTGATTTTATTTTAGGGTTAAAACCTTACACACATCAACTTGAAGGGAATAAGGTAAAACAAATACAATATATCGTCGGACTTAGCTAAAAAAAATACGAAGCCTTTTTTCATTGAAGGGAATAAGGTATTTATAGAAGCTACTTGACTCGGGTAGTATATCCGGTCGTATACATGGTCTTCGGGTCGGATGTCAGATCCGTTGAATGGATCTTATATTGAGTACTCGGTGCTTTCACACCTAACTCTGATCGCCTAAATGTCAGATCTTCGGGTCGGATGTCAGATCCGCATCTGCCAGCTGCTCGGCAAAACCTTCCCATAAATCTTATCGCCTAAATGTACAGCGTTAGGTGTGGCGTGACAGACCCCCATACTTTTATCTTTTTTAGGTATCATGAGTTGTCACTTGCACATATCACATCAGAAAATAAAGCATTAAATGAGGTGGTCATTTCATAGTACGCGAAAAGAACATGAGTTTGAACATATTTTTATTGTCGAATGGTGGGAAAATAGTAAGTATTGAGCATTTTTATCCAGCCTAAATGGAAATACGTGTCTAGCCTGATTCCTTTGATACATGAAATCGTGATGTAGTGGTTCCTTGGTTGTCTGTCACGTATCGGGATGGGGGAAGCTCTGTTATGGACCACTCACTCATGTGTTCCGCTCATTCCAAATGACTAGCACATAGACGAAACTAGAAAATCTGGCATGTATTGGTATTTTTGTTTAGTCTGACCATTCAGTCTTTAGTCCATATTTTACTGGATAGTGTGGTCACACTGCCGGAGAACAGGCGTCTAAAACTAGGTGGACTTATTTCTCGAGTTATTTGGTCCATTGTAGTGGAAGCTCAAATACTTCTTATAGTCGGTGCAAAACCATAATTAAACAAGTGACAATAAAATTTTTGTTTAATCTAAAATATATGTGACATACAAAATTCAACAAAACTAAAAAATATA
Source organism: Alliaria petiolata (assembly GCA_020283515.1). Classification (NCBI taxonomy): domain Eukaryota; kingdom Viridiplantae; phylum Streptophyta; class Magnoliopsida; order Brassicales; family Brassicaceae; genus Alliaria; species Alliaria petiolata. The sequence goes on from JAHZTW010000001.1 coordinate 118,082,670, forward strand.
AAGAATTCGTCTAATCTAAAATATATTTGACATACAAAATTCAACTAAACTAAAAGATAATATTTATCTTTAGTAATTAATATATTCTAAATATTGGTAAACATGTGTTAAAAATCTAAATATTGTTAACTTTTTTTTAATCTTTTTTATGTATGCAGTGGTCGAGGCAGAAAATTTTATTTATCAGATGCAAAAAGGTTATATATAAAGAAATTGACAAAAATATGGTTTCAAATATATTATACATGAACATGTGAGATGTTTTATTTGTTTTAATTTTTTGGTGAATAATAAATTAAAAAAACACAGACAATGAAAAGGAATAACGAAAGGGAAGGGTTTGTAGAATTTGATTTGTTTTTTTTAATTTTTATCAGCTAATAATTAATTGAAATTATTAAAAATGATGAATTAGTTTTTTTGTATGTAAAATAGAATTAAACTAAAATTGAGCTCAAAATCAAAATAAAATCAATTACTAAATTTAAATATATTTTTTGTTTTTTCATATTTTTAATTTTTCTTAATAGGATCTACAAATTTTTTTTAATTAGAATCATAACTAATATTAACAAAAATAAACATATAATTTTCTAATTAAGTGGAGTCAGCTGATTCCACTTTCACCTTAGTGCCTCCGTCCCTCTATATAAATATTTGTACTTTTTTATTAATATTTGTTCATTTCATATTTTTAAAATAATACTTTCAAATCATATGAAAAGTTAGTAAGAAAAATGTTTTTATTCAAATTAAAGTTCGAACCGAACCCATATCTTCTTCACTCTATCTACTGCACTGTACAAAAGATTGAGAACAAGTGGATAGAGAAAGGAAGAGCCACGTTGCGACACAAAACCATGCAATCTTCAGTTTGTATTTCTTCGACGCGTGTCACTGTCTTTCTTTGTGCTTTTCTCCGATTTGTCTCTCTGAAAGAAGTTTTGTCTCTCTCTCTCCATATCTGGTCATTATTCTCACCTACTTCTGCTGAATCTGCCATGAGTTCTTTGCTTTCGTTCCTGCAGCCTAAACAGGTTTGTTCACTTTTCTGGTTAATTTGTCCCTTGGCCATCTCAAATCCCTAAGTTTTCATCTGTTTAAACTGATTTAGTTCGCCAATTATAGTGGAATATTAGATGCCCTTAACCATTTTTCAGAATATTTTTGTTTGATCAAAGATGAAACTTGCGGAGTTTGATAGCTTTTCTTAATTGGGTTTGCATGTAGTTTTTGAGTCTGTATGTTTTCATTTCTCCCTATATATATGTTTCTTCTTTAAGTCCCAAAATGATTCATTTGGGATTAAGGTTGTTGTTTTTAATGGAAGATGATAGATTTTTGCTTTTCTCGAATCTCTTGTCTGTGAAAAACGGCTGCCTTTTTATCTCTATTATGAGCTAAGAACATACCCTTTTGATTCTGTGTTCTTGGCAGAATTGAAGATACTGCCTTGAGTCAAACAATGGAGAAATATGAGTCAAATCAAAGTGAAGGCAAGATAAGTTGGATTTGGAGTAAGGCAGTAAGTGTCGGGAAGAAGGTTCTAACAGCTGGTGTTGTAGAGTCTTCAGCTCCACTCCTGTTTCCTCCACTTGTTGTCGCATCTACTATCGCCTTCATCTCCTCGGTTCCTTTCTGTCTCTTCTTGGCTAACTATGCATGTACTCAAAAGCTTATGAGTACTCTTCTTCCTACTAATGAAGAAACGGGTGGGATTGAGAAGGATGAATATGGAGTTGAGTACAACAAGCTTGGTTATCGTGAAGTCGAGGCCGAATTTGATGAGGCTGAACCAATTCTCATCCAGAGTGAGGACGATGAGGAGATGGCGAAAGAGTCGACGAGGTTGGTAGAGAGAATTAGGGACAAGGGTCGAACTGAGAAAGAATTACAAGATGTTGAATCAGAGAAGGTTCAAGATCAGCCTGGAAAGCAGGAAGCGCCTGAGACTGGGCGTGAAGGTTGTTTGCGATGATTATAGAAATGTTAGTTTGCGTGAAATTGCTTACCTAGATTCATATTTTTTTTTTGCAGGGGAGCTTGGGGGCACTACAACTGAAGCTTCTACGTTGAAAGATGAGGATACATCTTCCAATGAGGTTAAGACTTAATCATATCATCTTGTGAGTTAATAGCTGAATGATAACATAACAGAACATCCCCCGCTTCTAGTAGAGTGTTGTTACTTGCCCACACATTGATGTTACTGAATTTGTTTCACGGTTGAATATTCGGCCTACTAATATGATTATGTTGGTGAGTGATCCACTTTCACCTTATATCTTAATGGTATTGTTTATTTCTGTGGGTGGTCTTGTGGATCTTTGTGGTTGAATTCCCTTTAGTGATTTTAAGGTCATTCTTTGTGTTGACACTATCCAAATGGTTCTATAATTTGTGTTAATCTCTGTTCAATCCCACATGGACTATGTTGATACATTATTAGACTCTTAGAACTCTTAGATAGATTTAAAGCAAAAACAAAAATCATAACTTTTTCAGGTGGAAGGAACTCTTAGATGTTGGTTAGCGTGCCAGTTATAGTTATGATTTGAAGATCCATAACATCTAAGTGAACATAAAATCAGTTCTATATATGGGTTTGATAGTGATTGGTATTAGCTTCAAACCATAACTATTACTATAGGCTGCAAAATATGGCCCACCTGAATTTTTTTTTGAAGCAATGCACACGTGGACCAATTGTATATGTCTTTGATCACTAGCTTTACCAGGCTGGACATCCTCACCTTGATTTGTCTTAAAGTCCTATGCATGTAATGCTTGAATTGAAACTTAGTTTATAGGTTGGGTCCAGCGGAGTTGAGTCGGTACGTCCTTAAAACGGGTTATAAAGTTCTGTATACATCATAATCAAGGTGAAGTCGGAATTATGGAATTTAACAATCCTAAAATGAATCTCATTTGACTCAACGTGACGGTAGTTTTAGTTTGACTGACTGAAATTATTTTAAAATATTCTCTGATATCTCTTGACCAGCCGGTAGACCAAGCTGTTAATGCGCCACGTGGAACCGGGGAAGAGAAACGAAAAAACACAACTAAGAAAAAGAAAAAAACCGGGCGTGCAGGTAAACCGGTTTGACTCATCATCTAAAATGTCACGTTTTGGGTTCTTATGCAAACGGTTCATTGCTGATCTCTTTCTTTGTGCCATTAGTTAGATGTGGTGGTTTAGAATGCTTTTGTTGGAGATGTCTTGAATCAGTTCTTGGAATTATATTTTTTTCAATTGTGATGCACTCTTAGTAGAGTCTAATCGTTCTGCATTGAGTTTGATGAATCTAAATGTGTATGCTTTTGATGAATCTTAGAGAAACATTGGCATTTGCAGGTGTATAGTGAGGAGAAAATATGGGAGAAGATGGAGGCATTAAGGAAGGTAGTAGGATACAGTGTTGCAAGGCGTGCAACCTACGCAGGGGAGTTGAAGGCACTTTATGTCTTTACGGGCGTGGTCGAGCCTCCTCGGTCAAGGTTGATGAACCAGGACAGTCATGACATTGCTAATGTTAGTGTTAGACTTCGTTTCCTTATGTCTGTTATTGGAATAAATTAGTTTGATGGTGTGCTTGTGTACTAACTTCGAGACTCTTTTTTAGGTCTCAAACAAGTGTTGTGTAGCAAATCTCAACTTTATCTGTATTTTTCTTTTAGTCCTTGTTTTATTAGTTCTTGAGTTGCAAATTATCACACTCTTTCCATTCTACAATTTTATTTTACTCACCTTTAAACTATTTTTATTTTTTCTCTGAAGTAGTATTTTATCTATCAACCATATTGAGAATAAGATTAATTGTTGGAAGTTGTTTTCTCATTGATTAGATAAGTTTCTTATATTGGCCAAACTACAAGTTGATCATAAACCTAATTATGTAAAAGGAATACACTCAACAGAGATATTAAAGGATATGAAGGAGTGGCTTGGAAGGGCTGATTGGCTGCAGGCTGAGCTCTTAAAGAATGTACAGTAGTATGTAGAACCAAGCTCAGCCTACAACCTTTGAAAAGTATTTCAACTGTTTGGTTTGGTAGCCTTACACCATTTTACAATCTCATGATGATATTGTATGCAAACCAGAATAACCGAACCAGTGGAACACTTTATTCACAAAACAAAATCAGTTTTCGACATTGCGATATTTGTTACATGAATATCTAATAGCTGAGCTGAAATGAAATTAAGACAACATACTTTTCATTGAGACGATGAAAGCATCAACAATGCGGAGCCATGCTCGGCGCCAAGGACAATCAAAGCACATAAGTAAAAAAATGCTTATCACTGCGGTCACATAAGTTGAAGCAGTACTAATATAGAAGACCAACATGTTAATAGTAGCTTCATCGTCTTCTTCTTCTCCTTCATTATCTGCTTCATCTGAGCTTCTCTTAGCCTCGCAGCTTACCTGGGTTGGTGGTCCACAGAGAAGAGAATTACCTAAGTAGCTTTTCTCGTTGAAGGTGTTAAACTGAGTTCCTTGGGGAATGGTTCCTGATAAATTGTTGTAAGACACGTCGAACACAGCAAGCGAAGTAAGGCTGGTTAGTTGGTGAGGAATGCTTCCATGTAACATGTTGTAAGAAAGATCAAGGCTCTCAATATTTTTCAGATTGGAGAAGCTAGATGGTATAGAACTCAACAAGAAATTGTGAGATAGATTGAGAGCTCGTAGTTTCGAGAGATTACCAAGCTCTGTTGGGATAACACCACTTAATTCATTGTTTGATAGATCCATCCCATACATATAATCAAGTATTCCACCGCCGTACGCAGATCTTCCAGTATAAGAATCATACCTACGCTTTGCTGTAAATTTGATTTCAATTTCTTGAAAGGTAAAGTAGTATGCTATGAACTCTTGTTTCACAAATGTGGATTTGTAAAATCCCAGTAGAAGGGTTGTTAGAGCGAAAGCTGGTGGAGAGTAGATATCCTTAACCTCATCTTCTCCTGGTCCAAATGATAAATTATAAAGGCATGGAGGTATGAAACCATTGAGCTTGTTATATGAAAGATCTAAAAGTCTGATGTCTCTCAAATCACATAGCTGTCTTGGAATAGGTCCTGTGAAATAGTTCCCCCTCAATAAAAGAATATGTATATCCTGTGTATTGAAAAACCGCGGGATACTTCCAGAAAGTTTATTGTTCCGCATATCAAGTACTTGGACACTTTCCAAATATGTGTTCGGAATTGGCCCTGTGAAGTTGTTGTCCTGCAGGAACAAATGTCTCCCTCTCATACCATTAACGTGTGGCGATAAGGCTCCAGACAATAGATTTCCGGAAATTTCCAAATACCAAAGAGAAGGCATGAGCAACAAAGAAGGTGGCATTGTACCTTCTAACATATTGTTTGATAACAATAAGAAAGCCAACCGATATAACTTAGATATCCAACTTGGGATAACACCTGCGAGAGAATTATTGGATATGTCAAGAATTGACAATGTTCTGGAGCTAAGCAAATCAACTCTGATATTCCCTGTAAATAAGTTGTTATCCATTCTCAACACGTGCAGCAAAGTGAAGTTGGTTCCTCTTGGAAGAAAATGGCCACTAAATTTGTTGTGAGAGAGCTTCAAGTATTGTAGTGAAAAACAACCGGTGACAAAACTTCTAGGTAACTTACCAGAGAAGTTATTGTAAGACATGTCCAAGAATGTAAGGTTCTTCATATTACCCATAGACGATGGAAAATGCCCTTGGAAACCATTGTTCGAGCAATTCATATGTACCATATTCGGAAGCACACGACCAATATTATCATGGAACAACCCACCAATATCATTTGCTGAAAAATCCAAGACCTGCAAGTTATGCACTCTTGAAGGCATTTGAAAGATAGTGAATGAATTACTCTGCAACTGTAAGACTTCAAGTTCCGGATTATTCGCGAACAGCCATGTCGGAATGTTTCCGAATAATCTGTTGTCGGATAAATCAACTAGACGCAAGTTTTTCTGGGACACGAGAAAGGAAGGGATTTTCTCCAAGCTACAACATCGTAGCACAACAACACTCAGTTGAAATTTTGGCTGCCAAGTACTCTCTGTCTCTACTTGTACCATGTCAGATGTTGATGAAAGTTTGAATATCTTGAGCTTTGTGAGGTTGGCGAGTGGATTGAGCGAGAATAAGCTTGTGAAGTTGTTATATGTCAATGATAGATATTCGAGGGACTCGAGGTTACTGAAACTAGATGGTAGATTTCCACTAAATTGGTTGAATGAGAGGTCAAGAACCCGTAGCTTGTTCAAACAACCCAAGCAAAGAGGAATCTGGCCAACAAATTGATTTACACTGAGATCAAGCTCCCGTAGATTCTTCATTTCACAACCAGATAATGAGAATAATAAGAGCAGATGCATGGCTCTTTAGAATTCAGGAGACACTTCTCATACGTAAAATGTTATGTTGTTCACATATATAATCTTGGAGGTGCAGCAAAACAGAGTCACCTTCTATTGGTATAGGTCCCTGGAAACTAGTCCCAGCAAGACCCAAGACTTCCAAGTTTGTCAGATTCTTTAGTTCTGAAACAGAGTAAAGCCCAAAAGATTGTACCATACAAAATGATCACCACAGTCGAAATATAAATCTCCAATCATAACAAAAGAGGGTTTAAAAGAGAGCAAGCTTGCCTCGCAATTCCATTGAGCTAGGTAAATAGTTGTAACTTAGATCCAAAGCTTTCAGGTTTTTTAGGTGAATAAGCTCTGTAATAAGACAAAGAAACAGAAAGCAAGACACCTCTAATTAATAAGGACAAAAATCTTCGAGATAGCATAAAAAAATTCAACATTCATGTATGTTAAAGACTTTAATGTTATACTTTGAAGACAAAAGACAGTGACAGTTGACGTAGATGTTACCTGGCAAGGAACCGTTAAACTCGTTTTGACTCAGATCCAACAATTCCAAGTTTCTCAGCTTTTTTAATTCTGAAAGAAAATCCAAGAAAATGTAAGAATGATAATTAAGAAATAAAAAATTACAGAGACTGCAATACAAAAACCAAATGACCAAATATACATCACCAATAAGTATGTTGTGTTTGCACTTAGTTACATATGGAAAAACACACCTTTAAAAGGAAAAGGGCCATCCATGTAGTTACTCCGGATAAAGAGTGATGTAAGTGATGTTGCACCATTAAGAAAAGGAAATATGCTGTAGTTAAAATTATTTGTAGAGAGATCCAGAATCCTCAGGTTTCTTAATAGACTTAAGCTTTTAGAACCTGCAAACGAAAAAATCTTGTTAACAAAGTATACAAATTATAGCCCACCCTAATCACTTTGAAAAGTTCAATTATAAACTGTACTCTACCCTAAAATGGAACAAAGAAAACTTTAGAAAAAGAACGTGAGTAACCGTTATAATGAAATTTTGTACATAAGTAATCTAATTAATGATGCAGAAATAGGTACTATAAATAATTAACTTTTTGATTCAAGGGAAAAATCTAAGTACCATATTTTTAAATTTAAAAAAGTTTTGAATTTCAAGAATTAGATCAAAGAAAGCTCATCTAGAATTCTAAATCTTCAATGAAGGAAAAAATGTTTCCAAATAGAGACCGCAAGAAATAAAACTAAGCAGGGTGAAAAGGATGTTATACCTTCAACATCATCAAAGAAACCACTGAATTGGTTGCCTCCTTGCCATGAAAAGTTCAGAGTTCGAACCTCTTCAAAAGGATGCAGCAAAGAAAGATTTAGGAAAAACCTCTCTTTAAACATCGGCTTGCCAAAGGAAATCCCGATAACCCGACCACTTGAACGATTGCACTCAACACCGTTCCACCGACAGCAATCGCTCTTTGTGTCATTAGTCCAAGAAGGGAGAACAGAGCTCCCTTGTTCACTCTTTAGGATCATGGATTTCTTGAGCTCCCACAACGCTTTTCTTTCTTTCTGAATACAACTTTTGTATCCATGTAGCTGTCCCAATAGTAGTAACAAAACAAATATTAGATTTTCACCCAAGAACACTTTCCCTTTCATTTGATTGAGAAACATAAAAACAAGAACTAAGAAAATTGGATTGTATGTTTGTGTCCATTCGGTGGTCTATCCTTTTGAATTGTAATAAATAAAGTAGGTTTGGTGTCCATCAGAATAGACCCCATTCCAAATCCTTTTGATGTTTACAGCATACAGATTTGCAGTGTGAAAAAACCAAATTGTATATGATAAATATATTTGACCAAGTCATGTGGAAAAGTAGTCGTATTAGGTAAGACTTTCAAAGTTTCACTGCAGCACGAAATCACACATAGATTAAACCTTAAACTACTCGTATTAGGTAAGACTTTCAAAGATTTATGCTTAGTATTTTTATAATTTGCACCACGAAGGTTTAACATTTTTTTATTTTCTCTATCAATTGGATTAAATCAATAATATTATAAAGTTATCAACTATCAAAGGTTGACCCGTCTCCACGAGATAGCGTCATCAAATACTTACAAGACTGCAAAACTAAAAACTAGAGATTATCAGAAATGATCCTTCCTGCTACTAACAAGATAATTAACAAGCTCATCGTCATCTTCACACTATTCAAGCAGAGGTTTGTACGCAGGATTGTGATCCACTACTACTCGTAAAATCTTTGCAGCTTCATGACTCTGCCCTTCTTTGTACAAAGCGCTGCAATAACAACGCAGAAAAACAAACCTTTTGTTATTCACATTTCTCAAACAATTCAGTCCTCTGTATAAAAGTAGTACCCTGAAAGAAGTAACAATGCTTCAAAGTAATGCTCCTTGCTTTTAAGATCACCGGGCTCTTTCAGTTTCGCTACTCTCTCCAAGTGTATGATTCCGCTTTTCATATTTCCCTGCAAGAAAGCCCACACGGCTTCAAAATAGACTTTCTACGAATAAAAATGCAATACAAATATTCACAAAATCGAATTTTTTCAAGTAGTGAAAAGGTTACTAGAATTGCAGAACAAAGCTAAGAGACCATAAAGAACTAAAGATTTCTCATTCAAGACCTGAGGAACTTTCATGGTTATTATTTTCAAACCTGTTGTACGTATGCAGCACCAGCCCAATGAACATCCTTAGCATCAGATGCAGCGTCATCAAGAAGCTGCGAAAGAAACAAAATAATAGTGATGCTTAGTAAAAGAGTCCCAAGCACCTAATCTTACAACAAGAAGGGACAAATAATTCGATAGATATCAGAAAGAGTTATAGGCTGGAATTTCTAACCTTGGAGATAGCATGTTAACGTATATATTAGTATCCCTATAATTACGTTCTCTTTACTCCTGTGTATTTGCTTTCCTTATGTGTAGAGTCTCGCTTCTGTATTTAAACATAGTTGTATTCTTCAATAATAATCACCAATTCATCTTACGATAACATGGTATCAGAGCTTGATAGGTTCTAACCTATTCTCGCCGCCAGCAATTCTTCTTCTTCTTTCTCTTATTCTTCTTCTTCTCCTCCTCCTCCTCGTCGGTTCGTCTCTGTTTTTTTTCCTTCATTATTAGTCCTCGCATATCTTCAGTTCTCTTTTGCTTCATCTCACTATGGCCTCTAACTCCACTGCCGAAACAACTTCTGTGTTCAATTGGCAGAATCCGCAAAGCACACTTCTGTCTGTGAACATGTCCAGCGTAACAAAGCTCACAAATCAACTATCTCATGTGGGGATGCCAAGTTCGGGCTTCACTTGAAGGTCATGAATTACAACAATTCATTGATGCATCTGGTGATATTCCTTCTCCAACACTCACCGTCAATGGTGTTTCTTCCGCAAATCCGGCGTATGCTCTGCTCTCATCACCGCCAAACACCTTTTCAAAATTTAACCGGCAATGCACCGAATTTTCAAAAACTTCGCATCTTTGGGTGCTTATGTTTTCCATGACTAAAGCCTTATACATCTAACAAGTTAGATGCTCGATCGACACCTTATGTCTTCTTTGGTTATTCCATTACACAAAGCGCCTATTTTTGTCTAGATTGCTCTACTTCTCGGATTTATACATCTAGACATGTAATTTTCCATGAATCGGTTCTTCCCTTTTCAAAACCAACTAGGCAAATAGAAGAACTAGATGAAACTGCTTCTAACCCAGAATTTCACCCTCCTGGTTCTGTTATAAAGCTTTCCCCTACACAGGTTACTCCTCCTAATGTTACACCAACAACGGTTGAAATGCCTCCGTCAACACCGATTGTCTGCTCGTTTTCGCCACTGCCTGAATCTACTTCGCCGTCACCATCACCTGAAGTATCACCACCGGCAGATATCTCTCCCTCTCTAATCGTGGCAGCAGCACCAGCTCCTCCACCTTTGCCGCTTCCGACGAGAGCAAGCACCCGTCCACGAAAATTAGTTCAAAAATTGAACCTACATACCTATGTTCTTGAGCCACCGACTAGTATTCCGACATCACTGGCGGAAGCCTTGAAGTCGCCTTATTGGCGCAAAGCCATGAGTGATGAAATTGATTCTCAGATTAAAGAACATACATAGGATCTTACTAATGATTCTCATGCTTCTAATGTTGTAGGTTGCCGTTGGATCTTTACGATTAAGCGGAAAGCTGATGGTTAAACTGACTGATACAAAGCTCGTTTAGTAGCCAAGATAATGGAACCCTTGGATGGATTATGCTCTTTGTTGGTAAGTTGGATAGATCGGATAGATTGGATAGAGGATGGATCAATGAGACCGTCAAGAGATGCGGAAGTCTCTTGGTATTCTCCACTCCACGGAACCGAGGAAGTAACCCTTAACCACGGATCTTAGGAGGTTTGCTGCGTTTGGAAGTAACCCTTGCTAAACTCAACGAAATGTTCAAGATGAACAAAGAGATTTCTCTCAAAAGAAGATGATAAAAACTTGGATATTTTATTAGAATGAGTTTTACAAATATTTATAGAATTCGTACTACGGAAAAAGAAAAGAGAAATAAAGTTTGTGGATTTTCTAAACATAGAAAATGAAAATAGAAGACTAGAATTTATTCCTTGGTCAAAGACCCTTGAATTCACGCGTCTTGCTTAATTTAACCCTTCGGCTGCCATGATCCTGGACGCGTCCTTGTTTCGTTCGATCATGCCTCGTACCGGATGGAACAAACATATGCGTTCTCGGCCATAATGCAGTCAGCTTGGTCAAACCGAGTTATCTCACGTTCGATCTCTTTCTTTAATCCTTTAGCTCGAGTAGAAAGCTTTTGACCGGAAGAAAAGTCGAATGGATCGGGAAAATACTTATCGTATGAACTTGGCTCGGCGATCGGGTGCTTGGTTCGGACTAAAACCGAAATATCCCGATCATCGGATGAATTGAATCGAACCATCTGATTTCTGGCAAGTCCATCAACTTCTTCATGATGTTTGTTCCGAGTGTGGACACGAGTTGGTCGAGAGATTCGGTCATCAGGACGATGTTCCCTTCGTAGGTTACTTCCGGGTCGTGTCGGGTCGAAGCGGAACACGGCTGTGTCGCGGCCAATGCTGGTCTTTCCTCGACGAACCTCACTTGCACCATTTGTATCCTGCTCTGGTACGTGCTGCTCGTCATCCTCCGAACAATCCGTGGATGTTTGGCTCGATGCTTTGCCACGGAATCTATCATTCTCCTCCTCTTGAAAAGGATTTGTCCACAAATCTGGATCATCTGGAACAAAAGGAGATAAATCAGAAACATTAAAACTTGTGGAAATGTCGTACTTACCTTGAAGATCCAGCTGGTAAGCATTGTCATGAATATTCTTGACCACCGTGAATGGTCCGTCGTTCCTAGGCATGAGCTTGGACTTCCGTTCTTCAGGAAACCGTTCCTTCCTAAGGTGAATCCACACGAGGTCTCCTGGTTGAAACACCACCTTACGCCTACCTTTGTTGGCGTACTTCTCATATTGTTTTGTCTTGGCTTCAATGTTGGCTCGGACCTTCTCATGAATCTCTTTGACAAGTTTGGCTTTCTTTTCGCCATCTAAATTGATTCTTTCACTCACAGGCAAAGGGATTAGATCAAGAGGAGACAACGGATTAAAGCCATAGACAATTTCAAAAGGTGAATGCTTTGTAACTGAATGCACAAAATGGTTATATGCAAACTCTACATGCGGCAGGTTTTCTTCCCATGTTCTAAGGTTCTTTTTAACTAATGTTCTAAGCAAGGCAGAGAGCGTCCGATTAACTACTTCCGTTTGACCATCAGTCTGAGGATGACAAGTAGTAGAGAACAACAGTTTAGTGCCTAGCTTAGTCCACAAAGTTAGCATCACGGTCAGAAACTATAGTCCTAGGCATGCCATGAAGTCTAACGATTTCTTTAAAGAACAGTTCAGCTATGTGAGATGCATCATTGGTTTTTAAACATGGAATAAAATGAGCCATTTTAGAAAACCTATCTACAACCACAAAGATGGAATCTCTACCTGTCCTAGACTTAGGCAATCCTAAAACAAAATCCATAGAAAGATCAGTCCACAGGTGATAAGGAATCGGTAAGGGAGAATACAAACCTTGGGATGTGTTCTTGGATTTAGCCTCCTTGCATGTCACGCAAATATGGTATTGTTGCAAATATTTTGGGTAAGTCAAAATACAATGGATTTCATGTGAGCAAAACAAGCCGGCACTTTTTTTTTTTTTTTTTGAATAAAACAAGCCGGCACATCCCGAACCATTTAAATTTTTGTTATTTCAATTACGTTCTTGTTGTAATCACTAATATAGTCAGTTTATAATAGGTTTATTTCAACTATGTTCTTGTTATTTCATTGCAATCACTAAATTTTTGTTATTTCAATTTCAAGAAGAAGAAGAAGTACACATATGTAGGACTAGATTTTCATATGCCTTTCGTATCAAAAATAGAATATCTAAATTCTGAAAATTGGTATTTCATTCAAAATCTAATGTCATAACAAATCAAACTATATCTATACTATTATTTGAGCAGTGATTTGAGCTCTCCTTCAAAGTTGAAAACTGAATTACGCTTTTGCCATTAATGAATACAAAGACTTAGTTGTATAATTTCGTAATTTAGCTAACATGTGTAATCGTTACGTGTTTGATTATTGGTTACTCTATTTAGCTGATTGATAAAGATTGAATTACGCTTTTATCCTTAGTCAACTGCAATAATAGAGTGTGTAGTTCCGTAATTTCGCTGCTTTATATAATCGTTGCGTATTTAGCTAATGCTTTCCTTAATTTATTAGTGCGATATTCGCGATTAGTCCGAAAAATGTAATATTCCCTATTGTTTGGTTGCTATTTCCTATTGCTTAGTTAGATAACTTCGATATATAAAAGGATAATTACTATTTATTATTTATTATGTTATTGTAAGTGTACCGTCCTGTGATTATCGATGTATATCTATATATTTATATAATTAGGTATCGTAAATAACGAACTGAAACCCTAGAGTTTGTTCGGTATAAATACTCTGACCATCTTCTCATAATATTAGCACCGCGTGGGTTTTTTTATTCGTCGGTTTAGGGTTTCGTCTGCATAGTTTATAATATCGTTGCGTTATTTTTTCAGCGTTGGTTACAAGCTATGTTATTATTTTAGGGTCGGTTTGTAGCTGCGGCATGTTTGCTCACTTATATACGCATCTTAATACTTATTCTTCTGAATATAGTTTTGTGATTCCGTGTAAAGCTGCGGTGGCTTACGAGTTGGTTGATGCGTCGCTGTGTAACCTCGCTGTTCTCCGTTTTTTTTTCGGGTGTACACTTATATACAACGATTATATAATTTTTAATGTTTTTGTTTGTTTAGGTTTAACTCGAAACGATTTAACGGTCTATTTCGAACGTGGTTCGGAGCTTAAATCTGAGTTCTTCGAAGCTGTTTCTAATCGTAGCATTCGAATGGATGGGTGTTACAATGTACCTTACCTCTTCGTCGATATTAAAGAGAGACGAGGTTTGTTTTAGAGTTCTATATTTTACGTGATTTAGTAACGTTGAAAGGGTTTTCGGTTGATGTTGTTGTTGTGTTTTCAGGTCTACGGTCTGTGTTGACGGATGAGGATTGTATAGACGTCGGAGGTATCCATTGTTTATTTGTTGGGTTGTTTTGTGCGTTTTTTTTTTGTCATTCCGGATGGGTACGAGTATAGTTGACTTCGGTCATTGAAAGTGTGTTTTGTTGGCTTGGTGTGTTGTTTGTTTTGATTTCTGTGTTTCGAACCTTTCAAAACAATATTCTAGATTTGTATTGTTTCTATCGTTTAAAATTTGCTTTTCTGCTTGGGTTTGAATTTTTGTTTGTATTTTTATGGTTTGACCCATTTTAATCAATATAAATGTTTTAATAGGTGTGAGAATGCGAGTGCGTCGTTGTTTTGATTGGGATGATTGCACGTCTGACTGGATGTTACGTGTGCATCTTCTCGAGTTTTATGGTTAGTATAAACTATTTAGTTGGTTACATGTGTTTTTAATTTAAGATTCGTGATAACGTTATTGTGATGGTATGCTATGTTTATTATTTCGGAGGGTATTACTGTTCTTGGTTCGATTTTCTGATCTAACTGATATATGAATTCGTGATGTATAGGTTGTCACCTGGATTGTATTGGTGCCTATCGTCTTAGTGACACGGATGATGCTGCGATAGTCTCTGATGAAAGTTTCGAAGTTGGATCCGACGATAATTCGGTTATATCTGGATCATCGCTTTCTGTATCAGAGTATGAGCCCGATGGTGATCCTGACCGGTCTAATTGTTCTGCTAGCAGTGGTGATGACAGCGATGCTTCGTCAGCTACTTCGCTTAACGAGGACGGTGACATTGAGTACGATGACGGTGAGCTTGGTGGTGGTGATAGCGATGCTTCGTCAGCTACTTCGCTTGACGAGGACGGTGACGTTGAGTACGATGACAGTGAACTTGGTGGTGGTGATAGCGATGACGATGAGCGTGATGACAATTCTGATGATGATTGGTGTGATGAGGGTGGTGGTGGTCATGAGTGTGGCGATGTTGTTGCTGATGCATCGATTTTGCTTCCCCATCGCCAGTCTACCATAGACATTCCTTTGTCGGGTCTTTGTCTTACAAATTTTTGTGGTAGTGTTTACGTGAAAATTCTCCGAGTCTATGCTCACGCTTCTGTGGGCGATTCGAGGAGTATGGGCCTGATTTTGGTCGATAGACATGTAAGCCTCTACACTCGGATTATGTACCTGTGTTATTTATTTGGTTATTGTATGTTTAAAGAGAAACGTCGTCAAAACTATATTTTTGTGCATAGGGTGTGAAGGTCGAGGCGACTGTCGATTATGAGCTGTATGATAAGTTTGTGTCTATAGTTACACAAGATGTGTGGGTGACTATACATGACTTTGGAGTTATACCACAAGTTGGTTCGCTCCGGACAACTTCTCATGGTTTCAAGATGCGGTTTACGCCGCTAACGTATGTTCGTGAGAGTACTTTTAGGTGTCTACGAAGTTTTTTGGATTTTGTTCCTTTTCAGCGGATAGTGGATCGTGTTCATGACAATGATTATTTAGTTGGTATTGGCCTTTGTTTTGATTGTTGGATGATATAATATGTCTTATATATCGTTGTTGTAAAAAGCATCCCTGTGTTTTATCTATGTTCCGTAATTTTTGCAGATTTAGTTGGTGAGGTTGTTCGCGTGGGCGATTTTGGTCCGCTCGGTCGCGATTTGGGTGACAGGCGATTATTCTCTCCGTGTGATGATCCTGCATGGACCATCGTGTTTGATATTCGTGATGAAAGGTATTTCGATATTCTGTTTTCGCTGTTTGGTTTTGATATTTTGAACGTTTTGTCTCTGATGATATATCACTTAATTCATATTAGTCATGTCATTATTCAATGTTCGTTGTCTGGACATATGGCCTCGCGTTTTTACGACGATTGGAATGCCGCACGTGGTGACATCGTTGTGTTTGTTATAAGATGGGGTCTTGTGGATTATTTTCGAGATAATTTTGTATGGTCTGTTATTTGTTTAGTTCTACATCTTTTTGTTTTAGTGTATTGATTTTTATCTATTTGTGTTTAGGTAGGGTAGCTGTTTCGGCGACGGCCTCTACTCGCGTCATGTTGAATCCTTTGATACCCGAGATTGAGAAGTTTAAGACTAGGTTCGTCTAATATCTCACGTCTATGTTTGGAGTTTAGTGTGTTGTAACTTGCTACTGAGATTATATTGTTGTTGGTGGTGATTGTTTCTGATTTGACGTTGCTAGGTTACCAAGAAAGAGACGTCGTCTGTGTGTGAGCAATGATGGGGCTGATGTCTGATGTGTGCATGGAGTTATTTATTTAACAATAATGACTATTTGGTGGGCTTTGTAATATTTGGTGTCTTTGCATCCGACTTTAATAAAATTTGGAGTTTTTTTAACCAGTTCGAAAGTGTATAATATTTTGATTTAGTACATATGAAGAGAAAACTGGAGCGACGTGCGTATCAATCATTATTATCGTTTTTAAAACTCGCATTTGTCTTTGAAATGTTATTGTTGCCGTGCCTGTGATAGATGTGTTGTTTAATATATTGTTTAGAACGGGGTTTATACTGATATCTCATAAAGAAAAAAAACGGATGCACGTTCCTTTAGACATATGCCACTAAACATGACTTTAAAGCCCAATTTTTTAAAATCTATTCTTCAAGATCCGATTCTCTGACTGAAGCCCAAATCTATTTGTTTAGGGGCGTTAGTTGCTTGAGAACCTAGGTTAGATGCCACGTTATGTTTGATCTTCGTTTTGAAATCGTTTGGAAAACACGTGTCTATCTATACGTTGTTTCTTTGTGATATTTTACTGGTTTGTGTTTTATTTTTTGTGTCTAAATTAAAAGAAATAATTAGAAAGGGATATTTTTCTTAACTATACGAATATAGGGATGTAGGTTTAGAATCGTAGTCTTATATATATTGGCTTATGTCAACAAATTTAATACATGCTAAGCTTTTGCCAGTTTTGTAGTAACTCTCCTTATTCTTTGGTTGGTGTTCACGGACGGCTGATGGCTCACTTGCTTTCGACAGCTGTTCATAGGAAATATCGGAGCTAGATCCGAGTTTTTATAAATGGAGTATGCGAGTTAAAGTGCTTCGTATATTTAGGCACTTAAACGAGATTGATGACTTGGTAAACCTGATATTGGTTGATCGTAAAGTAAGGCGTATTGATATCTGAATATTTTGCTTTTCTCTTTTTTAGTGCACCGTGAGCTGAGTTGATTATTGTTTTTGTTGATTATGAAGGGTGATAAGATCCATGCAACTTTGTGTAAAGAAATTGGTGATATTTTTGAGACGCGGATCAAAGAAGGTGACTGGGTTCTCTTTACTGGTTTTGATCTTTTGGCTGTGGTTGGTGGGTTTCGTCCGGTTGCCCACGCTTTTAGGGCGCAGTGCACTCCCAGAACGAATTTTTTTGCTATTCCTCCACTAGGCGTTGGTGATTATTTCTCTTTTGCTGATTTTAGCAATATTAAAGCTGGACTATTGGATCCAGACGTGTGTGTTGGTGAGTGGATGTTATTAAGAGGTTTTGTTTAGTTTACACATATCTATTATGTTCTAATTTGTTTTTAATTAGATTTGATTGGCCAAGTCGTGAATGTTGGAAACTTCCTAGAGCGTAACTCAAATTCTGTTAACAGGCGTCGCGGTGTTTGTTTCGATCTTCTTGATCATAGGTATGTGTTATTAGATTATAGTGTATTTTAGCTCTTTCGGGTGTACCTTGGCTTAATTTGAAGTTGCGATATACGTGAATTATATGGTGTTATACATAAATGATCAGGTTTTCACGTTTACCCGTTGTGTTGAAGATGGACCACTCCGAAGTTTTTCTAAAGAAGTTAGGAGAGTGCAGACAAGACGTTGTTATCTGTGTAATCAGATTTGCTTCTATTTTTCTTAGCAAGGGTGTCTGGAGAGCTACTGCTACTTACGAATGCACGCAAGTTTTATTGGATCCTCTTCTTACAGAAGCCGAATCTTTACGAGAGATGATAATGGAACACGAATACCTAAATCAGTTGATTTCACTGTGATGATCTTTTAGGTTTATACTTATGTTGTTTTATACCCTTTATTTTTTTATTTTTCGACTCATTAGTAAATTTCTAATTCCGTGTTAAAGTTTTCTGACAATAAATATCGTTATGCAAAACTTCTTATTATTTTGTGATTATTACTGGTTTAAATTTTTCGACCAAAAAAAAGTTTCCTGTTCCGTTTCTGTTATTAGTTTGGTTCGAGTTACAGTGATTATTTTGGATGTAGTGTTTATGTTATTGAACGTAATAAAAAAAAATTAGTATTTTTTACACGAATATTTTAAAATGTCGGTTTGGCTAGAAGTATTATTATCTAGAAAATAAAACCCTACCTATCACGTTCGAGTTGTATAGAAAAATAAAACCCTAGCTATCATGTTCGAGTTGTATAAAAAATAAAACCCTAGCTATCACGTTCGGGATCGGTGTGTCTATATATAAACGATAATTTCTTATATTTATTCGTGGTAGGATAGGCACATTGGCAAAAAGGTAAGACGGCTGTTGTATGAGATGTGTTTTATTTACATACATGTTCTTGGTGATATATTAGGTTATTTATTGTATTATGTTCATGTGGTTTTTCTAATTTAGTTGAACGTTGGCAGGGACTTGGTGGATATGACAATTTTACCGTTCCATCTACCGCAAAACCAGCATGTGATATTCACGGATAAAGATCTAGATAAAGATGGTGAGCTGGTCGTTAGGAGAACTCGGTTTTTGGCTTGGATGGATTGTAACAGATGGTATCCGGAAGCGAGGAGACTTCTCTACACGGAATTACCAATGGAGTTCTGTTGGCATCCTACGATTAAAGAGTGGCTCCCCCGTCGCCGTCGTAGGCACGTAGAGGATAGAGTGCGGCTTCCATACGTGAAACAACAACATGGCGAGATCTATTGCCTAAGAAATTTGTTAGACGTTGTTAGAGGGGCCACATCATACAGAGACATCCAAACAGTGAATGGTGTTTTATATCCAACGTTCGCACAAGCATATGAAGCACGTACTGCTTTAGGATTGATTGTTCCACCGGTGGCTCTAGATTAGACGATTTTGTGTTAAGAGTTCTGCGCTTTAGTTTTGTCCTTTAGGTATTTGTTGCATTTGTTCTATGGTTTTGGTGTTTAAATTTTCACGGTTTATGTACCGTTTTATCTATATGTTATTAGAGTTGCGATTACTACAAAGACCTTATCTTTACGTTATTGGATTGTTATTCTAAGCAATAGATGATTTATTGTATTTCATGCACTTGCCAAAACACGCATACACGATGGCTGAAACTAACATGCTTTGTTATCTCTTTTTTAGCAAATTTCGTATATAATAGTATAGATGTAGCATGCGTATTGACGATTATCAGTATGTTACAGATCAAAGATATTCGATGGCCAAATTATGTCCTGTACTTTAACCATATTGCTAAAATGGGTAGCTTTACATGGAACTTGGGTTTCGTATTTTAATTATTTATAAACCGGACATTGAATGTATTGTTTGTAAATGATCCACCAATTGTGTTACTGATCTCTGATCTGTTTTAGTGTTTTCGTTTTCTTGATATGTATGTTTCGTAAACACAATCTTAGTCTTTGTTTTTGTGGGATTTGTTTTTATCTCTATCACCGAAAAGTAATATATCTTGTGGTTTCGTGTGTATATCTACATACGCCGTCTGTGTTATCAATATGTAAAATTTCTAGATCTATATTATATTATAATAATTTGCGTATTTTGAAAACACCTTTAGATATGTATAATTTACATATTTTATTTATATATTTTTGTATCTCCTCCGTTAGTTTTGTGGTATTATTTGGAAAGTCTTCGTTGTTATCACTATCTTTATGAGATATATACATTTTCGGGTTTTTATATGTATATCTTCTGTTTATTAACGAATTTTAATAGTCGCTAATGTAGAACAAATATGTATTGTCGGTCTTATATTGTGTCTATATATATATATATATGCGTCTTAGGTCACATTCAATTATTCAGCATACCATTATTCATTAGAGAAATCTGCGATGTCGATTTTTAGCAGAAAGCCTTCTCTTTCCGTCCTTATCAAAGGGCTTCATCCACCCTCTGACAATTACAAGATAAGAGTTCGTGTACTCAGGCTCTGGGATGGCTTCAAAGGCAAGGGATGAAGTAGTCTCAAGATGGTATTGGCTGATCAAGAGGTAATGATTATACTATAATTAAACTGCCGTTGTAGAAACTACGAGACTAAATTTTTTTGATACCGGTCGTATTCTTTTTGTTTTAGGGTGATAGGATCCATGCAACTGTTGAGAAAGAGCATGTTAAGGTCTTTGCCAAAGAACTGAAAGAAGGCCAAGCTGTATTCATCAACACTTTCAAGATTACCGAAAACCAAGGGGATTATCGGACGTGTCGGTCCCAATATAAAATAATTTTTTACTCCACTACGAGCGTTACAAAGTGTTTGGATTTCCCGTCTACTCTCCCGGATAGGTTTTATGTTGGTTTTCCAGAGNGTATTGTTTGTAAATAATCCACCAATTGTGTTACTGATCTCTGATCTGTTTTAGTGTTTTCGTTTTCTTGATATGTATGTTTCGTAAACACAATCTTAATCTTTGTTTTTGTGGGATTTGTTTTTATCTCTATCACCGAAAAGTAATATATCTTGTGGTTTCGTGTGTATATCTACATACGCCGTTTGTGTTATCAATATGTAATATTTCTAGATCTATATTATATTATAATAATTTGCGTATTTTGAAAACACCTTTACATATGTATAATTTACATATTTTATTTATATATTTTTGTATCTCCTCCGTTAGTTTTGTGATATTATGTGGAAAGTTTTCGTTGTTATCACTATCTTTATGGGATATATACATTTTCGGGATTTTATATGTATATCTTCTATTTGTTAACGAATTTTAATAGTCGCTAATGTAGAACAAGTATGTATTGTCGGTCTTATATTGTGGCCTTCTCTTTCCGTCCTTATCAAAGGGCTTCGTCCACCCTCTGACAATTACAAGATAAGGGTTCGTGTACTCAGGCTCTGGGATGGCTTCAAAGGCAAGGGAGGAAGTAGTCTCGAGATGGTCTTGGCTGATCAAGAGGTAATGATTATACTATAATTAAACTGCCGTTGTAGAAACTACGAGCCTAAATTTTTTTAATACCGGTCGTATTCTTTTTGTTTTAGGGTGATAGGATCCATGCAACTGTTGAGAAAGAGCATGTTAAGGTCTTTGCCAAAGAACTGAAAGAAGGCCAAGCTATATTCATCAACACTTTCAAGATTACCGAAAACCAAGGGGATTATCGGACATGTCGGTCCCAATATAAAATAATTTTTTACTCCACTACGAGCGTTACAAAGTGTTTGGATTTCCCGTCTACTCTCCCGGATAGGTTTTATGTAGGTTTTCCAGAGATCTTATCGGGTGATTTTGATCGTAGTTATTTAGTTGGTAAGTGAACGTGAGACACAAATTGTTTTAAGTTCTAATAAATATTTTTTAGATATATTTAACCAATATAAGTTGTGTTTTGTGTGTGATCAGACACTATAGGCCATATTGTATACGTGGGCCATGTCGAGGAAACCAAGGCCCAGGGGAAGCCCCGATCTAGGCTCAAATTTGGCCCTAGAGATACTGAGTGAGTCTAAATAAATATCCCATGTTGGTAATGTACACAAAACTCATTACAATTTATTAATCATCGTTTATTTTTCGTGTACTTAAGGGGTAGGCGATTGGAGTGTGTTTTCTGGGGAGATTACGCCAAACAAGTTTCAGAGTACACAAAACAGAATGCCACTTATGTTGTTGTTTGTGTTATTATGTTTGCAAGTGTCAGGAAATATCGTGGTGAGTATTTTTGGAGTTTGTACCTCAAATATCTGTTGTTCTGGAACGGACGTGACTTATGGATATCATAATTTTGAAATCTTCCAGGAGAGGTGAACATTACAAATTCCTTGGATACCACAAAGATCTCTTTTAACACAAAAAATTTTTATACGAAGGAGTTTTTGTCCAAGTATGTTGACTTTAATCTTTTGTTTTATCTATTTGTCTTTGTTTTTTTTATTACTTTGTACTTCGTCTGACTGGTATTATTAATTCAATAGACTGACGACAGATAAGATACAATTGGTGCCTACCGACGATGCCGCGTCTACCGTTTCAGAAAATCTTGTGTATGACGAGTTCTTGGGTTTTAAGTATATGCGTGTATCGATTAGTGGTCTCCACGATTGTGACAAGGTATGATTATACGTTTTAATGTTTTTTTGGTTTTATTATTCTGGTCGAATCTACCCTTATATATATTGTGTGTGAAGGCGGGGAAGTTTGTGACATTAGCGACTGTGGCGTCTCTTGGTAATAACAACAATTGGTACTACATAGCGTGCAAAAAATGCAACAAGAAAGTTTACCCTTATCCGGATAAGTTCGATGAGCTCGATCGACCCGTTTGGAAATGTCTACAATGCAAAAAGGATGTTGCTAACGTTGTTGCGAGGTATTCACTTGGTAACATTTGTATTTTTGTAATTACTGATTCGATGATCTTGTGTATTTCCCGTTTTTTATTATCTTTTTACCATTTTATGTTATATTAAAGTGTAATGATGTATCTGTAGCTATTTTATTGTGCTGAATGTTTCGAACGCGTGTGGTGGTTACGCGAGTTTCTTGCTTTTTGATCCATTGGGGAAGAGGTTTATTGGAAAAACCGCGGAGGAGTTGTATGACGAGCCTGTTGAAGTAAGGTTCCTTTTGTCCTGTGAAGTTGGACGACCAATGCTATGGTCCTTTTGCTGATTATTGTTCCTTTTGTGAAACAAATATAGGATGGTACAGTGGCTCTGCGACCATCTTTAGCAAGTCTGATAGGTAAAGAGATGATTTTCAAAATCTCCGTTTCTGAGGCCAATGTGAACAAGATCAAGTCATCCTTTGTTATTGACCTTATTTCAAAGGATGAATATATGATCGAGAAGTATCGTGATGAGGTTAACTCGCAGGTAGATTCTTTGTATGTTCTAAATATTACCATGGCAATTTGTAATTTTGTTGTTGTAATAGTTGTGTGTTTTTTGTAGGCACCTATTATTGTGGGGGAAGATACAGGTTCGGGTGATGATTCTGGTTTGGTGTCGGTTTCTACACCCCCGTCCAAAAGGCGACGAGAGGAGCACGAGGACGGTGAAGTCGCAGATCAACGATCGGCTACTAAGGCTACACTCGATGAGAGTGGCTGACTATTCGTTTGAAGTTTAGTATTTATTTATGATTATACTTATGTTGCTTTGGTTTAAACTTATAATTTCTGGTATTGTTTCGATTTGGTTTTGAGTTTTACGACGATTGTCGTTATTTGCTAATTTATATTTTAATGTGTTCACGATACGGTTTTGTGATTTAAATGGAATAGTAAATCTTATTTTGCATCTGAAAACTGATGTTTTTACGATTTACCTTGGGTCTAAATATTATTGGAATAATTTATTTATTAATAACACAATGGCCCAATTAAAGCAAAATATGACCTATTATTGGGTCTTGGTCTACACAACATGGGCCGTTATAATGGTCCGACTAATGGTTAACTATTTAGTTCAATGTAGATACCGGATGGGTTCATAATAGTTCTTGACGTGGCCCATAGAATCATATCTTTATGATCCGGTTCTTTCTGATGTCTTGGTTATCTTGATTTTTGCTATTGTTTAGCGTTATTGTTTCTCGAGAATTCTATACATTGATTAGCGAGGTTTTAGTTCTTATAAATATCTGCTATTTAGTACTACTATAATTGTAACTTTATGTGGTATTGATTAGTAATAATATTTACGTTTATTTCTGGGGTGGTATATAATCTCAAATATAATTTTATTATCCGATAATTCTATCCTGAAAGCTCTCATTCACTGTTGTGCACGATTTGCTATTAAAAAGAACATTTTCAATTACTCACAATTGTATTTGGTTACCAATCACTGTGCACTTGTGAAAATTGATTAGTCTTTCTGCACGTATATTCAAATCCTGTTTATGTTCTCGATGCATAGGCGTGGTTAGTCTATCCGGATGTATTATCCGGCGTGACACAAGTATTTAGAGTCACTGTTGTTTTTTCCAAGAAATTTTGGAGATCAGCAAAAAAATCAACCTTTCTGTTGCAGTATTGTTATATACGAAATATCTGGTTAATCACTTTGCTATTCATACTGATTATTATCAATGGGAACTATTAATACGAGCATCTCTAAGAGATCATTAGATCCTTAAATTATAAGATTTTTGGTACTCCAAGAGATCCTTAATTTTAAAGTTATATAATTTCACAAATAATTTTAATGATTATTTTACTTATCTGTTTAGTTCATATAATTAAATACTTTGAGTATAGATGTCGCTGTAATGATGACGGATATATAATATATAGGAAAATCTGAGCAGATTCGGTATATAAATATTTAAAATATTATAAATGGTTAAATATGTATATTAATATTGTCTTATTAATTGTGGCGGTTTAATATTTCCCGGAAAAGGTATGTGTTTAAGTAGCGTTTGGTTAATAGACACCGCTCCATTCCCTATTAAAGACATCATCTAGAGAAAGTTCTTGGACATTTGCACAGAGAAAGTGGAAAGTTTATAACTTCGTGAATCTTACAATCGAAAATTTACGATATGGGAATCTATCATGCTCTGGCCGATTTGGAAGTTGGAAAGAGAGGGTGCATGATATGTGTGCAGCTGCTCCGACTCTGGAAATCACATAACGCTTTCGGAGATACGCTTGAGATCGTTTTTGCCGACTCTAAGGTTCGTCAATTACTACTTTTAGGTGAGGGTGATTTATTTTGTAGGCCATCGTATTCTAAATTGCTACGAAGTTGTTAATTATTCAATTTACTTTGAATCCGAATTTTTCACTAGGGTTTTCGAATTTCTGCTACGGTTATGCCCGAACATTTAAGAAAATTCGAACCTGGCCTCAAGGAGGGTGATTGGTATTCTATTCGCTATTTCGATATCAAGCGATTGTTGGGTGCGGTACGGATTAGCAACTATGATGTGAGGATCGAATTCTTGCATGGTACCGAAGTCAGGCCCACTTGGACAGGCGCTGAGGACCTAACTCTTGACTGTTGTAGGTTTTACGACATCTTGACTGGTGTCGCCGATCCTCGGTACTTAGTTGGTATGTTTTTAAAAAAATTTATATATATTATTTCTAAGAGTTTTGGGTTTGGGTTGTTTTGTTTTTTTGTACTGTTATGGATCCTATTATAAACCTAATAATTCGCGATTTTTCCTCCGAGTGTCTAGATGTTGTCGGAGTAGTCCATTCTGTTGGAAAGCTGCAAGAGATCGACCCCCAGGCCTATGATGATTCACCATACTCTCTGCGTTTCGAGTTGCTCGACCACACGTGAGATCAGTGTTTTGTTTTTGTTTCTATTTTGTTTTGTTAGAGCTTTAATATATATGTTGCTTTGTGTGGCAGTAAGGAAGGCATTTTACCGTGTATTGCCCGTGGAGATCTCGCCAAAGACATCGAAATCGCATACAAGCGAGCTGAAGATGAACCGGTCATTTGCGTCCTGAGGTTTTGGCAGATATGCAAGGCTAGAGGTATTATCTCTGATGATCTGTCTAATATCGTGAATGCGATCCATGTAGTTGTCTAGAAAATAGTTACGCATAATATTTTTCGTTTGTGTTTATAGGTGATGAGATCCATTCGTACGTCCTTCGCTCATACAATCCATGTTCCCAATTTACGTTCAAACATGGTGGCGAGGATGTAAAGTTGTTTAAATCGAAGTGAGTGATTTTTCGTCTTTTTTACAATTATTTTGTCTCCGGCCTAACCAATATTGGAATTTATAGTTATTTCTTGCTTCTGACAATTGTATATTTTAAATTTGTTACAGGCTCTCTCTCCATGGACGTGATTAAAATGTCTTCCTGTTACACCCGACTGTCAAAAAAACTTTTTATTTTACTCATGTTTTTTTATAAGCATTGGTTTTTGATGCTTTGTTGTGTTATCTTGAACCTAAACACTGTTTTATTATTTCGTACTCAGTCCAGACTTATATAATCATTTTGCTAATTTTATCTTTTATCGTTTCGGCTTCGGTTAGACTGTTTACTTAGACCTGTGATCTATAGATGCGAAATAATTATTTAGATGTATTCGCATCCGTATGCATTTATTTGGTTGGATCGTAATTTTCTGTAACGATTACCTAGATATATTTGCAGTTGGAACCTTAAACTTTTATATTAGGAATTTTAGTACCTGTAATTCGTATTGCATAAGCACTTCACATGTTTTCTCATAATAAATTAGATGTGCATGTGAAAGCGTTTGTAGAATATGATATTATTATTTATTGATTAATTTTGACCGTAATGTTTCATATAATTTTATTTTATTGTTATTTATTAGATTTGGAGAAATTTTATTTTACTATTATTTATTAAATTTGGAGAAATTTTATTTTACTGTTATTTATTAAATTTGGAGAAATTGATTTTAGTGCAGATATTATAGTGCCAAATTAAAAGCCAATAAACTTAAAACTGATATGTAAAGCAGATGGAAATATATGTTGTTGGAGCAAAATATTATAGTGCGAAGCATAAATTCTGTAAGGATTAAAACAGTGAAATTGATTGGAGCAAGACATCCCAAACCTTTATTTATAAAAAGTGCAACCGTTAAAATAAGACATGGAAAGGTGCAACTGTTAAAATAATATTTATTGTGTCTATTTAGATGATTGGGTGTACATTATCATATTATTATGATTAATACTCACTGCGTCCCTAATATGTGAACATTTTGTATTTTTAAAACAGGTAAGAAACGCTTAATTATTGTCAGTGTCGTGTAATTTATTTTACGGTGGGAAAGTTTTTTTTTTCTTTAACAAATACCAAACATTGTACTTTGACAAAATTGAGGTTGGTGCTATATTGATATTGTAAAAGTTTTAAATTATATTGTTCAGAAACATATTTGTATTTGATGTGATCGGCGTTTTTGTACAGGTATGGATAGATTTGAGTACTGTCACAAGTGTTGTTGTGTCTTTTCACGAAGATTTCGTTTGTATGAAATTATTACTTTTTGAAAGAAGATCACTTGATATTGTCACGACAATCTAAACGGTGCATATATTCACGACACGTCGACGCTTGGTTAGGTTGTAATGATGGTTAAATTTGAACTTTTATATGTTCCAGCTATTTCTTGAGATTCTACTTATGGTATTGATGGGCTCGCTTTTTGATATTTAGATAATCGATTGGTTTATATTTTTAAAATTTGTCTCATTTAAGTTTCGAACTGTTTATATTCCAAATAATAATCCTAAAGTTCGTTTCTTTAGAAATTTTTGTTTCTTAAACTCATTTAGCCATACCAGATTAGGATTCATTGGCTTTGGTTCGTTCTTATTACATATGGAGAGATTGATTAGAGATACCCTCCACGGTTTGCACCACAATGGGACCGTTCATGCGATAGAAGTGAAAGTCCTTCGACTATGGCGTGTACCTTACACGAATGGTGAAGATGGTATCGAGATGATTCTTCAAGACGAAAATGTAAGTTACCAAAACCGTATCCTCTTAAGTGTATGAATACTTTAGGTTATAGGCGCTATTTGTTGAAACCAGGATTTGGTGTCCACTGGAGTGTAGATCGCAATCTTAGAATTTTGGTGATTTTAACTTAGGGTCTCAGAATCGGTGCATCAATACTGCCTAGAGAAGTGCCAATTTACGAAAACAGAATCAGGGAAGGTGACTGGAAAGTCTTCTTTGGTTTCCGCGTGAAACATTCTGTTGGCATCTGTAAAACTACTAGACACATGTACCAGATCGTGTTGAAAAACTCTACTATCCTTGCGGACATTACTCCCAAAAACGATCGTTTGTTTTTGGATGCTCAGAGTATTCAAGATGTTATTGGCTTCGGTTTAGACCCAACTGTGTTAATTGGTTAGTGATTGTACCTATGTTAGGCTTAAGTTAATGTGTGCTTTGTCAAGTTTGATACCTGATTCCATCCGTTCGTTATTTGTTCTTTTAGACTTGGTTGGGTATGTCTCTTCTGTTGGGTATCTTTTTGGTGATGATGTTGGAACTTACAAATTGGCGTTCAGTCTCATAGATGAAGAGTAAGTTTATATATAGTCCTATGGACTTTGTTATCATTTGAAATGGTCAATTATATCTTGGATTAGAAATATATCACAACAACCTACTTTTCTATCGCGAATTTTCAGTGGCTATATTGTAACGTGTAATGCTATTAGATCGGTGGCTAAAGATATCCATGATCGGTGGGCACTGACCGCCGTTACCCAAAGATATGTGTCTTGCGATTCTGGAAAATTCATGTGTATATGTGTAAGATTATATTATCAAGTTTGTACATAGGTATATATTGTTCTTCTGCCTAATTTTGAATGACGTATTATACTGTTGCAACATGTAGGTGGTGCTGTTACAAAACGTTATCTAAAATCGGTTA
This sequence comes from Alliaria petiolata, assembly GCA_020283515.1. Lineage (NCBI taxonomy): Eukaryota > Viridiplantae > Streptophyta > Magnoliopsida > Brassicales > Brassicaceae > Alliaria > Alliaria petiolata. The sequence goes on from JAHZTW010000001.1 coordinate 118,111,337, forward strand.
GTGGCTGTTCCGAGTTTCACTTGGATCCACCTATTCCCGAGGTTACGGAGTTTAGAGACAGGTGAGAAATATCAATTAGTCGAATATCGTTAATACTGGCATTGGTGTCGTTACTATATCTATATTGTTCTGATGTCGATCTATAATACGATCCTTGCAGGTTTCTACTCTGTACTGACGATGGTTCGGTCATTGATTGATGAGGCACTTGGCACTGGATCTCCACACGTTATATGATTCATTGTTAATACCACGATCGATGGAAACAAATATAGTTGTTGCTCTAAAACTTGAACTATTTGTTCTAATATGTGTTTTGTATTATGTTTTTTGTTGATATTTTCTGATTATATCGTTAGTTCATCAACGCTGTTTAGCATATTTGTCTGTATAATTACATTAGTAGATAATTGGAAAAGGTTGCATTAGTAATAGTATAGATTTCCAGCTTCTACGTTTCAAAACAATGCTATTAGGCCCATGTTGGTTTATGTAGAACTCCTTAAAGCCCGTACTACAAAGAGATATATACCAATGCTATGAAGCCCATACATTATAACAAATAATAAAATTTATAGGCCCATGTAACAATAAATTTAAATTATTGGGATGATAATTATTTGCCCTCTAGCTTTTTATTAAGTTATCCGGTATTCTGTGTTATAATAATCCAGAATTGTTAGTACGTAAAAATTCCTTAACTGATTCCATGTTCATATATATTTTGTATAGATAGGTATGGATGTTTTATATAGATAGGTATGGATAAGGAAAAAATCTAAACAAAATTATGTTAATATTAACAAATTCGTAGTTGGATATTTTGGATATCACACGAGTTTACATTAATATGTGGTTTGCTTTATTAGACCTAGGTTCTTATGTATATATATATATATATATATGTACATATATGCCTTCGTCGCTATAAACTATTTCTGTGTGTTATGAACCAGAACACAACTAATATGTCGAGAACGAATGGTGTTTCCGCTGCGGTCGGTATGTCTTTGAAATTATATTGAGTTATGATTAAGCATGTATATAAAATAAGATGCGCTTCTATAATAATACAATTAGGTATGAATTCAACAGAATGTAGCCTGGACAATTTTAGTTATTGGTTTATATTATATTCATATTGAAGCTCTGTTTTGTGCATCTATTGGACTTCGCAAAGACTTATTGTACACCATGAGTTAGCCTAGTTTTACGTATAAATTTTTTTCTACTGCTCGGATTAGGTTCTAATGTGATTCGGTTGTATGCAACAGCTTTGGACGGCGTTCCAGAGGAAAATCCTCTTCCCGTGTGTGGTAGCTTGAGCGAAGCCAAAACAGCAGAATCCGAGTTTGGGAACTACTTGAAAAGTCAAGATAAGGAACGGGAATGCGTGTTCTCTAAAGAGCAGCTGTATGGTCATGGTGTTGAGTGTTTGGTCCCAATGAGATACGCAACATCTATTTTCGTGAAAGTCTTACGTGTATGGACTTACGCTGTCAACCCTATCGGTAGAGTTATCGAACTCATTCTATGTGATGAACATGTGAGTATGGTTTTGCTAATCAATTGTTACATTATGTGCACGTATGTTAGTATATAGTTTATAATTTTGGGGAGTTTATATCGTTTTGGTTAGGGGAGGAGAGTGCATGCAACGGTAACGAGAGAGCTTTATGGGATCTTTGAAAGCAAGCTTCGCGAAGGTGATTGGGTTAGTATCGAAAAATTTGATGTCATCCACCAGAAGTCTCCGGGTGGTTATACATCATTTTTCTCCAGGATCTATTTCCTTGAATCCACTGAAGTCGTAAACATTATGTCAAACTGTGGAAAGCATTTTTTTGACTTTGTTGCATTCAAAGACATTCTTGCTCCGTCATTTGAGGCTAACTACTTGGGTGGTACGTTCTAAAAGTCCACACTTTTAATAATTTTCTACATGCACACACACATCTTATAAAAAAATCTATACCTCACTTTCTTTATAACGTGATGACTATTATGCAGATTTGATTGGGGAGGTTGTTAACGTAAGTAACTTCAACCCTAATCATAATATTTTTACTGAAGATTTCAACATTCTAAAAATTACTTTCGACATAAGGAATTCCAGGTGACCTAACATCTTTTGATTCTCAATTTGTTGTTATGCTGTGCTATTTTATTGGTTGCGGAAATCGGAACTCCTAATGTGTATCATGATTTTTGGTAGTAATGTTCATCTCCCGTGTATATTACACGAAGATAGGGCTCTAAAATTCCATACCGATATTAGCAATTGTGCTGGTGGCCCGATCGTTTGTTTAATTCGATGGGGTGTCACGGAAGTTTTTTCAGGTGCTTAATTCCGCGTTTATACGATTGAGAACAATATAACTTTATTCGGTCTTCTCGATTTAAGCCGTGCTTATATGTTTTATGACGCAATTATTTGATAATTGTTATAGGGAGAAAAAAGTAACATCGGATTATCCAACTCAGATCATTGTGGAGCCTCCTATCAAAGAGGTGGCTGATCTTAAGGGAAGGTAAGTTATGGTATCGATGATGTATTGTTTTAGACATTTTTACGGTGAAAACGAGATTCATGTGTAACAACTCTTCGTTTCTATTACGGTCTACCGATGAAACGAACGAGGAGAATGGCATGAATGGGATGGTCTCGGTCTCCAGGAATCGAGATAGCATCTATAACATGGAAATTGGATTTGAGATTTTAATGCAATACTATTCTATACTTTTTCGTACTCGGATTGGGATTTATGTATGCAATACTCGGGATTCTTATTTATTATTTCTATATACTCCATTTTTTAGATTTGGGTTTTAACATGATAGCATGTTCGAACGAATGGATTCCGACCCTCGAAATTAACAAACGTTATGATGGTGTTAGATTTTACTTCTGTCGATAAAAGTTTTAAGAGATACTAGCTAATTTCGTAGATCCAATTAATTACTGATACATTTATCATCCCTATAATTGTAGTATTTATCATCCATTGTAACATTTATCGTCCTCCCAAAAAAAAAAAAAATTGAACGGTAAAAATGTAAATAATGTCGTTTTCGAAAAGTGTATATATGTTTACCATTCTCGCTATTATCTGAAAAAGGTAATTGTTGATTCCCTGTATATATTGTTAAAATATATACACATAATGCACAGGCTATAAACTAAAATTTAGGTCATAGCCGGTAAGCTTAGATTTGGAATTAGGGTTCTGGTTTTAGTGGTTTGGATTATTATATTTAAATTTTAAATTTATATATAAATACTGATATCCCTTTGTTTGTCTTACGATATCGGAGCTGAATCCGTCGCGGTTTCCATGTCGTATTCAAGTCAAAGTTATTCGTAAGTTTAAGCATTGTTTTGAAAACAAAGTAATGTTGGATTTGGTATTGGCTGATGATAAGGTATTATCAATAACATCTTTGTATTATTCTTTGTTTTGTGAATTTGTTCTGGGCAACTACTATGGAATTATCGATTGTTTTAATTTCACGGTTGGTAAATTTCTATTGCAAGGTGACAAGATTCACACTTCTTTACCGAGAGAATTTATCTATCCTTTTTATTCAGAGGTCGATGAGGGTGAATCGGTTGTTTTAAATGGGTTTGGGCTTATACCAGCAACTGGCGATCTAAGGCCGACATTGCATGATTTTAAAGTCTTGTGGAACTCATCGACTTCTTTTGTTAAAATTCCATCAGTAACTGATGATAATTGTTTTGGTTTCGTTGAGTTCGGTGATGTTCATGCTGGTCTTCGTGATCCTACCTTTTATGTTGGTATATTTGTCGTACACACTCCGTACTTTATATCATTTTTGTGTGTGTTTTTGAATCGTTCTGAATTTGATTAGTAAATTCGTGTTTGGTAGATTTGATTGGTCATATTGCAGTGGTTGGAACTTTTACGCATAGTAGTCCGACGTTTGATCAAGACTGGGGGGAGGTGTATCTTGAACTTCGTAATGAATCGTACGAGATTTTTTTCCTTTATATTTTGGTTTTATATTTTTGCAATTGCAACATTGTATTTATAGTTCGTTTAATCTTGCGCAGTGATGTTCGTTTGCAATTGCTCATGCGCAACGATATTGCTTTGGGGGTCGTGACTTCTTTGTCACGTTGCAGACATAAAGTAAACATTTGTGTTGTAAGGTTTGCTAGAATCTTCGAGGTGCGTGATGGTTGGAAGGCTATGACTATGTACAATTGTACCCAGATTCTGCTGAACCCTGAGCTTCCTGAAATTCGACGGATGCGAGCTACGATAATCCGGACCGGTTGATTGCACGACACGCAATTAGTTCTGCCTACCCTAGATGTGTGTTTTTTTTTTGAATTCTTTTATTGATAATTAGATTTGATATTTGTAATGCAATACTATTTTTACCTATTTCGTATTCGGATTGGGATATTATCTTATGGATGCAATACTCGAAATTTTTTTTTAATACTCATTTGTATTCCATGTTTAGGGTTTGGTTTTAGTATGAATGTATGATAGCATATTCGCATGAATAAAATCGATCCTCGAAATAAACAAACGTTACGATGTTGTTATTGGCAAATCGGATTGGAATGTCTACAATGGCGACAAAATGGCAAAACCCATGTTGTGTTTCATCAAAACCAATGATGAGTAGGTCAAAACGTTGCCGCGTGGCGTGACCTTTTTGGTGATATATTTGGTATACGAAAATACAAAGGTAAAATAAATTGGTATACGAAAAAACACGGTATATTTTTGATATACGAAAATATGAAGGTGGGTTTGATTGATCGATATGGGCTGTTAGACGTTATTTCCGATAGTATGTGATACGATTTTTAAATATGCTTGAGTTAAAAAGAAATAAAAATTATCTTTTGCCGTTTGTTTAGTAGTTGATGGTTTTTTCAATTAAAGATGACTATTATCTGAAATATACGGATTTGTGGTGATTACAATATTCATTGCAACATGATATACATCTGGACTATGGAGTATGTTTACTCAGTATCTCTATAATATAAAGGTTTAGATTTGGAATTATCTTTGTAATATGAAAATCTATGTTTATATTCTTGCTTCCAAATTCGCTCCGTTTTCGGTCGTAAAAATGTAAATTTTATATTTTCTGCAGGATTTTGTAAAGAGATAATTTATAGCTTCTGAAACTTATCTTATTTAGTATATATCCAGTATATTGTGACAAGATGTCTCTGTTTTATAAAATTATTTCTATTAATTCTCGAGACGTTATTTTAGGTATTTCTTTGGAATAGTTCAAGAAAAATGTTAGTTTTGACTTTTGCCAATAAAAGTGAAAAGGGATATTACCTAACTTCGTAGTATATCCGTAGCTTGACTTATTTATCTCATATTCGATGTATTTTACAAGGAACTAACTCCGTTTAATTGTATCCATCTTTATATATATGTTACTATTAACCCTAGCTACGTAGAGTTTTGTGTCTACGTAGAGTTTTGTGTTCGGAAAAAGGTATCACTTAGTTATCTATCTTTAGTCGAGGCGTTGATAATGATGAGGACTAGGCGTCATTATACACCTCGGAAGAAGAAAGATGTTCCAGCATCACGTAAAACTGCACGTGATCCTCAATTACGTAAGCTGTGTACTGTTTATTGCAGCGTTTTATTGTGATTTTATCGATTATAAGTGTGACAATGCATTGATTTTGTTCACTGATAGGTGTGAACACATCAATGAGGCGGTATGCTCCTGTCGATATGATTGCCAATTATATCACTCATCACGCGATGGATGACCATAACGTTGCTGATGTTGGTTCACACCAATACGAATGTCGTCTTGCAAGACATAAAAGGATGTCTTATATACGACGGATAAGGGCCGAGAATCGAGCTATTAGTTAAGTCATTTGTATAAACTTTCAGTTAATATCGTGCATGTAATAAGTGTCGAGTAAACGTTCTCATAATTTTGTTTTTTGTCTTTTTGAATGTTAGAGATCCTAAACGATTCTATCAACAAAAAACGATTCGTTTGCTTCGATGTAACCGATGATGAAGATGATGATGGAGACGGCACCGGTTCGGAATCTGAAGATGGTTCTCATAGTAAAAAGGAACACAGGACGAGAAAGGCGAGGACACAAGGAAAGGGTAAGGTGGTTGGTGACCCCATGGAAGATTCCATTGAAGACATGACTAGGACAGATTTTAAGACAAGCATTGACCCGGGTTTAACGGGTACAAGTAATGGGTTAGATTGGATATAATTGATCTTATTATTACTATTATTGTTCGTTGTATATTGAAACAGCTGTTGTGACTTTGTAGGTTATTATGATGACGGTGATCCTGTCTACGTGTGTCGGAATTGTAAGTCTTTCATGTGGTACGGCGAAAGACTTGGAAAAAGATATGCACAATCACGACCTCTGTTTTCGATGTGTTGCGGTCAGGGAAAAGTAGTACTTCCTTTGTTAAAAACTCCCCCGAATACGTTATTAGTATTGTTATACAATACCGGTGATGAGAGGAATCATTTTCTTGAATTCGTGAGAGCCTATAACATGATGTTTTCTTTCACTTCTCTTGGAGGAAAGATTGACAATTCTATCAATGATGGCAAGGGTCCTTTCCTATATCGTATGTGTGGAGAAAATTATCACCGCGTAGGAGACTTGCTCCCGTTACCTGGAAAAAGTCCAGCGTTTTTACAGCTCTACATCCACGATACAGCAAACGAAATAGCTAACAGGAATGCGGCTTACGGGTATTTGATTCGTCTTCAATTCTTTTATATATTTTGCTATTGTTACCTATATATTCATAAACTGTACTTGGTACATGCAAAGCGTGTCCACCGGTGGTATTAGGGAGGTGATTGTTGATAGGCTTAGACGTATGTTAGACAGACACAACTGTCACGTTAAGGCCTTCCGAAGTGCACGTGATCGAATTAATTTGGCCGACACTAAGAACAGTTTAAGGTTAACCCTGTCGTGTGATAGGAAGTCTGATGCGAGGACTAATAATCTTCCGTCCGCTGACGAGGTAGCTGCTCTAATCCCCAGTGATTTCGATATCGGAGCCGAGACACGGGATATAGTTATCCAGACTAATACTGGATAGCTACATAGAATAAATGAATTACACCCCGTGTATTTGGCTCTTCAGTATCCATTGCTGTTTCCTTACGGTGAGGATGGCTTTAGGCTAGGAATATATATTGGGTTTATAGACACGGAAGGGAGGAAAAGGAAGCACATAACCATGCGCGAATTTTTTGCTTTTCGCATTCAAGAACGTTTCGGTGAATCGCCGATCATTGTTATGTCGGGAAGGCTTTACCAGCAGTTTTTGGTGGACGCATACACAATGGTTGAAACTAACAGGCTTCGGTATCTCTTTTTTAACCAGCAAAAATTGCGTTCCGAGAATTTTGATCAGATTCAAAAAAACTGTTGACATGGGTGGTTCCGATATATCGGGACAGGGACGGCGAATCTTTATACCATCGTCTTTTACTGGTGGTACGAGGTATTTATTGCAACACTACTTAGATGCAATGACGACGTGCAAGTATTTTGGTTTCCCTGATCTTTTTATAACGTTTACGTGCAATCCCAAATGGCCCGAGATTACTAGACACTTAGACAGACACGGTTTGAAAGCTGAGGATAGACCAGACATATGATGTCGAGTGTTCAAGATGAAACTAGATGACCTTATCTATGAATTAACGAAAAAGGATGTTCTGGTATGCGTTGCTGCTGGTAATATGAAATTCAAGTGTATTCATTGTCTATTGTGAAAATCGTGCTATAATCAATGTTTTTTATTGACTACTTTTTTAATGTAAATCTATACAGCTATATACACTATTGAGTTTCAGAAGAGAGGACTGCCTCATGCACATATTGTGCTTTTTATGAAGCCTGAACACAAGATACCCCACTGGCGATGATATTGATAATATCATTTGTGCAGAAATACCGGATAAGATGACCGAGCCACATTTGTATGACGTTGTTGGTGATGTAATGATACATGGACCGTGCGGTGCACTCAATAAGGGTAGCGTCTGTATGGCCGAAGGAAGATGTACAAAGTTCTTCCCTAAATCGTTCAGTCCATACACTAAAATCGATGATGTGGGGTATCCTATATATAGGAGACGCGATGATGGCAAGTTTATTACCAAGAAGGGTTTCATTGTGATAATGGTTATGTGGTGCCTTATAACAAAACCCTAACACTCCGTTATCGAGCCCACATCAATGTTGAATGGTGTATACAGTCACGTTCTGTCAAGTACCTCTTCAAGTACATTCACAAAGGGTTGGATTATGTCCGTGCCACCGTCGAGAATGATGACAGTAACGATGAAATTAAGAAACATTTTAGCTGCAGGTGATCTATTTTTTTATTCTATCACTCTCGATGGGTTGCTTCATCGGCACGTTTGTAATTTATTTGGTTTTGGTTTGTCAGGTATATTTCAGCTTGCGAGTCTACATGGCGGCTTTTGTCTTTCGCGACGCACTACCGAACGATTTCTGTTGTGAAACTTCCATTTCATTTGCCGAATCAGCAGCAAATTATATTCAACGAAGATGATCCGGCAGAAGATGTGGTTAAGCGTCGTTCCGTTGGTCATTCCAAGTTCATCGCTTGGATGGAATGCAACAAGAAATATGAGTCTGCTAGGAAATTAACGTACGCGGAAATCCCTTCGAAGTTTAGTTGGATTGGGCATTCCCGAGTGTGGAAACCAAGGGTTCGGTCGCACTTCTCTCTGGGCAGGGTAACGTACGTCCCTATCTCCGTTGGCGAGGCCTATTACTTGAGACTTCTCTTAAACATAGTGAGGGGACCAATGAGTTTCGATGATATAAAAACCGTGAAAGATACTCAGTATCGAAGCTTCAAGGAGGCTTGCTATGCATATGGTTTGTTGGATGATGACAAGGAGTACATTGATGCAATCAACGAGGCTGATCATTGGGCGTCTGAAAAATATATTCGTAGGTTATTTGTAATCATGCTGATTACAAATAGTATTGTCATACCATCGAGGGTTTGGGAAGCAACTTGGCATATCCTAGCCGGGGATGTTCTGTACAATCGGAGGAAAGAAACCCAGAGCCGAGGTACATTAATTGTTAAGGTCACACTTTTATACAATAATTGGTATATTAGATTTGTTGCACAGCCTAACTTGTGTTAAAATTAATGTAGAGCTGACGCTATCGGAAGATCAGCTCAAAAACTATGCCTTGGTTGAGATAGAGAAATTGCTAATTACCAGCGGGAGCTCGCTTGCAAATTTCTCCCCTATGCCGTTCCCAGACGATATGGTCATGGAAACGCACCGGAATCCACTTATTAGAGACGAGGAGAGTTATGACCACGAGGTTTTGCGACGTAAACATGACGAGTTGCTAGCAACTATAACGGATGAGCAGAAAGGAATTTATGATAAAATACTAACCGCTGTGCATCAAGATAGTGGAGGGATGTTCTTTGTGTATGGTTCTGGTGGTACTGGAAAAACATATCTCTGGAGTTTGCTTGGTGCTGCCCTACGTTCAAAAGGACTTATTGTTCTTAACGTTGCGTCGAGTGGCATCGCCGCGTTGTTGTTACAAGGAGGAAGAACTGCTCATTCTAGGTTTGGAATACCTATTGTGGTCAATAAGTTTACGACGTGTTGCATGAAGACTGATTCTAATCTAGCGGAATTGGTTAGGAAGGCCAAGTTGATAATATGGGATGAGGCGTTGATGATGAACAAAGATTGCTTCGAAACTCTAGATAGAACGCTACGCGATGTCGTAAAATGTGCTAAGCCATTTGGTGGTAAGGTAATCGTCTTTGGTGGAGATTTTAGGCAAATCTTGCCGGTTATACCTAATGCTGGGAGGGTAGAAGTTGTCATGGCAACTTTAAATTCATCACCTCTTTGGGATAAATGTGAATTGTTAAAACTAACAAAGAATATGCGGCTCATACCAGGAGATAGTAGTAAGGAGATGCATGAGCTGGCGGAGTTTTTGAAATGGATATTGGATATTGGTGACGGGAAGATAAATGGGAACAGTCTAGGCGAATCCGAGGTCGAGATTCCTGAAGATATGTTGATTATGGATGATGGAGATCCAATTAAAGCAATCGTTACCGAGGTCTATGGACGACTGTATGCAGGGAAAACAGATCCAAAGTTTTTCCAGGAAAGAGCGATTTTGAGTCCAAGGAACGATGATGTCGAGGTCGTAAATAACTACATGTTGTCGCAGCTACCAGGTAATTTTATTGTATTCTTTTTCAATTCGAGATTTAGTTGCGACCGTTGATACTGGGTTTATAGCGTGTTTAATACTGATTGTTGTGCATACATCAGGTGATGAGAGGACGTATCTAAGCTGTGATAGTATTGATACAACTGATCGGGATATCGATAGTAACGAGACATCCGAAGTACCGTCCCTGACATCGGTTCCAAAAGTCGACGGTGTACCTGGTAATATGATTTATACTGATGAGTTTCTTAATTCAGTGAAGTTGTCTGGTTTGCCAAACCATGAAATACGATTGAAAGTTGGAACACCAATAATGCTTCTCCGAAATATTGACCCTAAGAATGGTTTGTGCAATGGAACGAGATTGCTTATAACTCAGCTGGCTAATTATGTTATCGAGGCTAAAGTCATTACGGGTGACAAGGTTGGAGAAAAGGTTCTTATACCCCGGATTTTTGTTTCTCCACCGGAAGCAAAACTTCCTTTCAGAATGAGACGTAAACAGTTTCCAATCACTCTGGCTTTTGCGATGACCATAAACAAGAGTCAGGGTCAGACTCTTGCAAAAGTGGGAGTGTTTCTGCCAAGACCGGTTTTTACGCATGGTCAATTATATGTTGCTTTGTCAAGGGTAACAACGAGGTCAGGGTTGAAGATCTTGATAATGGATAAAGACAATAAACCGCAACGGAAGACCTTGAATGTTGTCTACGAGGAAGTTTTCCCGAAACCTAAAAAATAGGTATTTATGAGTTGGTTACGTATCAATAGGTATTGTTTACCCTCTTCTTAATGATATCTATGCTATATTATTTCTGCGTGTATTTTGTTTTCGTTACTTGGATGTTATAACTTTGATTCGTTTGATCGGTCACGATATTTTGTCTTTTGTTCAAGTTCTTGCATGTATTTTTTTACACTACAAGTTCTTATTACACTACAAATCTTTAGCATCGTTTTTTTTTTAAGTTCACCGTTCGATTATTACAGCTTCCATTAATAATTCCGTATCAAAAAGTCTACAGTTCTTATTGTTTGTTTAGAGAGAAATATGTATCTAAATGTGTTCTTGAATTTTGAATAAGACAACCAAGTTTATAGATTTTTTAGAACAGATGGAATCAAGAAATTTAAAATAAATTTGGCGATCAATATCATCATAACATCTGTAACTTTTACAATAAAAATTACAATCATAAAATCTCTAACTTTTACAATAAAAATTGCAATAAAAAATAATAGCCCGCGCATTTGCGCGGGCCCACCCCTAGTATTTATTATCCCGCTTAAAATAAAACAACTATTAGTTGCTAAAATATAGAGACCTTGCAAGGGATTTTGTTAAGGTTGATGTCCAAAACGGAGCTATGACGTCTTTCTGGTTTGATGTGTGGGACTCCAATGGGACGATTAGTTGATGCGGTGGGTGCTGGAGGATGCATTGATCTGGGAATACAAATTAACTCTTCTGTGGAGCAGGTTATTCGAAATCATCGAAGAAGACGACACAGGGTGGACATATTAAATCGAATTGAGGACGCAATTGCTATGCTAAGACAAAGGTCTTACACAAGAAGATGATATTTTCTTCTGGCGAAGAAAATGGGATAATTTCAAACAGATTTTCAACTCCAAAGCAACTTGGATCTTAATTTGTCGGCAGGAGCAGGTTCAGGCTTGGTGGAAGGGAATATGGTTCTCCTATGCTACACCTAAATATGCTTTCATCTCATGGTTGGCCACATATAATCGACTTTCAACCGGAGATCGTGTTCTTAATTGGAATAGTGGAGTTGATACATCTTGCGTCTTCTGCATGCATCCAATTGAAACAAGAAATCACCTCTTCTTCGAATGCAGGTTTTCGGCTGATATATGGGTCAGACTGACCCGTAATCTACTTGCAGCGATGTACACAACCAACTGGGACATAATCATGGAGGCGTTGCTGGACGAGTCTAGAGACAAAACACTTCTGTTTCTTCTCAGATATGCTTTCCAGATTGCTATACACTCAATTTGGCGTGAACGGAATAATAGGATACACGGCGAATCTCCTACAATCTTTCAACGTCTCTATCAACGCATCGACAAACAAATAAGAAATCGACTGTCATCTATTCGGGATATGGGTCACACCGCATACGAAAACGGCATGCAAGCATGGTTTGCTTTTAGATAAAATTTAGAGGTTTTTAATCATATGTAATCTAAATTATGTCTACAAAACTCAAAGATAGATGCACTTTGTGTAAAATCGGTTTTTTTTAAATTAATTTGACATTCAATTCAAAAAAATAAAAAATAAATAAAAATAAAACAACTATTTCAACATAATCAATAACATTTAAATTATTATTTTTATTTTTCTTTTCACATTTTCTATATTATAAAAACTTATTTACATTTCTCATTTCATATTATTATTTTCAAAGCTAATTCATATAAATAAATAAACATATAATCTGTTTATTTATTTAAACAGTTTATCGTAAAAAAAAAATATGAACAGATTATCTTCTCAATAAAACCCAAATACAGTTTTATCATTTTAAATTTTTCTAATTAAAACCCCTAGTGCGATTAAAAGAATTTACAATGAACCATTCAAACCTTAAAAACCTAGATGCTACTACATAGTTGGTTCTCATCCTTCAGAGACTATAAGTGTAATATGAGCATTCGTCGACAAAAGGATTACCTTAAGATGATTATCTCATGGCTACTGAGAACAAATCAAATCAGATGGTTCTATTTCTCAATCTTTTGGACGTTTTCCTACGGAACCAATGTCGAAAAGATTGAGAAAAATCAGTCATTCACAACGACTGATGAAAGATTCCTCGAAAAGTTAAGGATTATTAATCCGTTTTAGAAGGGATTTGATCTTATACATACCCGAGAAGAGTAATCAAAAAAAGAAAGAAGATGAGTTCTTCTTTACTTTTATCACTTAGGAGCCGTGCGAGATGAAAGTCTCATGCACGGTTTTGAATGAGAGAAAGAAGTGAGGAATCCTCTTTTTGACTATGACTCTCCCACTCCAGTCGTTGCTTTTCTTTATGTTACTTCGAAAGTAGCTGCTTCAGCTTTAGCCACTCAAATTTTTGATATTCCTTTTTATTTTTCATCAAATGAATGACAT
>JAHZTW010000001.1:118130884-118204986 GCA_020283515.1 Alliaria petiolata
CCTCGTGTCGTGATCCATGCTCGATATTACCGGCTCATTCTCCATTTGTGACCTCCCTCCTTGGTCTCTTCTTCGGATCATCCTAAGCACCTGAGAACACACTCCAAACATGCAAGACTATGCAGAAACCTAACCTAATGCATCTAATCCTACCATGGGTGAAAATGTGATGCAAGCTATCACTAAAGTGCAAGAATGAAGTCCTAACTATCATGAAACATGTACTAAAATCATGCAAATTACAGAGATATCAAGGATCGGAATAATGAACTATACAAGAAAGACTTGAATTCTCGATGTAGATGCTATAAAGTTGGTTCTCATCCTTCAGAGACTACGAGTGTAATAGAAGCATCTGTCAACAAAAGGATCACCCTAAGATGATCATCTCATGGCTATTGAGAACGAATCAAATCAGATGGTCCTACCTCTCAATCTTTCGGACGTGCTCCTACAGAACCAAGGTCGGAACGATAGAGAAAAATCAGTCATTCACAACCACTGATGAAGGATTCCTCAAAAAGTTAAGGATTAGTAATCCGTTTAGAAGGGATTCGATCTTATACATAAGCGAGGAATGTAATCAAAAAACGAAAAAGATGAGTTCTTCTTTAATTTTATCACTTAGGAGAAAAAAATCAAAATTGATAGAAATTTTTTTATTAACCGGAATTGTTGGTTTTATGTCTGTTACCGGTTCTTCCTTCCGAACTGAGACCCATCATTCATATAGAAGGTGGTAAACTAATGAGTTCAGATATTAATGAACTCTATAGAAGAGTTATCTATCTGAACAATACTCTTATCGATCTATTAACAACAAGGTTATCTACACCATGCGAATTAGTAATGTGTCAGAAATTTGGTACAAGAAGCCGTAGATACACTTCTTGATAATGGAATCCGTGGACAACTCAAGATGGATGGTCATAATAAGGTTTACAAGTCATTTTCAGATGTAATTGAAGGCAAATAGGGAAGATTTCGCGAGACTCTTCTTGGCAAACGGATCGACTATTCGGGCGTTCAATGATTGTCGTTGGACCTTCACTTTCATTAGATGAATGTGGATTGCCTCGCGAAATAGCAATAGAGCTCATCCAGACATTTGCAATTCGTGGTCTAATTAGACAACATCTGGCTTCGAACATAGGAGTTGCTAAGAGTTAAATTTGTGAAAAAACGATTGTCTAGGAAATCCTTCAGGAAGTTATGCAGGGGCATCTCGTATTACCGAATAGAGCACCTACTTTACATAGGTTAGGTATATAGTCATTCCAGCCTATTTTACTGGAAGGGCACACTATTTGTTTACATCCATTAGTTTGTAAGGGGTTCAATGCAGACTATGATGGGGATCAAATGGATGTTCATATGCCTTTATCTTTAGAGGCTCAAGCATAGACTCATTTATTCATGTTTTCTCATATGAATCTCTTATCTCCAGATCTGGAGATCCCATTTCTGTATCGACTCAAGATATGCTTATTGGACTCTATGTATTAACGAGCGGCACTCGTCGAAGTATTTGTGCAAACAGATATAATCCACGTAATCGAGAAAAATATCAAAATGAAAGAATTTACGAAACAAACTATAAGTATATGAAAGAACCCTTTTTTTGCAATTCCTATGATGCAAATTGAGCTTATCGGCAGAAAAGAATCAATTTAGATAGTCCTTTGTGGCTTCTGTGGCAATTAGATCAACACGCTATTGTTGGTCTAACATTCCCCTCTATTTGGAGCCCAAATTCTAGAAGGATCGCTTGGAGGGAAGGTCTTGATCCGAAGTCAACCTTCTGGCAGTCCAAAATAGTCCATAATGTTGTTTTTATATTTTTTGCTCCATTTTGCATCTTTTTTGCTAAGTTTATCTGAAAATATTCTTGGACATACAAATGCTCAAAATCTAGCATTTATGCATTAAAACTTTAGTGAAATGCTTGTTAAAGCATTCACTTATGATGGTAAAAAGTGGACAAAAATGAGTGTTATCAACTCCCCCAGACTTAAACCTTTGTTTGTCCTCAAACAAAACAAAAATCGAAACAAGGAAGAGAGGTTTGAAAACGTGGAAACTCACCAATACTTGGGAACTCATCAAGTCAACCGATCGACCATTTGAGCCACATAACTCGGAATTTAGACTCAAAACGTTTGAGTCTGGTTACCTTGAGCTTTTTATCCGTCCTGAATACGCTTCATAGTCCCTTTGAGTATTTCGAGC
Source organism: Alliaria petiolata (assembly GCA_020283515.1). Taxonomy (NCBI): domain Eukaryota; kingdom Viridiplantae; phylum Streptophyta; class Magnoliopsida; order Brassicales; family Brassicaceae; genus Alliaria; species Alliaria petiolata. The sequence continues at coordinate 118,133,114 of JAHZTW010000001.1, forward strand.
TTTCTCTTGTTGACTACTTTATTTATTTAGGCGTGTGGTCTTATTCGAGGGAGTATCAATCAAAGATACTTTATACTCTTCTCTTCCAAACATCTAAACAAAGGCCTTTTCAGATACAACTCTCTTATTTTCTCTTCCCGTAGTCGATTTCTCCCTACTTTTCTAAGATATCATTTTATTTTTTTCTATTTACTTTCTTTTCTCTTTTTCTTTTCCTTTCTTGTTAATCCGAGAACGATCATTTCGTTGTTCCTTGTGTTGAAACGTTTTTGTGATGTTTGCGAACCGTCATTGTTCTTTGAGAAACTCGAGTTGCCGTTCTCAAACCAAAATTTGTCTTTTCTTTTCTTTTCCCTTTTTTTATAAGAAAAGATCAAAGAGAGATTGCACCTATCACATCTAGATAAAGTTTAAAAGAGGAGTTAAGTTCGATGTACCTCAAATCCCTTGATGAGAAGTTTTGATTCATTACAAGATCCTTCGAGTATGCTAGAGGTTAGAACTTTCTCCGTTGGAATGGTTATTAGGCTTCATTTCGAAGTGACTTGTACCTAGCAAAGTTCGTTGTTTCCGACTAAAAGAAAAAAAAAGTTTTTGACTCGATAAAATGACTCGATAAATGGAAGAACGCATGCATAGACTCATGAAATCAAATAGTATTAATAATATAGGAAACCCCCCAGACTTAAATCAAACTATCCGCAGTTTGAAAAAGTTGAGTAGAGATGAAAAATATAGTAAAATTCAATTACAAACTTGTGAAGACTTACTTGAAAGTGGCGTATGGGTTGGGTGGGTAGTTGGTCATGTGGTGTTGAGCATATGACTTCAGTTTATCTTTGTATCCTCGTGAACTTGCGGGGATTCGGTTCGGAGAATGAACTGTCTTGAAAATTGTTCGTGAAGCCTCGAGCTTGTGTTGGCCGTGAGACAGAGGGTCGGGGTCGCGGCCAACCTTCTTCTGACCGTGCCATCATGGCTGGTGGCGCGGCCAAGTGCCTTCTGGCCGTGCCATGTCCGGTTGAAGTCGCGGCCGAGCTTCCTTGCTCCGAATGGTGATGAATGATGCGGGTGATGATGGAATGTGATTGATGTAGGTGTTTGGTGGTGATTGACTCGCCATTGTTGTACTTTGTCAATTATTTTATTGCAATACTCACCTTTGCGTCCTTGACCTTTATAACACCTTTAATGAAAGATGGAAAATCTTCTAGACTTGTTGTTTTGAAGAAAACGTCACCTTCGAAACCCAAAGTTTGGGCTTTGTGCTTGCTATTCCGGTGATGTGTCGGATGACAGGTGTTTCTAGCCTTAGACTTTGTTGCCATAAGAAGTCTTCGCTTGCTTCGGTAAAGGTCTCGGTTGTGATGAGAAAAGCTAGTCTTTGGGAACTTTTTTCTTCGTGATTTGGTGAAAGAAGTTGCATCTTCTTTCTTCTTGGAGCTTGTGCAACGTTTCTAGAGAGTTGAAACGTTGAATCCTTCTTCTACTTCATGGATGTACGTCGTTGATGGCCTTAAAGAAGTGGGTTGAGATAGGTGGGTATTTAACTTTGATTTGACTTGGATGAGGTCTCATCTAATCTCGCCATCTTTGACGCAATAGCAAGGTGTTCGAAGTTTCCGCGGTTGTGGAAGTTGGTATTGCAGTCTTCGAAGCTACGTACAAGCCTTAGACAAGTAGGAACTTCCAAGACTTAACGAGAGGTTGACGGAGGTTTGGACTTGTGAAATTTTGAACTGGCTCCGAGTTGGAAGTGTAGTGGCCGCACGACGAGGGTTCGGGTCGCGGCCATTGGTCGTCTAGCTTTGAGGTGCAGCCGCTGCGCCATGAAGGCTCGGGGTCGCGGCCAGGTGTGGTGGTGCTGCGGCATCGTGGTCTGTGGCATGGCCAGGTTCCTTCTGGCCGCACCACAAGGAATCTGTGGTGGTCTTGGTGTCCTTCAAAACTCCTTCATATTTCTGGTAGTATGCTAACGGCGGAGTCGAGCTCACATAATGCATTCTTGACTTTGACTCCTCCGATCACACATGAGATAAGGAACTGTCCTTGGTCTCTAATCTACTTTATGCTCAGAGTCTCTTTGGCAACTCTAATTCGTTAATAGAGAGCAAATATCTCTAGTATGGTCTCATCACTTTCTCAAAAATAATACTCAATCAAGAGATCTCTCCAAGCCTTAGTGAAAGTAACTTCCGGAAAGAGATTTCATATTACCTTATTGAATTCTTCTAAGTCCCCTCGGCTGATTGTTATGGGGAACCTTCCGAACTTCTTGAATTGATGGCGATTAGAAGTGTACCCTTATATTTCCCTTGCAAAAACATCCCATCAACAACAAAAACTTTCCTCATAAAAGGAAATCCATGTATGCTTGCACCAAATGCGAGGAATAAGAACTTGAACCGGTCTTCCTCGTCTACTTCAAGTTTGATAACTCGGCTAACATTCCTCTGAAGTTCATGTGACTAAACCTCGTGCTTCCAGTAATGTACGATGCGCTTTCCAATACGGCATATGCAAAAAGTTCACTTAAAATCATATGCAATGCTTCAAAGTCTACTACAACAGTAGGAGGAAATAAATCTGCCACTGCCACTATACTAAAAGTACGATGAAGAAAATTAATCTCTGATGTATCATCTATCTATCGTTATTAGGCTTTAACGTTATTATTATTTGTAGGCTTGAGCGTTTTGGACTCTTGTCTTAAGTCGGTTTTATTTACTTGGAGAAGAGACTAAGTTTAGGATTTTGGTGTTCCTCTCTTCTCTATATAATATGTAGGTTTTCTTTATTGTACGGATTGTTTTTGAGTTATAATAAAGCAGATAACTTTCTTTCTCAATTCTCGTTAATCGCAAGCATCTTGATTGTTCGTTTCTCGAGTCTTAGCTTACAAGTTATACAAACTCCATTTGAATTTGTATCTCTTGTTTATCACGCTATTTTCCGCTGCAACAGTTGGTATCAGAGACAAAACGTTCCTAATCATGCCTCCTAAGAAAAATATTCAAGAGAAAACCGAAGCTTTCTGTGTTGTGTTGGCCGAGTTTCAACAAGAACTTCGTGAGTCCTTTCAAACCTCAATGGAAGCAACCTTACGAACAGTGTTGCAAGATCATCAACCACGTCGGGATTTGCCTCGACAGAGTGCTCAAATTTTTCAGGAAGACGACAAAGATGTTGTCAACGATGACAATCCTTTTGCAGAACCCCGACGCGGTAAATTATGAGAGGACAATTTACAATCGTTTTCAAAATCTGCGACAAGGTTCCCATTCGGTGGACAAGTACGCTGTAGATTTATTTGCGTTCTTACCTCGAAGTAGTGTCCAAGAAACGAATGATCAGCTCGTGTTTCGTTTTATTGGGGAATTACGACAGCAAATACAGAACACATTGCTTCAATTCAACCCCTCCCTGGTCTACGAAGCATATCAACGTGCCCTATAGATTGAGCAGAGCTCTCGCAGCTCACACTCGACTTGGCCTCCCAACAATACGAGACAACGAGTGAGCTCCACCAATGATTCCAGACCGTCTCGCGCGACAGAACATAACAACGTAACAAGGACCCCAGTAACAGAAGCCGATACTGATGACTCAATTCTACCATCACGATAGCATCCTACTTCATTCAAGTGTTTTAAATGCGGTGAACCTGGTCACCGTCAGTCCTCTTACCCCCATCCCAGAAGCTGTGGCTTGTACCTCGATGATGGCCCTGTTTTCGATGAAGATCCACAAGATGATGAGTTCAACAAAACAGATGAACAAGTCTCTGGCGATACAGGATTGGCTCTAGTCATTCTGAGAAATTTCTTGGCCTTGTACGGTATTCAAAAGTCTTAGCTTCGGACGAACATCTTCCGTTCACCGTGCACAATCAGAGGGAAAGTTTGTCGTTTCGTTATTGATGCGGGTAGCTGTACAAATGATAACACTCGTTTTTGTCCCGTTTTTACTATTACAAGTGAATGTTTTAATTAGAATTTCACTAAATTTTTAATGCATAAAGTCTATTTTTCGAGAATTTGTATGTTCGAGACTCTTTTCGGGTAAACTAAGCAAAAAGGGTTCAAAAACGGAGCAAAACGATATTACGGATTATTCCAGACTGCTAGAAGTTCGACTTCGCATCAAGACATTCCCACCATGAGATCCTCCTCAAATTTGGTCACCAACTAAAGGGGAATGTTAGCTGTTAAACCCAAGTGGAATGAAGGCAAACTAACGGTTGGATCAGAAGTTACGAGGCTTTTGCTGAAGGCATATGATGCAGTCTCGCGGAAGGAGCAAAAGAAGGAAAGGCGGTTTGATCAGACTTGATCTCACCGCGCCATGAAGCCACGCTCGCGCGGCCAAGCTACCTCTCTCCGCGCCACCAGGAGTCCAACTCACGGTGAAGCCACCTCTGGCCGCGCTACGAGCCCACGCTCGCGCAGCCAACTCATGTCGGAGTTCCCGAGCCCATTTTTAATCTCCTCAAGCCCAACTTATTTCCGCAGCAATCAAGACTCAGGCTAAACCTAAGAGACGCCTAAGGAGCCTCCAAGACTTATAAATACTCGCCTCTAGCCTCTCATTTTTGACATTTTCTAAGCAAGCCACCAAAAACACTTTGTTCTTCATTTTTAGCATTTTCATTGTTTATGTCTTTTATTTTCTAAGGGAGATAGATTGTTCTTGAACCCTTTTTCGTTTCTCATCCATAAATTGAAGTATTCATTCGCTAATAATGTTTATGCTTCGATTCCTTATATGTGAGTAGTTTATATTCGATGGGTTGAATCCCAAGGAGTTTTAGGGGGAATATCATTAACCATTTTTATGCTTCTATTCGTCTAAGTCGTATGCTAAAGATTTCTTTCGACTAAGTTTGTTTTAATGCATGTATCTAGAGTCATGAACTGGAGACTGATCCAAGGATTGATTAGAGCTGCTAACGTGTTGAATCCGATCACCGGAACCAACTTAGCCGAGCGTCGCATCGTAGGGTGCAAATTGCACACCGACGGAGCATTAAAACGAGTCTCGATCCGGTAATGCTTGCTTGATTGTGTCGTAGGATGCAATTGCATACCTAAGGAGTAATCAAAGCATAGTCGATCCTCTTATGAAAGTATTTAGATAGAAAATTAGTGATTCAAGTTTAGAGAAATCGTTTAGTCTCATCTACTTTCGATAGATTGTTTAATCTCTTGTTAGAACCATCTTAAAATTCATGGATGATCCCAACGTTTGTCTCTTATTGATTTACCGAATTTCATCTTTCAATTTCGCACTTTCGTTTATGCACTTTCAATACCGCACTTTCAATACCGTAATTTCTTTTATACAATTTCGTTAATGCAATTTCAATACCGTACTTTCAAAATAGCTATTTCGTTTACGCACTTTGATTATCATACTCTTTATTGATTTCCTTTTCGTTTAAAAAGTTAATTTCCCTTTTCTCCCGTTTGTTATTGGCTTGGCAATAGCCAAGCCTATATAAGCGTGGAATGTCTTCTTTCTTTTCACAAACTACAACCTCAAAACCATGACAAACAAAACTCTCTTTTCTTTTGCGTCTTTGGTTGCTCTAACACTTATTTGTTTTGCGGTAGGTCTTCCCCATGGATCGACCCCTAAGTGCTTACCACGCTTATGGTTATAAATTTACCCTAGATAGGACCCTAAGGAGCATCAAAAATCGATAGCCTCCCTAGGTCTCGTCAACGAACATCATCTCGGAAGAGGCGGTTACAAAATTAGCATTTTTCACGAAACCTCCCCCGACGCCGTACAAGCTAATGTGGCTTAATTCCCAGACTGACCTACAGATATCCAAACGATGCAAAGTTCCATTCTCGATAGGTGCAAACTACAAAGATCTTATCACTTTCGATGTTATTCCCATGAATGATGCATGTCACCTCTTATTGGGACGCCCTTGGCAATATGATAGGCGTACTTTGCTAATACATATGTTTTCACATTTGAGAATCGAAGAATTACTCTACTTCCAACGCAGGAATAACCTAATCCGGTTGTTGCTAGTGAGGAGATGCCTATTCCACCAACTGTTTCTACTCTGAGTCGTCCAGTTTTGTTATGCTCTGAGACTCAATTCTTGACGAAGTTACAATTATCAGAGATTATGTTAGCGTTACTCTCCGTTCCACCGATCTTTCCGAGTACCATTGTTGTTCCTCCGGAGTTTCAGAAGTTAATTGGCAATTTTCTTGATGTATTCAAGGATGACCTACCGGCGGGTTTACCACCTCTTAGAGACATCCAACATTGCATTGATTTGTCTCCTAATACGACATTAAAAAAATGTTCACATTACCGCATGAGCCCTCAAGAACATGGTCGGTAAGTTGAAGAACTTCTGGCTAAAGGTTATGTGTGTGAGAGCCTTAGCTCTTTTGCAGTTACAGCTCTTTTGATTCCCAAAAAGGATGGTTTGTGGCGTATGTGCGTCGACAGTCGTGCCATAAACAAGATCACGGTATGTTATCGATTTCTATCCCTAGACTTGACGATCTCTTGGACCAGATTGGGAACGTGGCTATCTTCACAAAACTCGATCTCAAGAGCGGATATCATCAAATACGAATCCGGCCGGGAAACGAATGGGAGACGACATTTAAAACACGAGAAGGGCTTTTGAGTGGTTGGTTATGCCTTTCGATTTANGGATTAGTACCACACATCATGGATTAGTCTTTATTAGTGTTCTAGGCATAGAAATAGCTTGTTTAGTTGCTTAAATGATTGCAAGGTTGGCCATTTAGATACCCAAATCAATGATTTCATCCCTAGGTTTCGTTTTTAGTAATTTGTTAATCTTGATTAGTAGTTAATTGCTTGATTAGTGCTTGATTAGTGGTAATTAAGGTTTTAATTCATAAGATTAGTCTTGTAGTGCCTCCTTTAGCTAGTAGCTTGCTTTAATAGTTCCTTGTCACCTCAATTTCGAATTTGGCTTAGCTTAGACCGAACTTTGTATTCCTTTTGCATCAAACTCCCAAGATGTATTGATATCTCAAGTATTGCAATGACATGAGCAATTGAGAAATTGCTTACAAGAGCAAAAACTCTTGTATCAGTTACACCATCTCTCAACGAGGCTTGGAGGTAGATCCGGTGAAGATTGTGCCCATAAGCTCCTAGCCAACACCCAAGACAATAATTGAGGTACGGAATTTTCAAGGGTTGGCATCAGTTTATAGCTGTTCTGTGGCTCAGTACTTTAGCAGCATAATGGCTCCAATTACGGATTGCCTCAAGTGTGCACAATTATAATGATTTATCAGTATTTGTATTTTGCAACCATTACACACAAGTTGACTTCAGCCCCGGTACTCGCTTTACCAAACTTTTTTTTGCCATTTGAGCTACACTCAGACGCATCTAAGAGTGGTATAGGAGCAGTCTTGAGCCAACATGGAAAACCAATCGCCTTCTCCAATGAGAAGATCACGGGTTCGAGGAGACGATACAGCACCTACGATGTCGAATTATATGTGGTGGTTAAAGCTATTAAACACTTGCGTCACTACCGTTTTCACCAAGAGTTTTTCCTTCCACTGATCAATGCGTGCTCAAACACATGGGTTCTGAAGACAAGATTTCGGCTAGACACGCTTTGTGGTTTGCAATGCGCGCTCAAACACATGGCTTCTCCGAGTTATATCCATCGGTTTCATTCGTTGGCAATTTGTGTGCCGATGCACAAGCAGGTATGAGTTTTGATTACTATGTTCTTGATGGTTTTTTGTTTCAGGGCAACAAGCTATGCATTCCAGAATGCAGCTTACGGCTTTAAGTGATCAAAGAACTTCATGGAGAAGGACATATTGGGCGAGACAGAATATTACAATTGATCACTATATCTTATTTTTGGCCTACTCTTCAACGTGATGTCGAATGTTTTGTTCTTCGGTGTGGGATTTTTCAAGCAGCTAAGGGTCATGCATCAAACGCGGGGCTATACTTACCTCTACCTATACCTACTCAACCATAGACTGATAACAGCATGGACTTTGTCCTTTGTCTCCCTCGTACCCAAAGTGGGTTTGACTCCATCTTCGTTGTGGTAGATCGTTTCTCTAAGATGGTGCACTTTGTTCCTTGCAAGAAGACCACTGATGCTTTACAAGTAGCGACCTTATTCTTACGAGAGATCTATAAGCTTCATGGCTTACCACTCTCTATTGTCTCAGATCGGGATAGTCAGTTTCTTGGACATTTTTGGCGTTCCTTGTGGCGGTTACTTCAAACAAGTCTTGATATGAGCTTACCCTATCACCCTCAAACGGATGGACAAACGGAAGTGACTAATTGCACTCTCGGAGATCTCTTGAGATGTTTGGTAGGGGAGAACATTAAATCAAGGGTAATATCTTGTATCAAGCTGAATTTACTCACAACCATGCGATAAATCGAAGCACAGGTTTCAGCCCATTTCGTATTGTCTATGGTATTACACCGCGTAGTCCGTTGGATTTGGGACTTGCTCCGGACCGCATGCGTTTGCACGGTTGAGCTTGTGACATGGTTGATGTATTTGTTGAATTACACAAGCAAGTGCACGACAATTTGGAGGCTGCTACTACAAAGTATAAAGAGAAAGTTGATGTGCATAAACGGGAGTTACAATTTAAAGTGGGTGACAAAATATGGGCCATTCTTACTAAGGATCGCTTTCCACCAGGTATTTACAATAAGCTTAAGCCACGCAAGATTGGTCCTCTCGACATCATTAAGAAGAAAAATAACAACGCCTACTGCCTTCAACTTCCTCATCAGATGAATACTGCAAATATTTTTAATGTGAAACACTTGGTTCAGTTTGAAGACGACAATGTTGATCAAAATTAGAAGTCGGATTTTCTATTACCCCGGGAGACCTTATGTACCATCTATCTATCGTTATTAGGCTTTATCGTTATTATTACTTTTGAACTTGAGCGTTTTGAACTCTAGTCTTAAGTCGATTTTATTTACTTGGAAAGAGACTAAGTTTAGGGTTTTGGTGTTCCTCTCTTCTCTATATAATATGTAGGTTTTCATTATTGTACCGTTGGTTTTTGAGTTATAATAAAGCAGAGAACTTTCTTTCTCAATTATCGTTAATCGCAAGCATCTTGATTGTTGATTTCTCGAGTCTTAGCTTACAAGTTATACGAACTCCGTTTGAATTCGTATCTCTTGTTTATCTGCAACAATCTCCCAGTATCAAACAAATCTACAATATCGATCTACATGTTTCTACAATAATGTTGATATATATCTACATAACCAATGTATAAATCCAACTTTGATCCCGTAACGTTTAGTGAGGTAATAAGCGACATGACTTGGCAAAATCTTCGGTCCAACGCCACCTACAAACTCTTTGTAAAGATGTCCTAGTATCTCCAGAGTTGCTTGTCGTGCACGAGATGAACGCTGAATAACAGAACATTTGTGTTGTTCAACATAAGTCTTAATATGGAATTCTGGACTCTCTCCAATCGTTGAAGCATGAACTCTCCATTGGCAGCCTTCGACCCAACATGTGACTGTCAACAATCTTTTTGTTGAATAGCCGACGTCAAAGTCGAACTTTTGTGCAACTGAAAACATCTTCCATCGAGTCCCCAACTCCAGTTTTGTATCGTAACGTTGTCCGGTCGCTAAATTTACTGAACACATCTCTAACTTGACATAATCATGAATCGAATCTGAAGCCCTTTTTTGGGAGGCAGATTTTCTATTTCTTCTTGTTCCTCCTCTTTCGTAAACTTGGGACACGTTTTGTAATCCTCGTCGCCAGAGCTTGCACCGTCGGGATCATCGCAATAGTCAAATCTGCATTCTTCTTCATCTTCTTCAAGTTCTTCATTGGGTTCTTCTTCTTGACAGAAAGATTTCTTACGGCCACCAACACCACGATCCTTATGACCTTGATCGACTTTTCTCCTTCAAATGCATGGTCTTCATCAACTGATTTCTCACCATTTTTCTCTATGATCCGAACGCATAGACGAAGTCGATCATTTCGAAATTGTTGTAAGAAACCATTCAATTTCCTATAATTACCAACAAACACATGAGGTGTATCTTGTGGTAACTTTTGCATATACTCTTTTGACAACATGTAGCTCAAATGAACCTCATAAGACCGTTGATCCAAACCAAAATCTTCATACACCATCCGAACCAAATCACCATAACTTGTTGTCTGATCCACGCTTAAAATTCTACAGCCTTTGCACTTATCCACGAAGAATAACCATCGATTTTTGTCAAACCTCCATTCACCACAAACTAGCAAAATTTTGCTCCATGAAACCTTATGGAGATGATGAACACCACCTAATTTCTTAGAGAATCAAGAAAGATGTAAAGAGTGGAAGGAAAGTGAATTTGCATGCTTTCACTAAAGAAAAAAAAAGAGAGGGGCTAGGCGATGAAGAAAGTAGATTTGCATGTCTTCAATGAAGACAACCACCTGTTTCACGCCGCTGACAACCCTAGATATGTATGTTGGATCTATGGTTGTTACCAAAATAAATTGACATTTGATTGGGCGAAATAGTCATTTTCGTACCAAACATAAAATAAATCTACCGTTAAATAACATAAATCTACTACCAAACAGAATACTTTATTCATCGGTGATAAATCTATGATCAATAACAATAAGTCTACCAAAAAAATATTAAAATATGAGTAACCCTAATATCTACAAACTTCGACGAATAAAAAACAGAACCACCGTTCTCGATTGTCTCTCTCTCACTCGGTGGCAAAATTCACCACCGGTGTTCTCCGATCAATTGCGGCGGCGAGTTGGTAAGCTTTCTTCCTCTTTCTTCTCTCTTCCTTATTCGACTTCTTTCTTCCTCCTTCGTCTTATCTTTCGCATTTTCGCGTCAAGCACTGTACATCTTCTCCAACATTTTTCTGGGTTGGGTGACAGAAAGTGGTGTGAACCTCTGATGGATAGAGACTTACGGGATGGAATCAAACGTGCTAGTCTCAAGACTCTCTCACGTTGGATCGGTTTATGGATTGGATGATGGATTGATGGCACCACAGAGAGGATGAGGGGTTCTCTGATACAGCAAGCACTCGTACCTTGCGTGATTCCACACACAAACGAACGAGCAAAGGATTCAAGACTTGACGTGAAAGAAGAACTGCCGATTTTATTGATATGGGGTAAAAAGTTGCGGACTACAAAGCCGAAGTGGAGCTTTATAAACAGCTCGACGGCGTGACCTTCTAGGGTCTCCCAAGAGGGAAAATAAAAGGAAAAAATAAAAAGTAAAAGTAACAAAGAAACAAATCGGCAAAACAACAAAAGGAAACTACTTAAGCGTTTTAAACAAAAAGGAAATAACTTAGACTTAAACAAAATATAATTCGACCGACTCTTAGACACATTTCTTGGCTCTCTCTGGCGTGCTTAGACTTAGTCTGGAAGCTCTGAGACGAAGCTTATACCTGCATGCATTATAGATATTGAAAGTACCTTGTTCTCGCGCATAAGTGGCCAAGCTTGTTGTTGGATGGTCTTGATGGTTTCTGGTGCGGCTTCGGTGAGCTTTCTCTTGTCTTGAGCAGTCTGGAGTGTACTTGATGTCTTGCTGTTGAAGTATTCGCTGGAACGGTCATCTTGATCTTCAAACTCTTCTAGAATCGCCGAATGATCCTCCTCGGCAACTAGACTTGTGATCGCGGTATCTTGAGGCTCGGCAGTGGTCTCCTCATTCTTCCTGTTGTATTGCACTATAGTATCATTTAAGTACAAAGTCATACCTTGGTTTTGCTGAGAAGAGGCTTGTACGATCTCTTGTTGGGATATGTCTTCCTCTTGCTCCTTCTCGGGTCCTTTAGAACTTCCAAGTGCGGTTGATGGAGGTGGGTCTATGGCCTCCATTCAAACGTATTTATGATCCTTTCTACAGCTAGGTTAAACTTCTGGCGTAATGACTTAGTCTTGGATCGAGTCATCATGCCCTCTATGATCGTGAGAACTTCTTGTTCGGTTGGATCAGGTTCGGTGGTTCCACTAGAAAGAGTGGATTTTGTTTCGGCGTTTTCCATAGTAAGGTATGGTTTTGTTGGCATAGAATGGATTTTGACTGTGGCGAAATGCTAATTTATGGACAGGTTTCGTAACGGCATAGGCGAGTTTTGTAGATTTGTGTTGATCCGAAGTATATTTATTACAGTCTTCGCAGATTTGTTTATAGATGGGCGTATTGGTTGCAAAAGAACTACATGGTATATTTGTTATATTGATGGTAGATTAACAGTTGAAGATTGTTGGTCATAGTAGATTTTTTTGCTCATCTTCGGTTGAAAAAGAAGTTGTGTAATCTCGGTTGGTTTGTTTTTATTTTATAGAACACTCATGGCCATTCACAACTACAGTCAGCCTTCATGTGGTAGTGGTAGCGATGTTGGGACGCTATTTGCACGAAGAGAAATAAAAAAAATTGGACTTCTGAAGGAATGTTACTGTGGAGCTCGCATAGTGATTGATACTTGCCATTCCACGATGGTCCCACGATGGAGGTTCTTCCCTTGCCCAAACAGCGACGATGGAGATTGTCATATCTGGAAGTGGTGGGACGATGCAATCATGGAAGAGTTGACTCTCATGAACTCTGAATATGGAGACTTAGCAGAGAAGATGGAGGTCGTCACCTACCTTGACGATATTTTTGCAGCAACAGAGGAAACTGAGCAGCTCAAGAAAAAACAGGTTCAGAATGAGGAGAAAATTGTGAACCTCGAGATGTTAGTTGCTGACATGAAGAAGAAGAAAAGTAGTACAAGATTCGGGATTGAGATGCAGATTGTGTTTGTTGCAGTCATTCTTCTCCTTACTCTCAGCATTATGATATGGTTTAAGTAGTCTTTCTTTGTTTGAATGACCTTAAGACCTAAACTTAGCTTTAACAATCTTTGTTCTATCCTTTTGTAATGTCTACTATGAACACCTTAAGACCGTAAGAACTCCCTAAGTTTAATGTTAGTGTTTGTAATCGGTAGACCCTTTAATTTTCATGCCTTATGTTATGATCAAATGATATAAACTTAATTTTCCCCATCAAACCGTTTCAAGATGATGCACACCAACATAAAGAGAATAATGACACATGTAAGGAGTGGAAGAAAGAGGAATTGCATATCTTCACTAGATTTGCATGTATTCAACGAAGAAAATCACCTCATTTCAAATAAATTTACATTAGATTGGGCAAAGTCTTGCTTACCTCTGTTTCTCTAAGTCTACTATGATAAATCTATCGCAACATGCACCTACATGGACCTATAAATCTAAGAAATAAGCACTACTCCATTAATTTGATAAATCTATGAAATGAGCCCTACTCCATTAATTTGAAAGCTATAATAACTCTATCGTTATTACTATTAATTCTACCATTAATAAACAAATATGCAAAAATGACAAATAAATCTACCACTTTGACCGAACTGTAATAACCCGGTCTAAGAGCTAAATTACCTGGACAAAGCTTTCAGTTATGGAGACCCCTCTGCACAGTTTTAAAAATTATGGGATTCATCATGAAGGTAGCCAAGACTCTAAGGAAGACCACGGAAAAAGAATTAGCTCAAGAAAAATTCTCCCAAGACCTACAAAATTCACGCAATCCGGTAGACGTTCCAGAACTGTGGAATGAGTCAGTTGGAGGAAGAATTATGTCGGCCAAGAACCAAACATCTCGTGAGTCTAAGCGACATTAACTAAGCCTAAGAGGAGTCCATTTATCAAAGAATATGGCCAAGATCTCGAAGAAAACAAGAAGAAACCCATGGATCCGAAGTTATCATCCGTTATGTCCATTTCCGAAACTACACCGAACTCGTGGGATCAGGATAGCCCAACAAGCCCATATCTCGCATTCCAATGCCACATGTTTTTGCACCAGGATACGGCTTATACCCGTACATGCCAACGGAGTCCAACCCAACAGATTATGTGTACCCTTTCATCGTCACTGAAAGTGGTACTGAAGACATGATTGCAACTATCCAAGAGAATCTCGCTAGAATGGGAGACCGAGTCGAGAACGCGGACCCAAGCGAGCGAGTCTACGGGGAAGAAGGATTTGTGGATCCAAGATATTCACCAACCCGTTGGACGGAAGAACTCACGCGCATCCCAACTAGCACAGAGGAGACCATGGAACGTCCAACCGAAGAACACGGCGAGACAAACCTGAATCCGGAGAACTACCCGAGAGTTTCCTATGACATAAGCGAGCTGTTCGGACAACCGCCTATACCGGAAATTAATCTCCGCGGACCAGACTACATGGTAACCCCAAACAAGACAAACGAAGGAATTAAGATCCACACCGATGAGAGCATGAATCCGAAGGAACCAACTCCAATATACGAGCAAGGTGAATCAAGCCGGGGAGGAAGACGTCCAAAGAGAACTCTTCATATGAGAGTTCTACCACCCGAAAGGGTAATGATGAGTTTACGATGTTGCAATTATGGGGAACGTGGACATTTCCCCCACGCCTGTCCCAATGTACCAACTTCGAAGTCGTCTACCCCTAAACACAAGATGTGTACCGAGTGCGGATACAAAAGAGCCCACAAAAAGAATTGTTTGATGCGCCGGAAGCCACAACCACCAAATCCCGCTCACCGCCCTGTCACCCGCTCCGTGTCTCGCCAGCAGGAAGAAGATCAGACTCCCGGAAGAGTTAGGGAAGTCGGTATCAAGTTTAGGTCCGAGTCCGAGCCTAAACCAAGGTTAGTATGGGTGCTAACTCAGATCTCTTGTGTGTGGTGTGCGAAAGTCCTGTAGATCTAGGTTGTTAGGTAGAATCCGATCGTGTCCTAGTGCGTGAGGTTAGTAAGGATTTCTCGGTAAGTCGATTTCGGAAAAGAACGACCTTACCTTGAGATTTCCTAGTAAGTGAGAGTTAGATCCCCGAAAGTAGAGATAGGAAAACTCATTTCCCGTTTTAGTCCGAACCTCTAGGATGTAGACCGAGGAGATCTAGGGGAATTTGAGAAATGAGTTTGGAATGGGGGTATGGTAGATGTGTAGATCTGAAATGAAGTTGAGACAAGCTATGCAAACAAGCCAACGAAGCTAAACCAATAAAAAGGAAAACAAAAAGCCAACCTTAGAGAGACGAGAACAGATGGCCACATCCGGGGAAGCAACGGTATGAAGCAAATGACGAAATGGCGTTGAAATGGTAAATCCGAGGTTACACCAAGAAGAAAGATGGCCAGAAGAACAAATGGTGGTATTTTAGAAGAAGAGGATTCGGGATGAATCCTATTTAAGGGGGGGAGAATGTAATAACCCGGTCTAAGAGCTAAATTACCCGGACGAAAATTTCAGTTATGGAGACCCCTCTGAACAATTTTTAAAATTATGGGATTCAGCATGGAGGTAGCCAAGACTCTAAGGAAGACCACACAAAAATAATTAGCTCAAGAAAAATTCTTCCGAGACCTACAAAATTCACGCAATCCGGTAGACGTTCCAGAACTGCGGAATGAGTCAGTTGGAGGAAGAATTATGTCGGCCAAGAACCAAACAACTCGTGAGTCTAAGAAACATTAACTAAGCCCAAGAGGAGTCCATTCATCAAAGAATAAGGCCAAGATCTCGAAGAAAACAAGAAGAAACCCATGGATCCGAAGTTATCATCCGTTATGTCCATTTCCGCAACAATCACGGTACAGTTGGGTAATTCTTTGGCAACCAAGGGAGAAGTCCGAATTTTGTGAAACATTGGAGGGCAAAAGAGGTATTTTCTATCAAAAAATGGATCCACTTGTCATTAGATAGTGAAATGCACAAAAAAAGGAAAAATGAGCAATTTTGGACCAATAGGAAGCTACCACCTTAAGCCTGGGGATAAAGATGAGTTGGCTAGTCTAGGAGCTATGAAATGGAGCCTATGGCATAGAGTAAAACGTGGCTTTGAGTTAAAGAAAGGAGGAGACTAGAATTTACCTACCTTGAGTTGTTACCATGGGTAACTTTTCAACTATAAATACCCCATTCCCCTCATCCTTCATTTCCACTCCTAAAACCCTTTTAGAAACCTTAGATAGAGTGTGTGAGTGTGTGTAGAATAGAGAGAGAGCTTAGCTTTGGAAGGTTGCTTGGTAGTATAGCCTAGCTCCGTGTCCAGTTCAAGGTCAGTCCCGGTAGAGGTGGACTATCGCGGTTGTTGTTTGTAATGCGGTGTAGACCTTAGATCTGCATCGTAGTGCAACACCAGCCTCGGTAGAATAGGTTGTGTGCTTGTATGTATGTATGTATGTATGTATGTATGTGACTAACGTGTGATGCAGGAAAGCTCAAATCTGTGTAGATCTGAGAGCATACTAACGTTTTAGTGCAGGATTAGCCCCAGATTTGTGAGATATGAGTGCTGCAAAACCCGTTGGGTGAGGTAACGGTTTGATGCATGTCCGTGGATCATGTTATCATCCTTACCGAGTAGTGAGAAGGGTGTAAGGACTGCCGGATGTCTGATCCACTTGCATGTTCCTTCATCGTATGAGCGAGTGTACGGTTTATGGTAAAACACGTTGCATGGTTGGAAGGCATGTATGCAGAGTTGTATTAAACGTGCATGAGCGAGGTTCAAGCATGTGAGGCTTGTAACCGAAAACGAGAGTTGGGACTAGAGAAGTTATGGCTTTGCCGTCACTCTAGGGCGCTAACTTCTCGGAGGTTGTGTGGAGGTGTGTGTTGGCGTTTGATCAAGTGAGGATCAACGCGGTGTGAAGTATAATGGTGTGCAATCCATTATACTGTGGAGTCATGTTGTTGGTGCGATGCCCTTCATGACTTACTGACGGTGTGGTCGGGGTTCCCCGTTCCCCATGCTTAGCTAACGACTGCTAGTATGGGAAGACTCGGAGAGACGGGATTGCAGCCCAGGGCCGAGTGCTATCCGACGGGATAGCGGGAATCCAGCATTGAGGCGTGGATGGTCCCGCTTGGGATGTGAACTCAATTGGCGGCTCTCGGATGGAAACCCCGCCGAGATGTGAACCCACCGAGGAGCTCCCGGGATACGATGTTCCAGCTTGGCTTGTCTTTGTGATACTCAAGTGTAGGGTGTTCGTGGTAGTGATGTTCCGGCTTGGATTGTCTTTGTGATAGTCAATTGCAGGGTGATCGCGGAGGGGAACTGGCCGACCCACTTAGAGATCTCTTTTGTCCACGTGAGTATGACGTGTGGTGTGGAAGTTAGATTACCGTTTGCATATAGATCTAGGATTGCATGCTTCGGTTATCTTTATTTTTGTGTTGCTTCGGCTATTGCATGATTGTCGCTTGCTTGTTGCTTGGGGGTTTTTCTTGGGGTTTTTTTGGGGTTTTAGTGGGTCCTGGACTCACTGAGTAATCTTAGATTACTCATTCCCTCTTTTCCTTCCCTTTTGCAGGAAACCTTAGTAAGCCGTTGGGGTTAGAGGGTGCTGTGGACGTTAGGACCACCGGAGTAGACTTGGGTGCCTTTTGTAAAATATAGTAAGTATGTTTGTACAAGGGTTTTCTTTAGTATTTGAAATCTCGGACAGATCCGCTATGTAATATAAATAAACGCTTTGTAATATGTACGTTTCTTAAATAAAGAGGATTTTCTATCTATAAAACCCTTGTGTCTTCCGCTGGTAGAACGACTTAGTCCGAGTCTACACAACTCTCGGCTGGAGTACGGGTTGGCAAGCCTTAGGCTTCAGTCGGGAGGGTCGAGCTAACTTTCCGGAACGGCCTTAAGCTTAGATGTGTTCTAAGACGGGCTGACCTATCGAGTGAAACTCGGCATTTTGTAGCGTCTCCGGTCGGGACTGGTCCTATCCCGAATCGTGGGTGTTATAGATACGACTTTACGTAAAACTATTCGTAAATAACTCTGCCACAATAAACAATAAATCTACGTAACTAATTAAGTCTACCCTCAAACAATATAAATTTACTATGACAATAACTACTATTTTCATCGATGAAAAATCTACGATCAATAATCACAAATGTACTGTCAATACCAATAAATCTATCAGAATTTAATTAACCTACCATCGAAGACAGTAAATTTACAAATCAAATAATAAATCTACAAAAAAACTCTACCGAAGGCGTTTTAAGTCTACCAACAAAATACAAATCTGTCATCACGAACAATAAATCTACCATTCTAATTGAAAATCTACCATTCTCAAAAATCTCTACAGCATCGCAACAATAACTCTAAAAAATAAGTCTACAATTTTGTAATAAATCTACCGTTCGTTCTGTAGACTTTTCCTTGCCTATATGACGGAAATTAGTAATGACAGTTTCACAATTACTTTTTTGTCAACAAAGAAAATAAAAGGTAAAATAGGGTGAAAAACAATCGAATACTATTATAGTAATAAAATAATTTCAAGGCTATTTGAGTTTACTCTTCAACATTCCAAGACTACTTTAGTAACTCATCTAAAATTATAGAATATAAATTATCGGGGTCTATCTCAAATACAAGATTTATGAAACAAAATCGGAGCATACACTACTCACCTAGTTCTTTTATAATCTTTACCACGAATGTATTGAATGTTTTTATTTTTCTCTATCAAGTTGATTACATCAATACTACCTATAAAATTATAAAGTTACTAGAATAGGATCCGTATATATGCGGGTTTTTAATAAAAAAATTTAAAACCGTAAAAATAAATTAAAAACAAAAACCAATAATCTGTGAAGAAAAAAAATACTTTTATTAATTAATATATCCTAGTTAATCTAATTTACTTTTTTTTTGTTTTTATTTTTCTTTTGAAATAGATCCTTTTGTTTTTATTTTCTTTTTCTTAAATTGAAATATATTCTAGTTAATTTTATTTTATTTTGTAATCTAAATCAATCAATTTGACAATTTTTTTTGGGAAATTCCTTTTTAAGAAACTTATTTTCCATTTTTATTTTTAAAACTAATTTTAAACTAATTTTTAGATTTATGTAAACATTATTTTAAAATCTAATTGGTTGAATTTTTCTGATACGTGTCAAAATCTAATCGATTAACTTGACACGTGTCACGATCATGTTAAAAACTAACTTTGATGCATTCTACTTTATATAATAAGATATATATATATGTATATGTTAACATCTAATTGGGTAACATGATTTTTCTATTAATATTAGTGATCGATCATACAATTTCCATAATCTAATTGGTTAACATTATATTAAAATATAATTGTATTAATTGACACGTGTCACGATCTTGTGAATTAACAACTTTGACGCATACAACTTTATATAATAAGATATTAACTATCTCGAAGGTTGACCCGTCTCCACGAGATGGCATAGCATTCAAATACTTACAAGAGTGCAAAACTAAAACTGGAGATTATCAGAAATGATCTTTCGTGCTACTAACAAGATCACTTACAAGCTCATTGTCATCTTCACACTGCTCAAGCAAAGGTTGGTTTGTACGCAGGATTGTGATCCTTAACCTATCGTCCCAATACAATAATTTCTTTATATACAAATATATTTACCCAAGCTACAAATGCTAAGAATTATTATTCAACTTTTCTTTTATTTGCTAGCAAATTAGATTTAAGATTTTACATCTTAAATTGAAAATATATGTGCCATGCACATAATACTAGTTTGTTTTATAATTTGCACCACGAGGATTATGAATGTTTTTTTTAGTTTTCTCTGTCAATTTGATTACATCAATATACTACCTATAAAATTATATTATACAAATTATCGAAATTAGATCTCAAATACAAAATATAAAATATTATGAAACAAAATCTGCGCATACGCTACTCACCTAATTCTTTTATAATTTGCACCACGAAGGTGTTGAATGTTTTTATTTTTCTCTATCACTTTGATTACATCAATACTATCTATAAAATTATAAAGTTATATTAACTATCTCGAAGGTTGACCCGTCTCCACGAGATAGCGTAGCAATCAAATACTTACAAGAGTGCAAAACTAAAACTGGAGATTATCAAAAATGATCTTTCCTGCTACTAACAAGATCACTTACAAGCTCATTGTCATCTTCACACTGCTCAAGCAGAGGTTTGTACGAAGGATTGTGATCCACTACTACTCGTAAAATCTTTGCAGCTTCATGACTCTGCCCTTCTTTGTACAAAGCACTGCAATAACAATGCAAAACCAAACCTTTTGTGTTCACATTCATTACACAATTCAGTCCTGTGTACATGCTTCTTCACCTATTATATTCATAAAAGTACTACCTAGAAAGAAGCAACAATGCTTCAAAGTAATGCTCTTTGCTTTTAGGATCACCTGGTTCTTTCAGTTTCGCTACTCTCTCCAAGTGTGTGATTCCGCTTTTCATATTTCCCTGCAAGAAAGGCCCGCACGGCTTCAAGATCGACTTTCGACAAAATTCACAGAGTAAAATGCAATACAAAGATTCACAAAATCGATGAAATGTGACTAGAACTGCAGAAAAAAGATAAGAGACCTTCGCATCCGAAATAAGCAAAGGAGCCATAACTGACTAAAGATTTCTCATACAGGACCCGAGGCACTTTGATGTGATTTCAAAAACAATAATTGGTCAAACCTGTTGTACGTATGCAGCACCAGCCCATTGAGACGCAAGCATTAGAAGTTCAACATCCTCAGTATCAGATGCAGCCTCATCAAGAAGCTGAGAAGGAAACAAAAGAATAGTGCTGCTTAGTAAAAGAGTCCCAAGCACCTAAGCTTACAACAAAGTCAATAAGCAGAATAAACCAACTAGATACAATTTGGTAAAATCGAACCACACTGACCTAACAGAAACAGAAAAAAGGTTTGGTTTTGGATATACCATATTAACCCTATGTATGTAATTTTATGAAAACCATAGGATTTGGATATGGCTCAAATATATACCGTTTAAACCGGTTAACAAAAAAAAACGATTAGTTCTAGATTCTAATATAAAACTGTATTGTATACACTATTATACACTAATAACACTGTGGTTATACAGTAGATGGAATCTTCGAGTTTCACTGATTTTAAAATAAGACATGAATTTTACTTTCTTTGATTTTAGTTCTTTAGATGTTTTATTGACTACAATTTCTATGCAGAAAACTGAAATCAACATTATATGAAATTAAATCAACGAACAAACAGAATTATCCAAAAACCAAAAAACCCAAGAGTGCAGAACAAGGAGAAGTAAATAACGTGGTAAGTGAAAAAGAAAAGGGAAATGAGTGATAGATTTTGAACCTCAAGTCTAAAGAAAGGACCAATAGGTAGAAAGAACAGAAAGTGCTAACCTTGGAGATAGCAAGCTCTAAATATTCAGTAGCTTCCGACAATTGCGTCTTCTGCAACAAAGTCTGCCCCATGAGAACCAAACCTCTTACATATCCAGGATCCTTCTCAAGAGCTAATCTGCAAAAGGAATAATAATACTCATGGCAGTGAACATGTCTTAAGTTCATTATAGGTAAAGAATACTAAAAGACCAAGGGGAAGTCTTTACAAATACACACCTAAGCAACTGAATCGATGTTTCTTTATCACCTTTAGAAAAGACCTGAACTGAAAGCTAACACCAAATCCGTCTCAAGAAAAAATGAAACATACATGATACAAGTAGACATGATCAATAGATTATTATGTTCCACTGCTTACAGAAAGAAGTTCTTCTGGTGTTAGAGCCTGTAGAGAAAGGGTCTGCTCTTTTAAGTCAGAGTCAACATACTTGATCACTGATTCACTGATCTCCATGGAATGCTCAACGCCTAGAGAGGGCCCCTGACTCAGTAAACCAAGTTTTGCTGACACCGTAGGGTGCTTCAGAGATAATTGCTGCAGAGTTTAAGTTTCTCGGTGAGGAATTTACACACTTTAACATCCTCTATTCACAGTTGTCTTTTCATAAAGAATCTTAAAAAACCAAAAACTAAATCAATGGTAAGAAAATTCAGTTTTCTTCGGTTTTATTTTAGTCGAAAAGCAAATTATCGCTATTTTCATCGCGAATATCTGAAATGAGACAAGGATAGCATACCTGAATTATATTTACTGAGCTGTTGGTTACCCAATAGACAAGACTTCCCTAAAAAAGAAAAAAAATGCTAGTTTTCAGAAAAAGATTGTGGAACAAAAACAGAAGCATTATATCTGTTTTTCATAGGCATATAACTCAGTAAAAGTAACACGAGAAGCAAAAATGAAGGAAGATTCAGAGTCTACAGGAAAAAGAGATAAATAGAAGAAAATGTGATAATAGATAAAACTCAACAAGAAGATTAGTTTCAGAATAATCATAAGTTGAAACACAGGAAACAGAAAGACGGTATGGTAACTAGCAGGGAGATAACCAAAAGTCCAAAAGATGACGATTTCTAGAGTAAATAGACTACAAAGAGCTGCGGAAAGATATGGAAGATGTTACTTACCTGTGGAATAGCATAGCCAACAAAAAACAGAGGAACACTTAAGATCTCCAAATATAACTTGTAATACTACAAACACAAAAACAAGTACAATCTTGAGAATACGAATGAAATCTACAATATTAATAACAAAAAGGCAATAAGACTTGTTCAACTCACTCTCATGAGCAACCCGGTCAAGCCAGTAGTTTGACGAACTGTGGATGAATCAAAAGAAATCTGGAAAAGGGATTAGAAGTTAGCATAATATTGATCCCATCAACATATATTTTAAGTTCCAAGTATTCGCAAAAAACCTGTATGTTAATGTAATGGAAGACGGCAAATAAAATTGGAAAGACTGGTCCAAAAGAGCCAGCAGGAAGATCACTCAAATTCTGGAACCATAAGGCACCACCCTGCAAAGATAAGATAGCATCTCAGTCTAAGATATAATCCAATTACAACAACTAAACTAAAAATTTATGCAAATAGAAAACAAGTCGCAAATAAACGTTAGAGCATACATCTCACATATTAAGTCTACTTCAGGTATAAAGTACCAAAGAAAATATAAGCAATCCTAAAACCGTCAATTTAGCCTAGTCTTCTAGACATATGTTAACTCGACGAACGAAACCCCTTGGAAGGGGAAGAGAAACGTTTGAGTTGATGCCAAAGAAGATTTCTTTCTTCATCAGAATCAAGAAAGTCAGAAACTTTCTCATTTTCCTACTATCATAAGAAAACATACACCCACCCAATACTATTAAAAGCTAGCCAGTGTTTGAAAAACAAGCTACTCTTTGCCTTTAAACAATGCAAACTGCGCCATAGTTGCGCTGATCGTCCGTATTTCTGACTCTAGTTTCCCTCCTGGTTTCATTTTCCATACAACACACTAAGAAAACTGGTACTAACCATTAATATTTCTGCAGTAAAGCAAAACTTAAAGTATATGAATTTACGCAGAACGAGGAGCAATGGCATAAAAATTTGAGTAATTAGACCAGAAACAAAACCACCAGGGAAGCTACTACTGTAACTTTGTGACTATACAAGTCATTATTCTTATGTAGTCTCAACTTACAGAATCAAACCCAGGATGACCATCTAGTGACATCTTCCGGATGCTAGCCATCAACAAGAAAAAGCACGGGAGCTGCAGATGATGAAAGACAAAGGATAAGTGAGAACAAATATGATGCAAACACATGAATTATTTATCAAATCTATCGACCTAGAAAAGTCTATATCCGTTTGTAAAGAAAGCCAAGGATCAAGTTTCATTTAAGGTGATATCAAACAGATATACAAGCAAGTACAATATGGATCTTTCTGCACAAGTGTCAACTCTAATCCTAAACCAGAAGCCCTGTTGCATTGTGGCGATTAGATCTAATACAAGAACCACATAATGACACCAAGCAGCCACACAGATCAAAACCACGAGGTAGAAAACATATTATAAGGAAGAAGACCCAAATGAAAGTGGCAAACACCAGCGAACTAACGAATTGATCATGGGATGAAAACTAAATCGCATGTTTGATCTCAACATTCTTTCTGTACAGAAGTGCAGTTTAAACTCATCAACCACTCTCATTGGTAGCTCAGTACACTTAAGTGCAAAAGGAAACATACAAAGAGAACTAAGAGGAATATAAAGCTTATATCAAAGGCAAGAATCCACAAGTTAAGTATGAACCGCTTTGATTGCGTAGAAGATGATTTTACCTGGACCGATAAGTATGGGAAGAACCACAAAAAGGAGGGGCAACCAATTGCTCGACTTTCTTTAAGAAAGAGAGAAAATTGGTCAATTGAGCTTCTTAATGTTGGAGTCTCTGGGACCGGCATAGGCACTGCAAGGGAAAATGAACAGTAAGATTGGCTTTTTAACGTCATCAACACCATACATGAATATGCAGAATCGATCAAATAGTATACACCATAATCAATGCTAACTCGAAAAATATATGGCAATTATTGGTGACAATGTAATAAAAACGCTTATTTGCTTACTCATCTTACTATAACAATATGAAGACAAAAATCGGAGACAATGCTATCTAGCAGTCAAGATGATAACCTGTTGTGCATAATCTAAGAAGAGCAAATTTTGATGGAAAAGATATATAAAAGCAAATAATAACACTTGATTCTGTATAGTTACTTGCTCAGACAAGTGCCACTGAAGCTATATCTAGTAGAAAGGTTCTGAATTTGGTCTCAATTCCATGATCCTTTACTAACGATAGCTTATAGAAGTAGAAAATAGTTCATAGAAAGAAGCTGAAACAAGAATCAAAAACAAAAAGGAAGCACTAAAACTCAGGTGACAACTCGGAAATCCTCTTCAAATTCTTGAGTTGAAGAATGATTAAAGGCAACAATGCTAAGAAGAGAAAATTTTGATGAAAAGATATATGAAAGCAAATAATAACACTTGAATCTGTATAATTGCTCGCAGAAACCTTTCAGACAAGTGCCACTGAAGCTAATCTAGTAGAAAGGTTCTGAATTTGTTCTCAGTTTCATGTTCCTTAGTCACTAACGATAATAAACAAAAAGTCCAAACTAAATAACTAACATAAGTACAAAAAACAAAAGAAGAACACTTGATTCTGTATAATTACTTGTACGAACTCTTCAGACAAGTGCCACTGAAGCTATATCTTGTATAAAGGTTATGAATTTATCTCTAAGCATAAAACTTTTTGATAGAAAAATATTTAAAAGCAAATAATAACACCTGATCCGCTAGAATTACTTGGAGGAACCCTTCAGACAAGTGCTACCAAAGCTATATCTAGTAGAAAGGTTCTGAATTTGTTCTCAACCATGTTCCTTAGCCACTAAATAACTAAACAACTAACATAAGTACAAATTAACAGAAGTATCAAAAACAAAAGATGATAACTTGATTCTGTATAATGACTTGTACGAACCTTTCAGACAAGTGTCACTCGAGCTATATCTAGTACATAGGGTTCTGGATTTGTTCTCAATTCTATGTTCCTTTAGATAGACACAAAACCTCAAACTAGATATTAACTAATAGCAGTAAGAAGAAGAAGGAATCACTAACACTGAGGTAACAACTCTGAGATCCTCCTCAGTTTCTTGAGTTGAAGAATGAGTAAAGGCAACAATGCTAATCTGACAGCCACAGTAGAAGATGCAATAACCATCCACCAAGGCAGCCCTGTGAACTGATGGAGCCCGTCGAGGAGATCAACGACGGCGAGAACCGGCAAAGAAGAAGAATCATCGTTGAGGGTTTCTTGAGAACCGATTGGGAATTCTCGTCCAAGCAGTGAAGAGCCGGGCACAGAAGAGAACAATCGACGGCGGTGAGAGGAGAAACACGGGGAATGAGATGGAGGAGATGGCGATGGCGACGGAGAGAAGAGAGGGTCGGCGGTGAAGGAAGGAGGGTGGGAGAAGAAGAGGAGAGAGAGGGAAGAGAAACGGTGACGCGTTGGAGAGAGAGAGGAGGCGCGTAAGCAACTCCACACGGCCATTTACAGTTTTGAAGAGTGGTTTGTTAAAAGAAGGTTTTAGAGAAGGTTAAAGTTTGACTTTTGAGATCAACTAGCCTGGGCGTTCGATACCCATTATGGTTAGGCATGATCAAAATCAAACCGTAACGGTATTTCAGACCGTAATCGGTTAAAAACCGTAATCGTTAATCGTAAAAATATATTCTCTCTGTTTCACAAAAGAGTGTCATTCTAACATTTTTCACACAAATTAAGAAAAAATTGTAAATCTCTTTTATACCCTTTATTAATACACTAAATCAGTTTCTCTCTTTAATTAATAGATTAAAATAGTAGGGATAAAACTCAGATTTAGTTTAAAAAATTGCATTGAAATCATAAAGTGACAATCTTTGTGAAACAAAAACCAAGAGTCAAAATAACACTCTTTGTGAAATGGAGAGAGTATTAGTTATGATTAAAAAAATTTATTAACCGTACTCTTTAATTAACTATAACCAAATCAAAACCGTCGGTTAACCGTTAAAATTAAAACTTTAATCGTAACTGTTTAAATATAATTAATTATTTCGTATAATTAATATTTAACAATAATTTAAATAAAATTTGGCAAAAGCATATTATTGTGACGTGAAACGTGGATACATCATTTTATTATATATATATTAAACTGGATTGCACTGTGGAAGAGAGAGCAATTGAAACCATAAATGGAGTTCACGAGCTGGACCATTTAGAATTGGCAAACTAGTTCTTGCTTCAGACCGGAGTGGAAAATGAAGGTATGGATCTGGATGATACGGTGTTGGAGAAAGATGAATCGGCAACACTTAATGAGCTTGTGGTTACTGACCCGAGGGATACAATAGGTGATACGGAAAAGCAGGAAGTTTTGGCAGTCCCAAGGCAGGAGAGAGAAAAGGTGGAACGGCTGGGTTTGGACACCGGGGATGAAGAGAAAGAGGATGGGGCTGGTGATGTGAAACCACCTCGGGTTCAAAAGAAACTGGAGAAGAAACACATTATTCGAAAAAATCTGTTTAATGCGATCGCGGGAGGTGGCGGTGGTACTACTAAAAACGTATGGTGCAGGCTCTCATCTCACCAAGGAAGAAAGTGGGGATTCGCAAGGGGGACAACATTCACACGAAGAATGATAAGGGTGACCCAAACCCGGATCCAGATTTAGGCAAACGATATTAATATATACGAGGATCCTTAGTTGGAATTGGCAGGGGTTAGGAAATCGGTTTACAATAAGTTATCTTCGAGAGGTTTGGAAGAAATTTAAATCGGAGTTTCTTTTCTTTCAGAAACCAAGAATTCTTTTTCTTTTGTTCAACAATTTCAGTTGCATTTTGGTTATAATAAGTTGTACACGGTTGAGCCGTGCGGATCGAGTGGTGGTCTTGCATTATTTTACAATGATTATTTTGATGTTAAAGTGTTATATGCCACAAAAAATATTATTGATATTGAGGCAAATTATGAAGGAAAATTAATATATCTATCTTTTATTTATGGAGAACCAGTACAAAAATTAAGGAATCACTTCTGGGAACGACTTACACGAATCGGAATAAATCGAACGGAACCATGGTTTTTAATTGGAGATTTTAATGAGTTAACGGGTAACCATGAAAAGCAAGGTGGGATTGTTCGATCAGCGGCCACCTTTCTCGATTTTAACTCTTAATAATTGTGGTTTATTGGATTTTCAAAATAAAGGAAATAAATTATCTTGGCGAGCTAGAAGGAGCGGCCAAATAGTACGGTGTAGATTGGATAGGGCACTAGCCACAGAAGATTGGCACAAAATGTTTCCACGGTCTTTTGTAGAATATTTACGGATGATTGGATCGGATCATCGACCGATAGTGGCAACTATAGATAAAAGAATTTCAAAGCGACGAAAGTAGTTTCGCTTTGACAAGAGATGGATCGGACAGGATGGTCTTATGGAATCAATAACCAATGGGTGGCATCAAAACAATGGAAGGGAAACAACTACGTTGGTCGATAGAATTGGTAATTGTAGGCATGAAATCTCTCGATGGAGAAAGGAAAATCGGCCATATGGGAAAGATAAAATAATGGATCTACAACAAACCCTTGAGGAAATACAATGTGATGATTCGCGGACTCAGGAAGAATTAAACGAAGTCACACAGAAACTCAAGGAGGCTTATGTAGATGAGGAGCAATTCCGGCAACAGAAAAGTCGTAATTTATGGCATAAATGTGGGGATCTTAACACAAAATTCTATCACGCTTCAACAAAGCAACGTAGAATTATTAACCGGATGGTTGGGATGTATAATAAAGAGGGAATCTGGGTGGTTGGGGATGACAAAGTGGAGAAAATAGCAGTTGAATACTTTGAAGAATTATTTACATCCTCGAATCCCATGATTTTTTAGGATGCTCTAGGTGAGATCATGGCAAAGTTAACAGACATGGATAACGAGGCTCTAACAAAACCAGCAACGGAGGGGGAAATTCGAATCGCTTATCCATGATGCACCCGGAGAAAGCTCCAAGATCGGATGGAATGACAGCCTTATTTTTCCAACGATCATGGCATATAATAAAAACGGAGGTGGTACAAATAGTAAACAATTTTTTTAACATCGGGAGAGTTTGATCAGAGACTTAATATGACCAATATTTGTCTCATCCCAAAGTCAGAAAGGCCCACTAAGATGACAGAACTACGACCGATAAGTTTGTGTAATGTAGGATATAAAATTATCTCAAAGGTTTTGTGCCAACGACTAAGAGGGTTGCTGCCACGGATTATATCGGAAACCCAAACTGCTTTTGTACAGGGCCGGCTCATTTCGGATAATATTCGGATAGCCCAGGAAATGTTTCATGGTTTACATACCAATAAATCATGTAAAAGTGAGTACATGGCGGTGAAAACAGATATGAGCAAGGCTTATGACCGGGTCGAATGGGCGTTTATTGAGCATCTATTACGTAAGATGGGTTTTTCGGAAAAATGGATTATGTGGATGATGGGGTGCATTACGACGGTTCAATATAAAGTTTTGATTAATGGTCAACCAAGGGGTAACATAAAACCAAAACGTGGATTACGACAAGGCGATCCTTTATCTCCATATCTTTTTATTCTGTGTACGGAAGTACTTATAGCGAACATGGGGAAAGCCGAGAGAACAAAACAGATTACAGGCCTAAAGATAGCAAGGGCAAGCCCAACGATATCTCATATGCTTTTTGCAGATGATAGTCTGTTTTTCTGTAAAGCCAATAAGGAGGAATGTTCACGAAACTTTGGGGATAATGAATGTCGGTGGAATGGGAACATACTTGGGTATCCCAGAGAGTATGGGTGGGGCAAAAACGAAGATTTTCAATTTTTTAATTGAATGACAGCAAAAAAGGGTAAATGGATGGACATCAAGATTGCTATCCAAAGGGGGTAAAGAGGTACTCATAAAATCAGTGGCAACTGCTATGTCAACATATGCAATGTCGTGCTTCCGTTTGCCAAAAACGATAACAACAAAACTTACTAGTACGGTGGCACATTTCTGGCGGAGTACAAACGGCCAAACAAAAGGTATGCACTGGATGGCATGGAGAAACTTATGTAAACACAAGTCAGAGGGCGGAATGGGTTTTCGGGCAATAGAAGATTTTAACACGGCTTTACTAGCAAAACAACTCTGGCGACTTATAGATTATCCGGAATCACAATTCGCAAAGGTGTTCAAAGGGCGGTATTTTAGGAATGGAGGACCTTTGGACCCCATCCGCTCGTATTCTCCATCTTATGGATGGCGAAGTATTATTTCTGCTCGATCTCTGGTACAAAAAGGGCTTAATAAAAGAGTTGGATCAGAGACTTCTATATCCGTATGGAATGACCCATGGATACCGGCATCTCGCCCGAGATCAGCAATATGCAATGGATATAATATGTATCCCGAGCTAACCGTCAATCAATTGATTGACCCGATATCATCAATGTGGAATTTACCCCTAATTCGGCAATTGATTGACGTGGCGGATATACCATTAGTTTTAGGTATTCCAACAACTAGGGAGATAAGACCAGACCTTTCAAACTGGCACTATAGAAAGTCGGAAAGATATACGGTAAAGTCAGGATATAATCTAGAGCAGGATTACCCATCAAATGGTGATATCCAAAGGTTTTTTGGTCCAGATGTGAGTAATCTACAAGGATACACTTGGAAGGTGAAATGTCCGCCGAAGATGAAGCATTTTTTATGGCAAATAATCTCTGGTTGTATTCCGGTTATGGATCGCTTGCGTAACAGAGGTATCAATTGTGATTCACAATGTGGAAGATGTGGTGCAGAGCGGGAAACAATAAATCACACTTTATTTGAATTTCCAGCGGCTTTTCAAGTCTGGGCTCTATCGACAATCCCCACACCGCATAATGGGTTTCCTTCGGATGCAATATTTTCAAATATGGCACATTTGTTCTGGCATTTACCACAACATGAGACAATGGCGATGTTCCCATGGATTCTATGGTATATCTGGAAATCACGAAATGATAAGATGTTCTCGAATATAGATCGGGACCCTCGGGAGATTCTTAAGGTGGCACAGGCAGAGGCCATAGCATGGGATTTGCCACAAGTAGAGGACATTCAGACAGACCCTCAACAACGGTTAGAAGTATTGGTACCACTAAATTATGCTGGATTGACGTGTAAAATAGATGGTTCTTGGAAGGATACGGCCACGAGTGCGGGCTTGGGATGGTTTTGTCAAGGTTTTGGCACGGATGTAACATTAATGGGGGCAAAGAATGTAAGATGAAACATTTCTTCATTACATACAGAATTGGAAGTATTGATTTGGGCTATGCATTACATGTTTGATGCACGAAGATTTGCGGTGGCTTTCGTCACAGACTGCTCCGAACTGGTGAAGATGGTGTCTAAACCAGAGGAATGGCCGGCTTTCGCTTTACACTTGGAGGAATACGAGAGAAGCAGAAGGGAATTCTCATTCTACTCTATCTCGCATATCCCACGCGCTCAGAATACAAAGGCAGACAAGTTAACACGGAGTGCTCGAGACTGCCTTTTTCATTTGGATTATGTAAACTCAACTCTCCCGGTTTGGATTTCTGAACCGTTCTAAGAGTTGAGGCTGTTGACAAAAAAAAAGAAAAAAAAGAATAGGTGATGTAAGAATATTATCTCTCTATTGTTCGCTCATCAAAAACAAAATTGGAAAACTTTGTTGGCCAATTTCCATAGAAAATTCGCAGAATCCGAAAGGTCAATCTTTTCTTATATCCGAAAATCTTTTTTTTTTTTTTGCCAGCCAAAACATATTTTATTACATTACAATATTACATATCGTTCCAGGATATTACATAAGCCGAGTTTGTTTGTCTAGCTTGCTTAGCTAATTGATCCACATAATTTACTACCTTCCTATTTACATGAAGATACCCAAATGTCTTGTTCTTGGTTGATAAAGCTAGAATATCTTTAACAGATATTGCAATATCTGTTTGACACCATTTCTTCTTGTTTTTTTGATGTAGAAGGTCTTGTATTGTGTCAAACAATATCTTGCAATCTCCAACAAAAGTTACATTAGAGTAAGATAGCTTCATAATTTCTTGGATTGCCATTAGTAAAGCTAATGCCTCAGCTTCTAGCGATGAAGCAAGTGGCTCTGTTGATGATATTCCTCTGACAATTAGTTGACCACTACGATGATATAAAGCCCAAGCAATACCAGCTCTTTGACTATTAGATATCCATGATGCATCTACTAGACAGTAGTAATTATGTATGTACCTTGGCAGTTCGTGAACGTGTTGTATGGTGGTCATTTTTTACGTTGATTGCTGAGCCATCAGGGATACATCTTTTGAGTTCTTTCCTTCTACCCAGCAGTGTTGATCAATTATGGCCTTATTAATGACCTGTGGAAGAAACTCTTTTTTATTTTCATACAGTAAGCTATTTCTCATTTTCCATATCCTCCATCCAATATATGGAAATAGAGAGTACTTGTTGATTCTTCCATTGATGTTTAAGAGGTGCAGAGATATATTTTGAATCAGAGAATTGGATTGAATAATGGGATAAGAGTAAGACCTTATTGGAGCAAGATCTCATATCTCTTTGGAAATTCTGCATTGGAAGAGTAAATGATTAATTGTTTCATTCTCTTCTCCACATAAATAACACATACCATCTCGTAAGCATCCTATTCTTTTCAAAGTATATGCTACTGCAATTCCATTATGAGCTACTCGCCACCAAAATGTCTTTAATTTTGGTGGGATATTAAGCTTCCAAATTGCTTTGAAGATTCTGGTGTTAGCAATCATGGGAATCTGATTTTCATTGGGAACTACATGATGATGAGATAAATATTTTCTCTGAATATAATAACCTGACCTGACTGTGTAGTCCCCTGAATTTGAGAAAATCCAAGAAATGTTTTCCTCCAAATTAGTTATAGATGGACGAATTTGTTGAATTAGAGATATATCATTAGTGTTTATGAGTTGTTGCAGTAGAGCATAATTCCATTGTTGTTGGCCCGAATTTAGCAGATCAGAGACTCGCATAGATGGATAAGATAATGCACTTGGGCCTGTTGGTGGTCTTGGAGGATCACAAGGAAGCCAATTATCTTGCCAAACTATTATGGTATTTCCATTGCCTACTAGCCAGCGAGATCCTCGTTGTAAATTAAAGTGGTTGACATCGGATTATGCTTTTCCATGCATGACTTGATGTAGAGTAGGCTCGTGCTTCCAGAAAGGAGATATTCTTATAATACTTAGCCTTGTATACTCGAGCTAATAAAGAAGAAGGAGAAGTCATGAGCCTCCATCCTTGCTTTGCTAGTAATGCAATATTAAAATCTCTCAAGTCTCTTATACCTAAACCACCTTCTTTTTTAGATGCAGTTATTTTATCCCATGAAATCCAGGCAATTTTCCTCTTGCTTTGATCAGAAGTCCACCAGAAGTTGTGAATGGCTGTAGTAATTCTATCAAGCAATTTATATGGCAATAGAAAACAGGACATTGCATAATTTAGAATTGCTATAGCAACAACTTTTATCAAAATCTCTTTACCTGCTTGGGATAGCAACTTTGTATTCCAATGAATAAGCTTGTTACTTATTCGTTGCTCTATGTACGAGAAAGCATCACATTTATTTCTGCCTACTTGCTCTGGTAAGCCAAGATATTTACCAAATCTGCCAATTTTTTGAATACCAGTGACATTAATGATTGAGGTTTTGAGATTTGATGGTGTACCTTTACTAAAAGTGATTGTGGATTTTTGATAGTTGATCTCTTGTCCAGATGCTTACTGGTATAACTGAAGAACTTTGAGATGATGGGTGCATTCAGTGAGGGTAGTTTTGCAAAATAACAAGGAATCATCTGCAAAAAGCAGATGTGAGATTGGAGGACCACTCTTTGATGCTTTAAAACCATGAAGGAATTTCTTCATGTTATAGTATTGAAGCAAGCGCGAAAGACCTTCAGTGCAGAGCATATAAAGGTAAGGTGAAATAGGATCACCTTGTCTTATTCCTCTTTGTGGTGTAATCACTTTTGTAGGCACACCATTCACCAGGACCGAGTAACTTACAGTGGTAATACATGTCATAATCCAATTCCTGCATACTGTATTGAAACCCATTTTGCGCATTAGAGTATCAATAAATGCCCATTCAACCTTATCAAATGCCTTAGAGATATCAATCTTTAGAGCCATAAAAGGTTCCTTTCTTTTCCTCGTATAGAGAGAGTGAATAAGCTCATGAGCAATGAGGATATTATCTGTAACTAATCTTCCTGGGATAAAAGCAGATTGATTTTCTGATATAATACTATGTAACCAAGGCTTTATTCTCTCAGCTAGGATTTTAGCAATGATCTTGTAAGCAACATTACTGAGGCTGATGGGTCTATAATCCTTAACAGTAGCAGGGTTATCTATTTTTGGTATCAGGAAAATGTGAGTATGATTCAAAGATGGCTCCAAATATCCTTGCTGGAAGAATAATGAAACATAATTAATCACACCTGGTTTTATCGTATTCCAGTGATGTTTAAAAAATCCAGCATTCAGCCCATCTGGTCCTGGTGCCTTGTCAGGATTAAGGTTAAAGATCACCTCACGAATTTCCTCCTCAGACACTGGCTTGGTGAGCTCCTCATTCATCTCATCCGTTACTGAAATAGGAATACTGTTTAGTAAATCAGGATGAAAATGAGAATGATTAGAAGTAAATAATTTCTGAAAATAACTTAGGATTTCATCTTGAATTTCCTGCTGATATGTATGCGTTATACCCTCAGCATTTGCAATAGAGACTATGCGATTATAATGTCTCCTTTCCTTAGTAATCGCATGGTAATATCAGGTATTTTGATCTCCAGCTTGCAGCCATTGGATCCTGCTTTTTGTTTTCCAATACTCTTCTTCAAGTTTATATGCTATCTTTAGTTGTGCCTTTAAAGAACCAATGTAAGCATAATCAAGATAACCTGAGTCATATGCTTGATGTAACTTCATCTTGAGATCTTGAATCATCTTTGCTGAGTTTTGGTTGTTTTGCTTCTTCCAAGTAGATAATGCTGCTCGGCATTTAGTAATGGCTCTACTAAAATGTTGTGGAGGTATTGATGAGCATTCCTGAGTCCAGACCGATTGTATTAATATGTGAACATCCTGATTAGACCTCCACCTGTTATCGTAGCGAAAGAAGCCATACTTTTGCGTTTTATTAGAATCAATATGAAGAATGAAAGGTCGATGATCTGATCCAATCCAAGGCAGCAACTGGACATAAGCACGAGGGTATATATCTAGCCAATCCAGATTAGCTAAATCTCTATCAATCTTAGATTTAATACTATAAGAATGACGATTAACCGTCCAGGTATATTTACCTCCAAGCATACGTATGTCATGTAAGATACATGATGAAAGCATATGACGAAAAACTCGGAATGAGCTCTCTGATCTGGCTGGACCACCTTTTTTTCTGCATTAGATTTGATATCATTAAGATCACCAATTATAATCCATGGCTTACTTGCTTGTTCCGTTTCTGCAAGGGAAGACATGTGAGACCACAGTTGATTACGTTGTTGGTGATTCGGTAGCCCATAAATATACGAGAGTAGAAAAGACTTCATTCCATCTTGAATATATACATTTGTACGATACAATGAGGGATCACTTACAAAATCTATTTTTACTACATTATCCCAGAAAACTGCCATACCCCCTCTTGCACCATCAGCAGGAACTACAAAAATATTAGCATAACCTAGATCAGTACCTAACTTATTTACAACGTTATAACCGTTCTTAGTTTCTATGAGGAACATGATATCCGGTTTAGAAGACTTCCGGAAATCTTTTAGATACGGAATTGTCAGTGAGTTCTCCAATCCCTGACAATTCCAATGCATTATTTTTACTGGCGACATGGTGGTTTTGAGGGAACCACCAACCCTGAATCAGTTGAAGTTGAAGTGCTCGTAGCTTGTTTCTTGACAGCAGAAGTGCTGGCATGGAAATCAGAATCAGGCTCCTTACGTTTTAAGCCTGACTCAAGATCCAAAGACATAGCAGCATCCTCCTGTGGAGATGGGGTAGTGACATCATCTGTTGGAGGCATTTCAAGTGGAGCAGATTGATGAGGATCCTGGAGAAGAAGATGAGTATGAGTAGATGATTCTCCAATTTCCTTAGCATAGTTAACTTCATATATTATTTCCAGACGCTCTTTTGTTGTCACATATGGGTTAAGGCCGATCTCCATAAGTTGTGACGGGAAGGATCCAGCAGCAGGTGCAGCAGTACAGACGTCGTAGCTATGGAGAAGACTTCCACAGTTTGTACAGAATTTTTGTAGTCCCTCATAACGAAATTCCAGCTCGATAGGGGTAGTATTAGGCATAAGCTGAACTTTACGGGCAATAGTGATTCGATCATCCACATCAAAAAATACTTTCACCCAAACTTCAGCATCACGATTAGGCTTCGGCTCTATAATGATGACTTCCTCAACTTGTCCCAATTTTGATGCAATGCTGCGAACAATCTCCTTACGCCGATAAATGCTTGGAAGCTTATGAAAATACGAATCCAGAATGGTAATTGACGGAGAAAGGTTGGGTATTGCCTATGGCTCCAACGTTCGTTGGCAACCATCCAGCCTTTGTAGTTGTAGGGCGCGCTGTCGAGGACATTAGGAACGTGATGTTCCGATTAAAAGTAAAAGTTGACCGTACCATCATCATTAACTTGCCCTTCAACTCTGTCATATTGATTCCATGCTCTAGGCAGAACCAATTTGATACCCGCGGGATTCTGATGATCTGGATTGAGACCCTTAGCAACCAAGAAAAGTCGGTGGTCCTTCTCGAAGATTCGACAACATCTTCATGAACAGACCATGAAGATTGATCCGATCCAATACGAAGTTCCTGCAGAGCTTTCCAGATGTCTTTCTGGGGTAAAAATTGAAAGTAATAGTAAAAGATAAGAAATCATAACAAACTGGATAAAAAAAAGTATTGTCACAAAATAGATAGTTGACTAAAATAGATTTTTAAACCTATGTGAAAGTGTTTCTAAATTTGTCTTTCCGAGTTGGAAAATCCTAATACAACCTAACTTGAATGAGCAAATTACCCTGAACCGAATTGGAACGTACCGAACTGAACCGAAACTAACATAAACATCCGAATGGATCATACACTTTTATACCTGAAGAACCGGAACTGAATCCGAACCGAACCGAAAACCGAATGGGTACCCGAAATATCCGAAATACCATTATATACCCAAAATAATTGTTCTATTTAAACGTGAAATAACTTAAATACCTAAAATTATAAATTTATCAAACTTAAATATTTTTTTTGCAAAATTTAACTAAATAACAGAAATATCTTAATTTTTTGGTATTTTAGATAAATTTCTGATCATTTGGATATTCGGAACTGACACGAACCCGGGCAGAACCAAACCGAAAAACAATTACCCGAATGGATCCTATATCCTAAAACTGAAATACCCAAAACCCGAAAATAACCTATCCGAACCCGAACGAATACCTGAATGCCCAGGACTAGTCTATATAGTAAAAGTGCATGTTTTGTAATACCAGTTTCAAAAAGTGTATGTAGGTACATTTAATTCGTATTTCAGAGGTTCTCAAATGAGACAACAATCTTTGAAGGTGCATGAGGCGGTGCGGTTTTGACGGCAATCTTGAATCATCAAACCAAAGCTTTGCTGCTGATGGTTTCCTTTGGTCTGAGTCGTGGTCATCTTTGTACCCAGAAGTTTGTATGTTTCTTATAGTCTTATGAGGTTATGATCGGTGGTTTTGGTCTCTTCAGTTGGCTAGTAGGGCGAGCTTTCGTCTCATATACCCTTATATCTAAAACTCAAAGCTGAAATATCCCTCTTATTTTTTAGTGTTTTTTTATATTTATTTTTAAAGATCAAAATAGATCAAAATGACCGAAAACCCTAGCTAACTAACCAAAATTACATCTTGTACCTGGGTTTTATCCACCCACCCACTCCCCACCCAACTCGTTCGGATCCAACCCGAAAAATTGTGAGAAAACTCGAGCCGTTCGAGCCGTTCAGCCCTAACTCCTCTTTCATTCATCTCTTTTCGTAAAACTAGGGATAACTACGTAGAACTATGTTGAGGACACCAAATAATCATTAAGAAATTTTCTGCGATACTCACGGTCTTTCTTCCACTTTTCTTGTTCAAAAATCTCTTATTTTTCTCTCTATTCGCATAATTATCAATATTTAATCTTAGATTATGCGATGGATATACTCTCAAGTTTAAGTGTGTACATGGTATGTTTAGCCCACCAAGTGTTCGATGTTATGCCTCAATGAAAAATTTTCACCTTTAACTGAATTGGTAGAGCTCGTAAACACCATGAAAAAAATATGGGAGAACAGATGAAGGTAATTGAGGACAAGGTTGATGGGTTGGCCGAAAGAGTCGCACCTTTGGAAGCTTATGTGAAGGAGCAATCAGGAGAGACATCAAAAAGGATGTTAAACGGATTGTCGGGACGAGTAGGCCAGCGAAAAGGTCGAAGAAAGAGAAAGTATAAGGAGTGAAGATGATAACATGCATATTTTACCCATTTTTACCATTATAAGTGTATGCTTTAATAAGCATTTCACTAAGGTATTAATGTATATTTAGTAGTTTTTGAGTATTTGTGTGTCAAAGACTCTTTTCAGGAAAACTTAGGAAAAAGGATGCAAAACGGAGCAAAACGGATATTTTCGGAACATGAGCTTTTTGACAGAAGTTTAGCACAAGACGAAGACCTTCCCACCACGGGATCGAGCTGAATGTAGGTGACAAGATAGCTTGAACTACTACCTTTCACCTCGAAGTGGTTTGCGTCCAATCTCACGGCTGGATCTCAAGTTACGAAGGAAGTAAGAAGGCCCGTCAGACACATCCTCAGAAGAAGCCTGGCCGCGCCAGGAAAGCTCAGAAGACCAATGGCCGGCCCATGAACCCACGCTCGCGCGGCCACAACAAGTGTCGATTCCCGAGCCCGTTTTCAATCCCAAATCAAGCCTGATTGCCCCCAAACTCGGTGGAGCCCTAAGTGAACCCTAAGAAAACCTAAAGACATATAAATACTCCTATTCTACATCTTATTTTCGGCATCAGCCTCCTCCCCTAGGAGAAAAACGCAGCCACAAACCTTTTAGCACTTTCGTTCTTTGTTCTTTGTTCTTAAGGGAGATAGATCTGTTCTTGAACCCTTGTTCTTTCTATACTCTGATTTCGTTTAAGCAATTCTCCTCATCTATGATTCTGATTTTCCTTTCTATGCTTGAGTAATCACTTTCGTTGGGCGTTCTTTAAGGGGATCTATGGAGAATTTCATTAATTGTTCTTAAACTGGCTGCATCGATTATTTAGGCCGTAGATTAGGATTTTCTTTCGTGTTAAGCTTGTTCTTACTGCATGAATCTAGAGTAGCTAACTAGATATATGATCATAGNTTTCGTGTTAAGCTTGTTCTTACTGCATGAATCTAGAGTAGCTAACTAGATATATGATCATAGGGTTTCGAGAACCGCTAACGCGCCGAATCTCGGATCCGAACCTAGCTTGGCTGAGCGAACGTTTCTGGGATGCTAACGCATATCTAAGAAGAAGACGTGAATGTTTATGAACTTGATCTATATTGCATGTTTGTCTAGGACGTAAGATACGAAAGTATACCCGCGAATTTTGATAACATAGTCGGTCTAGCTTGAAAGAGTTAGGTTGTAAAACAGTGATTCCAGTTTAGGGAAAATCGCCTAGTCTCGTTTGCCTGAATTCGATGTGTGTTTGATTTCTAGTTAGAACCCCATAGATTACCCAAGAAGATCCCCAACGTGTTTCCCCATCTGCTTTTTAATCGAGATTTACGCACTTCCATACTTACTTTTCCTACACTGCTTGCTTTGATTCCTGTCTGATATAGAGTTGATTGACAACCAGCTCTATATAACCTTGCTTTTCGTTTCCTGCATTCAATAGCTATTGAAACTGTGACACAATCCTACAAACCCCCAACTCCCTGCGTCTTTGCTTGCCCTGATTCTCTGTTTTGCTGTTGACCTCCTCCCTGTGGTTCGATACCCTAAGTACTACAACGCACGCTGTGCACTTGCAGCTTAGGGTCCTACAAATTTAAAGCTAGACGAGTCCCCAAAGAAATCCTCCAATCTTGGACGACTATTTAGACCCCATCAAGCTTTTGGCGCCGTTGCCGGGGAGGCTGCGTTCTGCTGTTCAAAACAAAGGTCAGGATCACAACTCAAAGACATCCTTTTCCTTTAATTTTGTTTTTGTTTCTGTTCTTTCAGAGACATCCGAGATGAGGGAAGCCCGCACCCTGATCGACGATCTTGCTGCGATTGTCCAAGCCAATTCCACCAACTATGATAGGATATTACATCATATTGGATCTCCTTCCAAGGAAGAATATGACAAGCTCATATCCGCTGCGTATCTACAATCCGATAGTAATATCGAGATGTTCGAATCAACGATGTATTCAGCTATGAACGAGAAATTTCAGCTCAATAATGAGTTAGATGATATCGAAGAAGTCGACCGTCTGTGCGACGTCGGAGTGCAAGCTGAAATTGAGTTCATTGAGAAGCTCGACATGATATATGGCTCCCTCGTAGAAGACGATGAAGTAGATCACGAAGAGCACGACAAGGCTACCACTGAAGAAAACGAGCCTACACCTGAGATTCATGAAGTTTCGGGGGATGAAAAGAAGAGTGCAACAACTCTTGATGCCAAGGTGGAAATCAAAGACAATGATTTTCAAAAGAGGTCATTGGATTTTTGTTTCTCGGATGACCCCAATCATTCTAATGAAGCCGAACACCAAAGAATAGAAGTTGGTCGTTCTATTTCTATTCCTCAAGAAGACTTCATCTATGCACATCCGCCCGAGCACCTTGAAGACGAAAGTCCGACCAACAAGGAGCCTAAACCCCACGACCAAGGGCATCCTCTTACTCCAGCTCCTCACCACGTTGAGTGTGAATCAAAACTCATGGAGAAGAAGACGCTGATGGCGATCCAAGAACTGCCCTTGACGACGGTTTCAAAGATATATGATCCGGGAAAACTTTCGATTTCATGCTCAATCAAGGGAGTACATTTTCGTGTCTATCTTTATGACATAGGATCTGATGTCAACCTCTTGACTAAGACCATTGCAGAAGTCATAAAAGTTTCGAGATTCCAAGCCTCGTTCACCATGAGGATCGTCCGTCACCAAATCTGTTCGGTTTCAAGCCGAACTTGCTGCCTCAAGTTGAGGATGGTGTCGTGCCTGCTGTTCTTCACATATTGGAGACGAGGAAAGACACAAATCACTTTTTGATCCTTGGCTGTTCATTTGCTGCACCTGTTAGAGCTTTGATTGACAAGCTGAACCAACAAGTGCGCCTCTCCAAAGTCAACAAGAAGACCTTCTATCCAGCAATGCTTACAAGGAGCACTCATTCCACGACCCTAAGCAGTGGAGGTGAACCAATATTAGACCCTGGAGGAAGTATAAAGGATGTCCAAAACGTCATACATGAAGATCCATTCAGCACGCACAAGGGAAGCGCCAAACAGAGGAGTTTGAAGCGCAAGGAGATCCCATATGATCCAGGTTCGATTTTCCCTCATATGAGACGTGATGGAGACATACATGAAGCCAAGGTGAAGCATGGAAAGTCCTCGAAATCCTCTCCAAAGCTCGAACTCATCACCCATCCGAACCGAGAGGAGAAAGGGAAAGAACCTAAGAGAAGAAGGTTAGGCAATGCATTTGTTCTTCGAGACAACGATAAGTATTATCAAACGCTGAATAGACGATGTCTCAAGCCAACAAGTGCGGAGTGCCGAGAAGCTAAAGGAGCCATGAATCCTTTAGTTGGAGTTGTTCACAACTGAAAACTTCACCAAAGTCTAGCTAAAAGACTCTAAACAAGAGCGGCTCAATCGGAGATAACCCATTTTAGGTATTCTCTTTCTCATCTCTTTAACCATACTAATTTTTTGTTTTGGTTTCTTCTTAATTACAGCATTCTTATAAACCCCAAAAGCCAAAAAAAACAGAAAATCCGAAAAAGACCAACAAAATGAAGAAGGAGATTCGAATAACACTCACCGGGCGACAAACCGCCCGTGGGCCGGCCAGAAGGAGCCTGGCCGCGCTACGAGCCACGATGGGCCGGAGAAGACACCCCTGGCCGCGGCCGCGACAACCTGTCGCGCGGCCGGCCTTCTTCTGCGACGTTTTCCATCCTGAACTTCCCGGAACTGGACCTCATTCAACCTCTTTCAAGTCTTTCAAGTTTCCTTCTTGATTCAAGACTTGAACACGTCCTGAAGACTGCAAATACAACTTCCACAACTGCGGTATATTGCTGTTGCATCAAAGACGGCGACACAAGACAAGACCCCATCCAAGTCAAGTTAAGTCAATGATCCATCTCATTCAACTTCTTCCAGAACGATCAACGGACCTGTACCCACGAAGACGAAGAAGAATACAATGGATCTAGAGGATGAAAACCGTTGTGCAAGCTCCAGAAGGAAGAAGATGCAACTTCCTTCACCAAACAGCGAAGAGAAAAGTTCCCGAAGACTAGCTTCTCTCTTGCGCGACCGAGACCTTTACCGAAGCCAAGTAAGAATTTCATATGGCATTGAAATTCGAACTAGCAACACCTGTCTTCCGGGATCCCGAACACATCACCGGATAGGCCAGCATAGACCCAAACTTCAAGTTTCTGAAGTGATGCAATCTTCAAGACGCAAGGACGGAAGATTTTCCACCTGTCATTCAAGGTGTTTCATAAAGGTCCAGGAACCAAGACAAGTACTCAACAACCGAAGTACTTGTTCTTCTCAACAGAGGCGCGCCCCAATCATTATCATCATCAGCCGCCAACATCATCACCACACGCCCACCACCATCATCCGAAGCAAGGAAGCTCAACCGCGCAACACATTTCCTTTCGAGCTAAGTTTTCGATTTCTTTAGTTCAATTAAATCGATTCTAAGCACTGACATAAGGAGAATGATCAAGTCCTTAGCTCAATCATACCACACGCCCATCCACCCATACCAAACCCAACGCCACTTTCAAGTAAGTCTTCACAAGCTTGTACTTGAATTTACCTATCTTTTTCACCTCAACTCGATTTAAACAAACTGGGGACAGTTTGATTTACGTCTGGGGGATTTCTTATATTACTAACTATGCTTTGATTTGATGAGTCTTAAGCATACATGCATCATTTATCGAGTCACTTTATAGAGTCAAAACTTTTTTTTCTTTTAGTCAGAAACTATGAACTTTGCTAAGTACAAGTCATTTCGAACAAGGACCCTTAATGACTATTCTCACGGGTTTAGAAGCAAGGTTTACTAAGTTGAACACGGCGAGTGGATCATTCCAACGGAGAAAGTTCTAATCTCTAGAGTACTCGAAGGATCTTGCGTTGACTCCGCACCTAATGAATCAAAACTTCTCGTCAAGGGGCTTGAGGTACTTCGAACTTTGCTCCTCTTTTAAACTCTAGCATGACTAAGTAGATGCAATGCAACCTCTCCTTAATCTTCCCATGCTATAGAAAAGAAAAAAAAAATAGAAAGAAAAGTCTTAGTTTGAGGATAGCAACCCGAGTCCTAAAAGGACCATGACGGTTCGCAGACATCATGAAAACTTCAAAGAAGTGATCATTCTCAAGCTAAGAAGAAAAATAAAAAAAATATAGAAAAGAAAGTCGATAGAAAAAATAAAATGATACCCTAGAAAAGTAGGGAGAAATCGACTAAGGGAAGAGAAAATATGAGAGTTGTGTCTGAAATGTCTTTGTCTAGATGTTTGGAAGAGAAGAGTATAATGTCTCGTCGACCAATACTCCCTCGATAGAGACCGCACGCCTAAATTGGTCAACAAGAGAGAGATCGAAATACTCAAAGGGACCATGAAGCGTATCCGGGAAGGATGAAAAGCTCAAGGTAACTAGACCCAAACGCCTTGAAGCTGAATTCCGAGTTACGTGGCTCAAACAGGTCGATTGCTAGACTTGATGAGTTTCCAAGTATTGGTGAGTTTCCACGTTTTCAAACCTCTTTTCTTTACCTAGATTTCTGTTTTGTTTGAGGACAAACAAAGATTTAAATCTGGGGAGTTGATAACATGCATATTTTACCCATTTTTACCATCATAAGTGTATGCTTTAATAAGGATTTCACTAAGGTATTAATGTATATTTAGTATTTTTCGAGTATTTGTTTGTCAAAGACTCTTTTCAGGAATACTTAGGAAAAATGATGCAAAACGGAGCAAAACGGACATTTTCGGAACATGAGCTTTATGACAGAAGTTTAGCACAATACGGAGACCTTCCCACCACGGGATCGAGCTGAAATTTGGTGACAAGATAGCCTGAACTACTACCTTTCACCTCGAAGTGGTTTGAGTCCAATCCCACGGTTGGATTTCAAGTTATGAAGGAATCAAGAAGGCACGTCAGACACATCCTCAGAAGAATCCTGGCCGCGCCAGGAAAGCTCAGAAGACCAATGGCCGGCCCATGAACCCACGCTCGCGTGGCCACAACAAGTGACGATTCCCGAGCCCGTTTTCAAGCTCAAATTAAGCCCGATTGCCCCCAAACTCGGTGGAGCCCTAAGTGAACCCTAAGAAGACCTAAAGACCTATAAATACTCCTATTCTACATCTTATTTTCGGCATCAGCCTCCTCCCCTAGGAAAAAAACGCAGCCGCAAACCTTTTAGCACTTTCGTTCTTTGTTTTTTTGTTCTTAAGGGAGATATATCTGTTCTTGAACCCTTGTTCTTTCTATACTCTGATTTCGTTTATGCAATTTTCTTCATCTATGATTCTGATTTTCGTTTCTATGCTTGAGTAATCACTTTCGTTGAGCGTTCTTTAAGGGGATCTATGGGGAATTTCATTA
This sequence comes from Alliaria petiolata, assembly GCA_020283515.1. Taxonomy (NCBI): domain Eukaryota; kingdom Viridiplantae; phylum Streptophyta; class Magnoliopsida; order Brassicales; family Brassicaceae; genus Alliaria; species Alliaria petiolata. The sequence goes on from JAHZTW010000001.1 coordinate 118,177,666, forward strand.
ACTGTTCTTAAACTGGCTGCATCGATTATTTAGGCCGTAGATTAGGATTTTCTTTCGTGTTAAGCTTGTTCTTACTGCATGAATCTAGAGTAGCTAACTAGATATATGATCATAGNTTAGGCCGTAGATTAGGATTTTCTTTCGTGTTAAGCTTGTTCTTACTGCATGAATCTAGAGTAGCTAACTAGATATATGATCATAGGGTTTCGAGAACCACTAACGCGCCGAATCTCGGATCCGAACCTAGCTTGGCTGAGCGAACACTTCTGGGATGCTAACGCATATCTAAGAAGAAGACGTGAATGTTTATGAACTTGATCTATATTGCGTGTTTGTCTAGGACGTAGGATACGAAAGTATACCCACGAATTTTGCATAACATAGTCGGTCTAGCTTGAAAGAGTTAGGTCGTAAAACAGTGATTCCAGTTTAGGGAAAATCGCCTAGTCTCGTTTGCCTGAATTCGATGTGTGTTTGATTTCTAGTTAGAACCCATAGATTTCCCGAGAAGATCCCCAACGTGTTTCCCCATCTGGTTTTCAATCGAGATTTACGCACTTCCATACTTACTTTTCCTGCACTGCTTGCTTTGATTCCCGTCAGATATAGAGTTGATTGACAACCAACTCTATATAACCTTCCTTTTCGTTTCCTGCATTCAATAGCTACTGAAACCGTGACACAATCCTACAAACCCCCAACTCCCTGCGTCTTTGCTTGCCCTGATTCTCTGTACTACAACGCACGCTGTGCACTTGCAGCTTAGGGTCCTACAAATTCAAAGCTAGACGAGTCCCCAAAGAAATCCTCCAATCTTGGACGACTATTTAGACCCCATCGGAAGACTTTACCTTTTTCTTATGGTGGTTGTTTGGATACTACTGGTGTTACTGTAAAACTATGTTGTTGGTTTTGAATTTGAATTCGTACTACTAGTATTATTATGTAGAACTATGTTGTTTGTTTTTGTATTTGAATTCGTACTATTGGTATTACTATGTTAAACTATGTTGTTGGTTTTGCATTTGAATTCTTACTATACTATGTAGAATTATGTTGTTGGTTTTGCATTTGAATTCGTACTACTGGTATTACTATGTAGAACTACGTTGTTGGTTTTGCATTTGAATTCGTCCACCACATGGACATCTTGTTGGAATGTCATAGTCATCATCGGCTATGTAATAAAGCCTATCGATTAGCCTCTTGTTCCTCTTCTCGTCACTATAGGTCGGATTCATAATCAAGAGCTCGGGAGAAGAGAAAAGAAATCGGGAATGAGAGAGAGAGAGAGGTGAGGAAAAATGATGAGGAATGAAAGAAAGAGGAGAGAGAGAGAGAGGAAACTCGGTAATGAAAGAAAGACAGAAGAAAAGGAAGAAATTTGGGGATTTCTATTATCGGCACAAAAAAAAATTGGGGATTTAGAGGATTGGGCGCCAAAAAATTGGGCGCCAAAATTTTAGTCACATGTGCGTGCCAATTTTACACTTAATTATACATATTATAGTAGTCGTACAAAAGTAACAAATAGTTATACTTTGCGTGTTTTCCATTTTAATTAGTATTACCTACCCTTAACATCTGTTTTCTTAGTTTTACAGTTGATATAAATTGATTAGCCTATAATTATGATTGATTTATGTAATGATATGTTTAAAATCTAGATTTCTGTAACTTTGTCGTACTAAGTTGGTTATTATTTACAAAATGATCTTAAAAGTATAAGGAGTATATTGTGTAGATTCTTTTTTAATAACCCAATATGATATAATTTCATAATTTCCTACTTAATACATATTATGAAATTTATTTGTGACGTTTACAACGCCAATAAATTTGTTGGGTGATTTCGGTTTAGGTTTTGTAAAAATCAAAAATATTTTTTTCCATTACCCAGCTATAACAGTCCCTTATTCTGAAAGTAGTATTAAAAATATGTTGTAAACTAGAGGGGCAAAACTTAATCACTATAGAATAAACACCTCGCAAACCACTTAACTGCAAATACTTCTGTGGAGTCGCCCTCAGTTAATATCAGACAGCATTTTGATCCTTTTGTCTCCGTCAAGTTTTCGTCTATCAATTTTGCAGGTAAACTGACAACGGAACTGGCTGCCTCTATATATGTAAATAGATCATCAGTCAAAAAGGATTTTCCAGAAAAGCAGCCGTTTGAAGCAGCCATTATCCTTCAAGATGTTGCAAGTTGACAAAGGAGAATCATACCTCAGCTTTGAAGCGCTAAATTGCTTCACCAACTTTGAGCGGTCCACGCGTTTCAGCTGCATTAAACCAATATATACCGTATTACTTTAAAAATAGAACGAGCTATAGAATTATTGCAGAAGAATAACACGAAGAAGATGAAGTAAGCTATTATTTATTACATTTCTCCTTATCCCATCTAATGCCATAATCAACACTAATTTTATCCACATTAATATTGCTAAATTCTAAAAAAAAAAACAAAGCAAAAAAATATTGCTAAGTTCTAAAAAAAACAAAAAAACAAAAAAATATTGCTAAGTTCTGTGACTCCACGAGGCAATTCAAACTCACCCTCCTTTAGGTGGCTGATTATATGCCTCAAGAGCTTATGCCTATCAAGAGTTTACACCTCGCAAATCACTTAACTGCAAATCCTTTTGCGGAGTCGCCTTCAGTTAATATCAGACTGCATTTTGATCCTTTTGTCTCCGTCAAGTTTGCGTCTATAATTTTTGCAGGTAAACTGACAACAGAACTGGCTGGCTCTATATATGTAAATAGATAATCAGTCAAAAAGAATTTTCCAGAAAAGCAGCCGTTTAACTTGCATTATCCTTCAAGATGTTGCAAGTTGACAAATGAGATCTCAGCTTTAAAAGTCTTGGTCGCGGATGAGAAAAGTTAGTCTTCAAAAACTTTTCTCTTCGCGGTTTGGTGAAGTAAGTTGCATCTTCTTCCTTCTTGGATCTCTTACAACGGTTTTAGAGAGTTAAAACCATTGTATTCTTCTTCGTCTGCATGCGTAAAGGCCTTTCATGTTCGTTGAAGAAGTTGGTTGATAGAGAGAGGTAGGTCGTTGACTTGACTTGACTTGGATGGGATATTGTCTAATCTCGCCGTCTTGATACAAATAGGGATATACCATGGTTGTTGAGGTTGCATTGCGGTCTTAGAGGACTCATACAAGCCTTGGAGAAGTTGGAAATAACCAATACTTGACATAAAGTAGAAGGAGGAACGAGTTGTTGATGAAGTGGACTGGCCGCACCATGAGCTCTATGTGGCGGGCGAAGTGGTGGCTGGCCGCACCACCGTAGTCGGTTGCGGGGCTAAAGGGTGTCTGGTCGCGCCACACTCAGTTCACCCCGGGGTGATATGCCTTCGAACTCTTTCTTCATATTTTTGGTATTTTCTTCGTTTTTCTGATTTTTTTGTGCTTTTCTTCGGTTTTCTGATTTTTTTGCCTTTTGTGTTGTTTATAAAACCGAAAGTAATAGGAAACTAAAACCAAAAGTTAAAGTATTAGAAACCTCAAAAGAAAGAAATAAAGAAATACTTAATGGGTTACCTCCCATTTAGAGCTTTTGTTTAACGTCGTCTAGCTCGACGTGTATGGAGTAAGATGTGATGAGCATCAACTAAAGGAAAACGTGGTTCCCTTAATCTCCATGCACCCTTCACTTGACGCTTGAGACATCATGAAAGACGCTCATTAATCAAAAGAGACGAACCTTCACTCCTCGTCCCCGAATGGTTCCTGCAAAGGCAAAGAAGCGAAACAAAACTAAAGGAAACACCTTAGAACCGGATTTTCTTACCAATGATTCTGCAGCTACAACAAATGGACTCCCCAGCAACGGTGCCAAAAACTTGATGCGGAGGGTTTAGAGCTTCAGCTCTTCAAGTTTTAAATTTATAAACCCTAAATGCATGCATTGTAGTACTTAAGGTATCGATCCACAGAGAGTCCACGACTAACTACAAAATCAATAGCGGTTAGAAAACGCTTCTAAGATAAAGAGAGGGTTTGGAAAGGTGTTTCGCGGATGGTGTCAAGCATCTCTGGAGGTTCAAAACCGATCAAACAAGAAATCAATGCAAACAAAACGAAACTAGGCCTATTTTCCCTAAACTTCAATCACGATTTCATGATCTAAATATTTTCATAAGTAGATCGTCTATGTTTTAACTACTCCGTAGGTATGCATTCGTATCCTAAGACGCAATCAAACACGCAATATACGATCGAGTTCTTTATAACATTCACGACACTCCGTGAGTGTGCAATTCACACCTCACGACGCGACCGCTCGTCCAAGCTAGGTCTGGTGAATAAATTCATCACATTAGCGGTTCTAAACAATCCCAAAATCGGTGTCTAGTTAGCTACTCTAGATCCACACAATACGAGCAAACTTAGATGAAAAAAAATCCTAGAATGGACCGCTTGAGCGTAAACACCATGCGTTCATGGATCTTCGGGAATCCTCCATCCCTTAGATGTTCTTGGAATCCTTGAAACCTTAGACTTTCCTTCTCCTTTAGTGTATTAAATGCTTCGATCTTATACACCATGCGAACCACGAACTTAGGGAATCCTCCAAAACACCATTGTTCTCGGATTCCTTGAAAATACTAAAGGGAGAGACTTGTTAGCAAGGCGCAAACTTAGTGGCGGACCTATGGAGCTTGTTAGGTCATTGTTAAGGCTGGATTTCTTTGCTTAGAAAGCCTCTGGTCACACTTAGTGGTGGTCCTATTTTAGGATACAAGTTGATCTAAAGGGGTTTTCACCACGGGAGTGGGTTGATCTATTTTCGAGCCTTAGACTTAGGATTGTTTAGACTTCATGCATAAAGAATGTCAAAGATTGATGCTTGATTCGTCCGAAATCATTATGACCCAACCAAAGACCCATCTTTTACATTGTAGTTTCAAACCATCTATTATTCACTCTTGTTAAAGTTTGATAATTTCATATTGTTTAGTATTAGTTCTCTGTCTCATAGTTTATTTCTTGCATTTTACATTTGTAGTTTCGGTATTTACACTTTTGAATTCAAGATTGCATCTTTATGCTCTCTTGGGTTTAAAGGTTCATCTTTATTACAACTGTTTGATTCCACCTAGCTTAACATAAGTGTCATGTAATCTCATTGTTACTAAACACCCCAGACTGGATTGATCCTTAAGTATTGAAATGACATGAGGAAGCTTGAGTAATTGCTCGCAAGAAGTGTAAAAACGCTTGCATCAGTAAGAACGAAAAGCTATGAACTCAACGGCTGCTGTAAACGCCTAGGTGATGTTGTCGATCTCTCTTGTAAAATCCTAGTTGTTGGCTTTTATAGATCTTCAAGAGTCAGGGTAATTTGGTATTTTCATGTTGATTAGAAATCATCAAAATTCGAATGGGCTTGGACTTGGGCTTGATGACCACGTCTGCAGCTGGCCGGTTGGTAAGCATGATTCGCCAGTATTTGGGGAGCTGGAGGACCGGTGGTTGCTCTTTGAGATTTCTGCGCTTGCTTCTTCTTCGCGGCAGCAGAACATCTCTTCGGTATTTTGAGCATATCTGGAGATAGTGCCCCTTCTCCGTCTGCAAGGTTTGTTTGTTCCTTGATGTGTTAGTTAGCAAGCGAAGCGATCTTCCTAAGTAAGCAAGTTGTAGTGAGTGAGTGGTCCTGATAGGGTCAAATGTTGTTTTTAGAGCAAAACAACATTTGAACATATTCTCACCACCAGAAGTATCAAATACGATGGAGGCCTTCTACAAACTTTCCATGGCTCATTTTTGGACAGAAAATAGAGAATTGAGCTACCGACCGTAGAGAAGTGGTTTGAAGGCAATATCACTTCAAACCACTTGAAAACAATAAGAGAAAGTGGAACTGTTGAGATCCACGATTTCAGTCACTCTCTTCGCATAAGTACTGCCGTGAATTCCTCTTTTTGGTATCTTCTTTCGCCTTTCCCCTAGACTTAGATTCTGCTTCGGGGTATAAAACGGATGGCATTTAAACTCTCACAAACCATGTTTTGCCTCTAATGGAATTTTGGCCAACCTAGACTCTTTTTAGACTTTCTTACTTTCCCATTTCGTTTTATCTCTTATTTTTATAGACAAGCGCCGTCACGATTCTTTCAGGGAATTCATGCTTCAATGTCTGCGTTTTTTTTTTTTTGATTTTTTTTTCAAAACGATAAGTTCCTTTAGGAGATAGAATCTTAGGGGGCACGAAAATTACCATTTGTTTTGAGTTTTCTGAGGCATACATTGGCTTTTCTCTTCGTTGATATTTTTGTGGCTTGATCCATCCATCTAGTCTTCTGTCTTGAGTGACTAAAAATCGTATCGTTCCTCCTTCTCTGGATTTTTTGCACATATCTGCACATAATAAAACAAGAAAGTTGCATGAGGTTTGAAAGATGGCTTAGGGTTCGGGTAAGGTACCAACTAGAAATGAATTAGCCATTCAGGTACAACAAAGAGTGGTAAAAAGGGATAAGATGTCATGAACGTTTTGGTTCGTTATCTGCCTAAATTCTTTGAAAAGAAAATTAATGTCAGATTAAAATCCAAATAGAGTAGAGCTAGTATATTCCTTTCGATGAAATCTCTATAGATCGAAATTGTCGGGGATGCCGCATCACTGGCTTTCGACCTACCGCCTAGTCTAGTACTAAATTCTGAAAGAGATGTTACTAGAAAATAGTGTAAAAGCATATTGGTCATAATCATCTTTGAATTTGCGTCATCATTCCCTAAAAACATATATACTGAAATACATCTTAGGATAGTTTTAAGAATAAAAATCATGAAAAATAACTCAAAAAAAAATTAAATAACATGTATAACGGATAAATCCTCCGTTGGACTTAATTCACACTGTCCCCGTGTGAAAAAGTGGTGAAAGTATGCGACTGATTTAATAAAGATAAAAATATAAATGAAAGCAGAATAAAAGATAGTATCGATGGAACCATGGTGCTTATAAGCAGAAAAAGAGGAGTACACAGGTACTAAGGGTCACATGGGTAGTCAAACTCTGGGTCTGGAAAGTCGCCATCTAGTTGCCCCTTCTCCTTGAGCTGTCGTGCCATTTGAATTATCATCATCTTCTGTAGGGCGAGATCTCTCTTGAGTGTAATGAACGCGGTGCGTGTGGAGGCAGAGGGAGCGGTGGAGTTAGCTATGCGTGTGGAAGAGGATGATCGGTGGGCTCTTCTTGTCTCTACTTCTCTCGTAGCCTTCTTGGCTAAAAACATATCAATCGTGAGAGGAAGTCTAGAAATGGGAGGAAGGTACTCGCCATCATCGTAAATCCACTGCGGTAAGCTCTCGCTAAGTTGATGGATTGTAGACGAAAGAAGACAGGCAATGCCCTCGTCGTTCTTTCTAAAACAGGCTTTGTAGCCAAAACTATACGGGTCAATATCAGCTCCGACGAGTATCATGTCAGTCTGAAGTTAAGCTAAGTTAATCCAGCCATCTTCAAGAAGCTCTTCATCACCAAAATCCACATTCGCAGCTTGTAGTATCGCGGTTATAATATCTCCATAAGTAATGCTTCCACTCGAAGAGTTGGCTCCGGAGACCACATGTTTGATCTACACTAGCTTCTCAGCTAAGATCCAAGCAAAACAAATAGAACTTGGGTTATCTTTGATAGCCATTTGTAGGGTCGCGAGTTCGGGAACAAGGATGCATGTATGTCGTGTCCTAGAGAAGAGCTTGTGGGCGACCGAACGGTGCATGAAGAGCACAACAGGGTGGGACAAAAATGAAGTCGGTGATCGTCCCATGTCATACTCTCCTTGTCCCATTATGTGCCAAATATCTTTATCCAGATTCAAGTCGAGGTGGATCTCATCTTCGTACTCCAATCCAAGTGCATCACATAATTGCAGGACTGTCAAAGAGTAGGCTCTTCCATCGATAGTGAAAGAGAGTGTACCGTCTCGCGCCTTTGTGTTTCTTCGTTGAGTGTAGAAACTCTCATGTTAGCCTCTCATAAGCCGGCTTATCAAGCTCCATGTAGGCGCAAAGCTTCATCTTTTCCATATACCAAACCACATCTTCTAAGATGCCCAATGCATCTAAAGTAGAGTAATCGATGTGAAACGTTGGTATGATATTTATTCTCTCAAGGTGAGCATAGTAATCAACTCCAGAAATCATATGATGTCCAACAAATCGAACAACATGTCTCTGAGGTGGAGGAGTAGGTTCTCGAGGTGGAGGAGTAGGTGCTCGCGGTGCTCTAGTTTCGCGGGAAGCTCCCATCTGGCGCCTTTGGCCATTGATGTAGTTGCAACAACTTCCACATCATCGGGGTTTCCTAGTGCTGTCGCAAAGAGCTCTTCGAAGGTCCTCATTGTACTGAATTGGTATTACGTTGTTCATGGTTCTTCGAGCGTATTTTAAAGTTTATATCGGAATCCATTGTACCTACAAAGCAAGGCAAAAACTCGAGCAACTATGTGAATTGAATGCATTATCAAACTCTCAAAGTGCAATGATACAATAGACAAGTATCAAGAGAGTTAAAACAGTAGCAAAAGAGCAATGCATCTATACTATAAAAGATGGCCAACTTTCTCCCACAGAGTGACACGTCAGCATAGGAGTGAGCGCCACATGTCATTTTAGTTATTAAAAAAAAAAACTCTAAATAACGTTTCAGCGCATCCCTTTCATCATCTTCTCTTTTGCCGTTTTATTTTACCGACGCTTCCCATACTTTTCCTTCCCGATAACATCCATGTTTCTTGCTTAATAATCCTTCCCAGGACTGTGCTTCTCTTCCTCTTCTCTCCTACGTCTAACAACCACATCTTCGAGGTAAACGTATGAAGTGTTACATCCAAGGTTTGAGATCACCCAATCCTTTTCTTTTCATCCAAATACGATGCATATGTTGTTAAAGAAAGAAATTCTTATCTGGGCAACTTCAATTTCGATCTTGATTTTAGTAATTTAATCGGCTTTCTCTCTTCTTCTTCTTCTTATGTCGATTGATCAAATTCGTCTGTGTCCTAGGCTCCTAGCTCATCTGAAGATCTCCTCTTGTGTTTCTCAACCAAGTGAATGAACAATGTGAAGCTTATATTGCAGTCAAGCAACAACATTTCCAGCCCCCACTTGGAGCATCAAAGACAGGTGATTGTAAAATCTAATCTTCAAATTAAAGAACCCAATTTAACTAATTTGATACTAATCCTAGGAAATCATAAGTAGAAACTGTCCATTTTGTTTGTTTGTTCTTGTTTTGGAGAGGAGAGTGTCGATGAGATCATTTGGTGCAGAACTTGTCTTCGCTCATCCAACAACAGAATTGGGTGGAACTGTTAAGAACGCTTATGAACTCCTTCAGAATAACTATTTGATGCTTTTATGTTGCAAAAGATTGCAATCAGACTGGCGGAAATGGCCGATAATGAAAGAAAAGTCATTGTGGTAAGAGAGGAAAAAATGCTTCTTGGCTTTTGTTTTCATCTGTAGATATCTAAATCTATTTTTGGCTTTCCAATTTAGATGATTTGACATTTGTTATGATCATATGATTTGGACTTGATAGTTCGATTCCTTTACTATCTATATATTCATAATAATTTAGTCAGAGGTTTGAAATAAGGACGTAGATTGATTCACGATTGGTTCTTCTTGTGTGAGTGTCAGTGATATATTGTTGAGGGTGTTGTTGGAATAATAGTTGGACACATAGTAGTCGATGATCTGTTAATATTACTAAGAAAACAAAACTGTTCAGAGAGAGTTAAGAGTTACACATATCATTACTGAAAATTAGAAAAGACAGTGGAGAACTTTTAAAAGGTAAGCGAAATTGGATGTGAAGGCGTGATTGGTTGAAAGACCCGAAAACATTGTGCCAATAAAGATTAAACTGTCAGTGATAATCGTTAAGCTTCTTTCTCTTTACAAAGAAGCTTACTAAATATGGCGATTACATTTTCGGATCTCAACACAGAGCAGGGTCTCAAAACCTTCAAGGAACACCTCTCCAGAAAAAAAACTTACATATCCGGATAAGCTCGCATCTCTTTTCTTCCATATTTTGTTATCTTATCATTAGCTTGGTTTCTAATTACCTTTACTTCTTTGACCTTTTCTGATTTTGAATTTATTTTTACTTTATATATTTCAGTTTTCTGGGATCAGCATTCGGTGGATGATGTGAAGGTTTACGCTGCCGTATTGGAGAAGTCTGGCGATGGCTTCCCCAATGTTACCAAGAGGTACGATTCCGTTGCTTCCCAACTAGCTAAAAGGTTCTTATAAATCTCTGCAATCCTCGCTTAATATTTTAGTTGAATTGTTCTTCCGAAAATAATGAGCAGTTCGATTACTTATTTGATGTTGCTCCAGTTTCCCCGGTAAAGCTGTCGGAGTGAGAATTGGTGGCGGTTGTGCTCCATCCGAAGCTAAACAAACTGAGGTACTAAAACCTCTATTGACTCCAGTGACGTTTAAGATACTTTGTTTATAGGACAATGTAGAGTTGAACAATTCTTTGATATAGTGCGGACACATATTATTAAGTAGAAGAATGAATATGTGACGTTCTGCTTTTTGGAATGGTAAATATTTTGCTCTGTGAATATTGTTGGTTCGACCTTTTATTCTGTTGATGATCTTAGAAGACGAGCTAGAGACGGATCGCCGTGTGGTAAACTGAAATAGAAAACGTCTTTTAGCCATTTATAGTGGCAAAGGATGATGCGGACGGAAGAGTTGGTTCTTCGGCGAAAGAGAGTTATTATTTCATAATTATTATCTTCCAAGAGAACAATTGATTATTTATTCCACCTTTTTTTAAAGCTTCTAACAACTAATCAAATTCGGATGATGCTAACAATAAAGGAAATCGACAATAAGTTGAACTGTTGAAGCAACAGACGAGTAAGAATGGGATAAAACGATCATTCAGTTTGGATACTGCTAAGTTTTGTACCTTTCAAAACTTAACGGCCATTATATTTTATTCCTACACAATCTTTAATTTATCATAGTAGTTCACGAGCTTTGGCGTATCAAAATATCAGAAGTCCCATTAACGTAAATGTTCATAATTCATGGGACATTAAAGTTTCAAAAACAAAGTCTTTTGTACTATGTCTTCAAATCATCGTAACAAATTAATCATAATCGGCAAGGGAAAATGGTCTTTTTCCATCTGAACAAACTGCACGGTGCTTTTTCCAACTCAAACAAAGATTTAGTCCCTTTTCCTACCTAAACTCTTAAAAATTCAAAAATCCAATCCATAGTCCGACTTTTGTACTTAAAACAAAGTTTACCGTAACAGAGGTTAGTCAACCTTTAAGTTTACTCACTCAGCTGATACGCGTGACATTAAAACGATGATGTAGCATTAAAAGATTAAAAAAATTACAAAATTCACAAAAATCAAAAAAAAAATTAATCAAAAAATTTTAAAAGTAAAATAATTTTAAAAAATCAACTCTGGTTATAAAGTTTGTAACTTGGAGTAACAAACTACATCTTTGTGACATTTCATAATCGTGAAGTCGTGTAAAAAAGACAGAGATGTCATCGAGAAAACAATGGAATGCCAACATCCATGGCTCGTGGAGCTTTGACAGCGGTTAAGGTTTTATCTGGACACTATAATCCGATCAACGACATTAAATTGACGAATACGAACCTCGCTTTCTTCTACAACCGTCTCTTCGCTTATGAAAAGCTGATTTTTAATTGATTGCATAGCCGTATTCTTGGATTTTCTTTTGTTCTAAGTTTGTTCTTATTGCATGAATCATTTATGAGAAATTTTCTAACTAGAAACTGATCTTAGGATTATTTAAATCCGCTAACGTGTTGAATTTATTTATCGGATCTAGCTTAGACGAGCGGTCGCATCGTAAGATATGAAATCATACTTACGGAGCGTAATGAGCGTTATAAAGAACTCGATCATATATTGCGTGTTTGATTATATCGTAAGATACGAAAACATACTTACGGAGTAGTTAAAACATAGATGTTTTAGTTTACGAAAGTAGGTAATCATGAAATTGAGATTCAAGTTTAGAGAAAATAGGCCTAGTCTCGTTTGCTTTGCTTTTAATTCTTGTTTGATCTATTTAAAATCCCAGATATTTCCCAGAAGAACCCAACGTCTCGTTTTACTGTTTCATTCGCATCTTTACTTTCCGCACTTTAAGATTTCGTTTTGCTTACCTTCTAGTTTTGTTTATTGCTTTCTCACTTCCGCACTTTATAATTTCACTTAGCTTAGTTTACTTAAACTTGCTTGCTTTTTCGTTTCCGTTTATTTTGCTACAAAATCGTGACACACAAACCCAAAACCCCCCATTGTCTTAGCCCACTTCTAACCGCTTATTGATTCTTGCAAAAATATATAGATTCCTTGTGGTTCGACCCCTAAGTACTATATCTTACATTGTGCACTTGCAAGCATTTAGGGTTACAAATTTAAAACTTGAAACGCAACTCTACACTCTGTGCATCACCTATAAATACACTATGCACACTATGGGTGAGAGGAGGAGAATTTCTAGGGAGATAAAGTTCGCTTTCTAGCATCCATTCTCAAGCATTACTTAAGCTAAAGTTCTTTTGGTATCATTCCAGATCGGGGGAACAAGATCGGGGGAACAACTTTCTCATAAACACGACTCAGCCATCCTTTTATTTCTTTTTTTTTTCGACCAGTCACATGTCTAAGTTCTGACTTGAGCGTCAGAGAATAATCGGGAGGTCACATTCACGCTGTCTCTCATCTTTCAGGTTGACCCATCCCCTCAGAGTTTGAACCTTGTGCATCGGGCCCATCAGTTCTAGACGAATCCATGTAAGCATACGTAAATTGCTCCCGAATAGTTTTAATATTATTAGTTTATAGAGTTTTTACTGTTGTTGATTAGTTTATGTATCGGGACTGATTTACGGGATGCTTACAAAGAGTGTGTATTCTTCGGGATGGTCGGGCCTCGGGTCGTATGTTCGTTTCTTGGGGGGGATGAGTAATACCCGGGCGCGCGATCTTTCTTAGTCTCTGAGACATGTAACAACTAATAAACAGATTGAGAGGGGTTTCCCTCTCGAAGGTTCTCCGATGCTCATGTCAAATGTGCACAACTGGGAACATAGGCTCAGGAGGGGGAATCTGAGTGGGTTGAGTGAGGCATTATGTCCATAGATCATGATGCTTATCCGATGGTTTAGTGGGAATACGGGTTGCCCCTCAATCGGTATGAGAGTGAGTTTAAAGGCCCTCATACTGGTCTAGGAAAGTGATGAGGAGTTCACTAACTTGGACTGGTGTTCTCACATAATTGAATGAATAGATTGCAACTGACTCTAGAGGTATATGGTTGTCCTGGACTGAGATTATGGGTGGTGAAGGCTGTTTTTGATATTTCCAGGGAGCTGATAACACTCAAATTTGGCCCTTTTTTACTATCATAAGTGAATACATTAATAAGCATTTCACTAAGGTTTTCATGCATTAGTAGCATATTTCGAATATTTCTTTTCATGAAAACTTAGCAAAAAGGGATGCAAAACGGAGCAAAATAGAGCAAAATGACATTTTGGACAAATTCGGACTGCCAGAAGTCTAACATCCAATAAACAGGAGTTTAGTAATCTAAGTTGATAGATTTCGTGATTTGTCTAGATTCGATTTCGAGATTAATATTATGGGAGTATGTTAGTCTAGAACATCATCGATTTTCTTTAGTTTATTTGTCTTGTTTAATTGATCTCATACATGATTTGGATAAGTGGTTAATTGATTGCTTAGCCGTATTCTAGGATTTTCTTTCCTCTAAGGTTGTTTTTATTGTGTGGATCTAGCGTAGCTAACTAGAGACCGATCTTGGGATTGTTTAGAACCGTTAACGTGTTGAATTGATTCACCAGATCTAGCTTAGAAGAGCGGTCGTGTCATGAGGTGCGAATTGCACACTTGCTGAGTGTCGTGAATGTTATAAAGAACTCGATCATATATTGCGTGTTTGATTACGTCGTAGGATACGAAAGCATACCTACGGAGAAGTTAAAACATAAACACTCTATTTATGAAATAAGTAGATCATTAAATCGTGATTCAAGTTTAGAGAAAATAAGCCTAGTTTTGTTTGCTTTGCGTTAATTCTTGTTTGATCGGTTTTGAACCCCAAGATATTTCCCAAAGAACCCAACGATTTGATTGCTTGCTTGTCGTTTATTTTATTTTCTGCATTGCTACCATCCGTGAAATAAACAATCCACAAACCCCATTTGTCTTAAAAGCGCTTTCTAATCTTGTTCATTTTGCAGTTAAGTGTGCACTCCCTGTGGATCGATACTTTAAATACTACAATGCACATATCTGCATTTGCAGGCATTTAGGATTTATAAATTTAAAATTTGAAAAACTGAAACTCTAAACCTTCCACATCAGAAGCTTCGATGTGCTCTCAGGGACGAGGATCTCTCTCTCCTTACAACCATCTTTTCTATTTATATACTTTTGATGACTTCTTCTATTGGCTGCGCTAATCCCGTTGATCAGTCCCATCTTCTTCTAGAACATGTAAAATTTCATACCGCTAGATCTTCTTTCTATCTTTGGTATTGATGAAATCTGACATGAAACCTATAGATAAGTTACTCTTTAGTAAATCTTTCTATCTACTTGGCGCTTTGGAATTGGTTCCACCAAACCAGTTCGAAGAATCAACGAATTTATACAACTATTCGGTCGTTTTCTAATGTTGGACCCACCACTTATTTGCTTTAAACTCAAAAAAGAAAATAAAATATCCTCTCTTTATTTTCTCTCTTAGCTAATAAGATAGTATTCCTCCACAGAGGCATGAACACCCTTTCCCTCCATTTACTCATACCGACGGCTATTCACCTAAGGTCCTCACGCGCCGCCTCACCGTCCTTTCCACGCGCCTCCTCTCCATCCCTTCTACGAGTCGCCACTCCGTCCGCTCTACGCGCCACCTCTTCAGAAGACTCTTCACAGTCAATCGAAAACCAAACTCTAGAGGTCCTAGAATGGCGCGCCCTCTGCAATCAGCTCTCTCCCTTCGCCTCCACATCAATGGGCCTCTCAGCCACCAAAACTGCCGATATTCCGGTGGGGAAATCGCCGGAAGAGAGCAGAAACCTCCTTGACGAGACGGCGGCTGCTTTGGCCACCATGGAGGTGATGGAATCGCGGCGATTGGGTCTTTCTGAGATCCTCGACTTGTCTGATATCGTGGAGCGTGCCGTGGCTGGTCAATTGCTTACCGTTAGAGAGCTCTGCGCCGTTCGAAGCACGTTAATGGCGGCTTCGTCAGTGTTTGAGAAACTACGAAGAGCAGCTAATAGTGATAAGCGGTATATTATCAGTCTTAATCCTCTGATTTTTCATTCTTTGTGTTTTGCTTTTGATTCCTTGGATTTGATTATCTGACTTAATCTTCCAAATGAACAATGAATCTTCAATTAGAATCTGCTAGTAATGTGAACATTGTGATGGGTTATTTGCAAAACATATGAAATTTAGTCTAATGAATTCAGTTTTGCTATTTGTAGATAGTTTCTGTATGAATAGGTCTCATAATTTAATTGTTTGTGAAGAGAATGTTTTCATCGTTTGTGAGAACCTCATGGCTCAAGCTTTTACTCATCTCATCTTTGTAGGGTTACTCCACTTGTAGATATACTTCAAGGGTGTGATTTCAAGACTACATTGGAGCAGAAGATTGGTTTTTGTATAGACTGCAACATGTCTATGATTCTCGACAGAGCTAGCGAAGATCTGGAGATCATAAGATCTGAACGAAAGAGGAACATGGAGACTTTGGATTCTCTGTTGAAAGAAGTCAAAGATTTTTCAGGCCGGGGGAATCGACAAGCCGATGATAACGAAGCGGAGATCAAGGATGTGCGTAGCTATTAGAGCTACACACAAAAGTTTACTTCCAGGTGGTGTTGTCCTAAGTGTTAGTAGCTCAAGGGCAACATGCTTTATGGAACCAAAAGAGGCAGTAGAGCTTAATAACATGGAAGTGAGGCACGCAAACTCCGAGAGAGCCGAGGAAATGGCCATTCTGAGCATTTTAACATCTGAAGTGTCGGCAGCACAGAGGGGGATATTGCATTTGTTAGATAGGATACTAGAACTTGACATTGCTTTTGCAAGAGCATCACATGCAAAATGGATGAATGGTGTCTATCCCAAATTAACTTCAGAACACACTAAAACACTGGACTTTGGTGGTGACTGTGATTCTTTAGCTGTAGACATTGATTCTGCGCAGCACCCGCTGCTTCTTGGATCCGTATTAGGTAGTCTAAATGGTGGAAACACTTTCCCTGTGCCAATAGACATTAAAGTTGAGAGCAGAAGCAAAGTAGTCGTCATCTCAGGTCCGAACACAGGAGGAAAGACCGCTTTATTAAAGACATTGGGATTAATCTCTCTTATGTCGAAGTCAGGGATGTTCTTGCCTGCTAAGAATTGCCCGAGGTTGCCTTGGTTTGATCTTATTCTAGCTGACATCGGTGATCCTCAGGTATTACATTTTGAAATTTCCTGCAAAGTAACAGAGCTACTAACATCTTGTTATCTTTTTCACTTTCTTGTTTTTTTGCAAAGCTTCTTTGTTCAATTTTTTTTTTTGGGGTGCAGTCTTTGGAGCAAAGTCTCTCAACTTTCAGCGGCCACATCTCACGGATTTGTCAGATACTTGACATTGCTTCAGAAAATTCACTTGTCCTACTAGACGAAATCTGTAGTGGAACTGATCCTTCGGAAGGGGTTTCACTTGCTACTGGTATCCTACAGTATATTAAAACTCGTGTTAATGTGGCTGTTGTATCCACACATTACGGTGACTTAAGTCGCTTGAAAGACAATGAGACTCAATTCCAAAATGCTGCAATGGAGTTCTCCATGGAAACTTTGCAGCCTACATTCCGAGTACTATGGGGAAGTACCGGTGAATCAAATGCATTGAGAGTGGCTAAGTCAATTGGTTTCAATGGAAGAATACTAGAGCGTGCGCATAAGTGGACGGAGAAATTAAAGCCGGAGCAGGAAGTAGAGCGGAAAGGCTCGCTCTTTCAGTCCCTTGTGGAAGAAAGGAATAAGCTAAATCTTCAGGCGACCAAGACTGCAGCTTTTCATAGGGACTTGATGAACCTTTACCTCGAGGTATTGCGTCTTTTCTCTTTCTTTTTTTCTCAGAAATCCATTTTTCCTTGATGAGCTGAATCACATTGTATGATACCCTTGTGGAGGTAATGTCGTATTGAGAGAAATGATTGTGCAGATATTAGTTTTTTTACTCTTGTATAGGTTTAGATTTAAACATTTTAGGTGGTTGAGCTTTGACAATAAGATGGTTATTGCTCTTTCTTCTCGAGCTCTGATCTAATTATCACTCCATATATATCTATTTCCGATGTTAAAATGGCATTTAAGAATTTTGTTTTGTTGATATTATTGATCTCTTGTACTCTGTTTCTGTTCCTGATTTTGCTCCCCTATGTTATCCTGAAGCTTGAGCATGAGTCGCATGATCTTGAGAAACGTGAGAAGGCTCTTCTGAAGAAAGAAACTCAAAAGGTACAAGAAGATCTAAGCTCTGCTAAGTCACAGATGCAGAAACTAGTGGCTGAATTCGAAAGTCAACTAGAAATCGCTCAGGCTGATCAATACAATTCCTTAATTCTAAAAACCGAAGAGGCAGTTGCAGAGATTATCGATTCTTGCTGTCCTAACGATCTTGTATTGACGGAAGAAGTGTATAGCGACTACTCACCGCGAGCAGGTGAAAAGGTTCTTGTGACTGGACTGGGAGGTAAGTTAGGAACCGTGGTTGAAGAACCTGGAGATGATGAGACGGTTTTAGTCCAGCATGGTAAGATAAGAGTACGCATAAAGAGAAAGGACATAAAGCCCCTTCCTCGTAACAGAACCAGTGAAACACCTACTCGTTCTCTACGTTCAAAGAGACAGGTACACATCTTTTTTTTATTTAAGACTTTCAGATCCCATTCTTGCAGTATCCGATTTGTTATCTCAAAATATATATACGCCTAGCACTAGAGTTGAAAGTTTAATCTTTCTAGTTGAAGTGCGATTTTGAAAAATTGTGATCTGATAGCACTAGTAGTATGTTGATTTGAGTTACGATAACATCAGTTCTTATGGTACCTGATACTTGTACAGATAAACATGAAAGATCTAGGCAGTGCGTTGCAGATGCAGAGCGAACCAGTGCGGATTCAAACTTCAAAGAACACATTGGATCTAAGAGGAATGCGGGTTGAGGAAGCGATTCACCAGCTAGACATGGCCATCTCGGGAAGAGACTCGGGTTCCATACTCTTTATCATACACGGAATGGGGACAGGCGTTATAAAGGAGCTTGTGCTTGAGAGGTTAAGCAAGCACACTCGTGTCTCTAGGTATGAGCAGGCAAATCCTATGAACCATGGATGTACAGTTGCTTACATTAAATGACAATTTCTCAAACACATTTCTCTCTGTAAATCTTCTTGGAAAGTGTGTTGTTATGGTCCAACAACTAGTTTCGATAGTGAATTAACGTTCAAGTGTGTACAATAATTTATAGTGTATATTTCTTGATGTTTGTACTGAAGAAATGTCAATTTTCATTTTTTTTCATAAACTAACAAATTGGTCAATTTGTAAGATCTCAAAAGCAGAGGCTTGACGTATAATTTCCTAAATTTGAATCCGGATAAGCTTAGTATGCCCAATGAAACAGCCTTTGGAAATTGGTAAGCGCATAAGAAGAGTATCAGTTGGTAAAATCAATATCAAAACCTTGCGATTAAGGAAGAAGAAAGTATAAGCAAAATATTAAGGGAAAACGATCTTTTTCCTCACGAGAACTATCACATAGCATCAAATAGATGTATTTCGAACTATGACCTTTTTACGAACTATGACCTCTTAAAAAGCCAGATCTACCCGAATTAAAAGTTTGAAACCTGTATCCCATTGATGTTGGTTTCATGTAAACCCCAGACCAAACCAATGAACCCTCTAAAGTAAACCGAACGAAAAATCAGGATCCACCTAAAACCATATCCGGTGACCCATCTAAAATACCCAATTTTCCCTGAAATCCCTAAATCGAATTTAAATCACAAAATTGAATTTCTTAGAACCCTAGAATCGATTCTGCAAAATCGATTACTGTAATCACGAATTCTCGAAATCCAGTGTAAGTCTGATATAAGATTTGGCTTCCACCTCCTCTTATATGATCTCCAGACTCAAACTTAGGGATTTTGGGCCAAGTATAGTATAGTCTAGCCGAGAAACCCGAGGCTGAACTAGACAGATCGGATGATGATGGATGAGGGGTGAAACAATGGCTGAGAAACTCGAAACCTTTGATTCAATGGAGGATGGATCTGCGTGAATGGAACCAGGGGGATCGAAGTGCACCACACAAGTTGTGTAAGACTTGTGATACAACACGGATTCTCAAGCCAAGGAGGTGCTGGTCTCAACTTTGCTAGAGAAGAACAGATTTTGCCAGAAATCTTAAGGGTTTAGAAGAACTGCCGATTTTATTAATATCAAAGGTGCCAAAATTACAATGCTGCAGGGGAACCTTATATATGGTTCTTCAGCTTTAGGGTAAAAGAAATAAACCACAAAAGTTCTTAAATAAAAATACAAAAGTGCATTAAGAGAAAAACAATTCTGGTGCAAAAATAAAACAAAGAAAGAAACCATAGAATCATTAGTCAAAACCATATTGAAATGAATTTAAAAACTTATCTTAGTTACTTAGGCGTCGTTTTACTTATAGCTGGATGAATGTAGACCATGCTTAGGCTCTAGGTTCTTGCAATGAAAGCGTGAAGATATTAACATGGGCTTGTATTGATAGCATGGGCCATTCTCTTAGCTTCTTTGGACTTGGTGTCTTTGTTCCTTGTAGTTCTTCACAAAGTCCATTCCAATGAGTTTCTTGTGGCTTCTTTTGATCAGCTTCTTGAATGACATTTGCAATGGCTTGATCATACTTGTATCGTAAAGCTCTAGCTCGCTGTCTTGTTATAACTCCAGTATGCGTTGATGGCAGCTCCACTTCTTGGGTATCTTGGAGTTGAGGTTCAGTCAAGTCTGGCTCTGTTAAGATGTCCTCATCATCTCCTTCTTCTTGAATAGGTTTTGTCCTCAAAACTGGAACATCTGCATGATATGGGGCAATATCATAAACATTAAAAGTAGAAGAAACATTAAACTCACCTGGAAGTTCCAGCTTGTAGGCGTTGTTGTTGATCTTCGCCAAAACTTTGAAAGGGCCATCTCCACGTGGTTTGATCTTAGAAGTCCTCTGGTTTGTGAACCTTTCTTGTCTCATATGTAGCCAAACCTAATCTCCTGGTTCAAAGATGACTTCTTTGCGTCCCTTGTTAGCTTGTTTCAGATACTGCTCTGTCTTCTTCTCTAAGTTCTCTCTTGCTTTCTGGTGAAGTTTCTTGATGAATTCAGCTTTCTTTTCTCCATCTAAGCTCACGGCTTCAGCTGGTGGTAGAGGAGTGAGGTCGATGGGGGTTGCTGGGTTGAATCCATACACAATCTCGAATGGAGACATCTTGGTAGCTGAATGATGTGCTCTGTTGTATGCAAACTCAATGAATGGTAAACATTCAAGCCAGTTCTTCATGTTCTTCCCAATGGTAGCTCTGAGTAATGCTGATAGGGTCATGTTAACTACCTCTGTTTGTCCATCTGTCTGAGGATGACAAGTTGTAGAGAACAAGAGCTTGGTGCCCAGCTTCTTCCACAAAGTTCTCCAAAAGTGGCTTAAGAACTTGTTATCTCGATCAGATACTATAGTTCTTGGAATCCCATGTAAGCGCACCACTTCTTTGAAGAATAGGTCTGCTGTCTGATAAGCATCATTCACTTTAGCACATGGAATAAAATGTACCATCTTGGAGAATCTGTTTACTACAACAAAGATGGAATCCTTGTGGTGGATCTTGGGTAATCCAAGTACAAAATCCATTGAGATGTCTACCCAGGGAGCTGTTGGGATTGGTAGAGGCAAGTATAGACCGTGTGGATGAACTCTAGACTTTGCTTTCTCTCATACAATGCATCTTGCACAATGAGCTTCTACTGTTTTCTTCAAGTGTGGCCAATAGAAGTGTTCCTTTACCACTGCCAGCGTCTTGTCTACTCCAAAGTGTCCCATTAGTCCTCCTCCATGAGCTTCTTTCACTATAAGATCCCCTGAGAGAGCATTGAGGGATGCAAAGTCTCTTTTCTCTAAACAGAAATCCCTCATGAATGTAGAACTCTCCATAGGCTCCTTTGCTGCTCTCACTGCAGGCTTCCTTTAACTTTGTATCCTCAGAATACAAATCCTTAATGTACTCAAAACCCATGAATTTGGTCTCTATAGTTGTAATGAGCGTGTGCCTCCTTGACAATGCATCTGCTACAATGTTCTCCTTCCCTTTCTTGTACTTGATAATGTAGGGAAAGGTCTCTACATGTCTTCTCTTGAGATGTGTCTGTCCTCTGAGATACTTCAAGGTCTCATGATCAGTATGTACTACGAATTCCCTGAACATCAAGTAGTGCTGCCAAGTCTCCAATGCTCTAACAAGTGAATATAGCTCCTTGTCATAAGTTGGATAATTAAGTGTTGCTCCTCCCAACTTCTCACTGAAATATGCTACTGGCTTCTTCTCTTGAGTTAATACTGCCCCTACACCAATGCCAGAAGCATCACACTCTACTTCAAACGTTTTGTTGAAATCAGGCAAGACCAGAACAGGTGCATTAGTTAATCTCTCCTTTAGCAAATCAAATGCATTCTGCTGAGCTTCTCCCCAAGTGAATCCTACACTTTTCTTCACTACTACTGTGAGAGGTGCGACTATACTCCTGAAATCTCTGACAAACCGTGTGTAGAAGCTAGCTAAACTGTGGAAACTCTTCACTTGACTGATGTTGGTTGGTGCTGGCCACTCTTTGATAGCTTTAACTTTCTCTTCATCAACCTGTAGACCCTGCGAACTTACAATAAAACCTAGGAAAACCAACTTATCAGTGCAGAATGCACACTTCTTTAAGTTTGCATAAAGTCCTTCTTGGTGAAGTGTCTTTAATACAAGCTCAAGGTGTGTTATATGATCAGATAAACATTTGCTGTAAATTAAAATATCATCAAAGTACACAACAACAAACTTACTGATGTATACTCTAAGAACTTGGTTCATTAGACGCATAAAGGTGCTGGGAGCATTGGTAAGACCGAATGGCATCACCATCCATTCATAGAGCCCCTGCTTAGTTTTAAAAGCAGTATTCCATTCGTCTCCCTCTTTCATTCTCACTTGATGATATCCACTCTTCAAGTCTATTTTTGAAAACAAGTTAGCTCCACTTAACTCATCAAGCATATCGTCTAACATGGGTATTGGATGTCTGTATTTGATGGTGATGTTGTTGATTGCTCTACAATCCACACACATCCTCCAGGAGCCGTCCTTCTTAGGTACAAGTAGTACTGGAACTGCACAGGGACTGAGGCTCTCCCTCACGTATCCTCTGTCTAGTAACTCCTTTATTTGCTTCTCTAACTCCTTTGACTCTTCTGGTCTCATTCGGTAAGGAGGTTTGTTGGGTAAAGAAGCTCTTGGTATGAAGTCTATTTGATGCTCTATGCCCCTCAATGGTGGTAGTCCCTCAGGTAACTCTTCTGGAAACACATCTTTGAATACTTCAAGTACCTTAATGATCTCTGGTGGCAAGTCTAATGCTGAAAAACCTGCGCTCAAAATCTCTTTAAAGATCATCAGTAGCACTGTGTGTTTAGAAGCATAAGCTTTCCTGACATGACTAGGCTGAATAAGAAAATTAGACTTAGAACTAAATTCATTTTCTTTAGCCATTTGCAGTTGCAAATCATGAACCTGAGATGGTGCAAGAGGTGCTAGACTGATTTTACGCTTATCATGCATAAAAGTATACATATTAGTCCTACCATCATGCTTAATTTCTTTATCAAACTACCAGGGTCTACCTAATAACAAATGCCCAGCCTGCATAGTACTACATCACATATTATCTCATCTTGATACCTGCCTATACTAAATGGTATAGTTACTTGATCACTGATTTTAAGCTCAACTTTATCATCTAACCATCTTAGTCTATAGGGGCGTGGATACTTAGTTCTTTCAAGACCTAACTTATCAACCATATAAGCACTAGCAACGTTTGTACAAGACCCACCATCAATAATGAGATTACATACCTTGCCTTTCACGGTGCAGCGAGTATGGAATATGTTTTCTCTCTGTATAAGCTCAGCAGGTTCCACCATGGCACTTAATACTCGTCTAGTAACGAGGATCTCTCCATTATCAGGATACTCTATGTCTCCATACTTTCCTGGAAGCCCATCTTCTCCCTCTTCTTGAGATTCATAGTCTCCTGATTTTGTATAAGCATTACTCTCTGATTTGGGCATTTCCTAGCCATATGACCTCTGCCTCTACACTTGAAACATGTGATGTCTCTGGCACGTTGAGGCATAGCAGATTTGTGTGGATCAGTCCTGGTGTCTTTGCTAGATTTTTTGGATTTCCCTTTGTACCGAGATTCAATCTCTATGCCTTTTGCCTTTGTCTATGGGTTTGCTTGCACTTGGCGTCCAGGGGGTTTGAGGCTTGCTCCTGGTGTTGAGAGACTTCTTCTTGATGTGTTGCTCAGCTTGTATAGACAGGTGAAAGAGATCTTTGAAGTCTTGATATACTTGTATCTCCACCTTGCGGCTGATTCTCTCTTGTAACCCATCAATAAATTGCGCCATAAGAGCTTCTTCATCATCATTGAGCTCTAGACGGTTTCTCAGCCTCTCAAACTCTTCATAATACTCCTCTACTGTTCTTGTCCCTTGCCTGAGAGTACGAAACTTCCTCTGTAGGTCTCTATGGAAATGAGGAGGAATGTATCTCTGCCTCATCATATCTTTCATGTCAAGCCATGACTATATAGCCCTCAAGCGGTTTCTCTTTCTGTCTGACATGACTCTATCCCACCATATGAGTGCATTGTCAGTGAGTTGAGCTACTGCAAGTGCTACTCTCTTGGGTCCAGGGTGGTTGTAGTAATCAAAGATATGATCCATTCGCTCCTCCCAATCAATATAGGCTTCTGGATCAACTTTTCCAGCAAAACTTGGTGCAGATAGCTTAATATGGTGCTGGTTTTGTCTAGCAGCAGGCGCATACTCTACTTCCTCACCGTCTCCATAGCCTACGTGTGGCTGTCATCTCCTCTGTCCTCTATGTTGCCGGTTTGGAGGATCAGTATGAGGTGCATATTCCTCATCTTCAATGTCTCCATAGTCTGGTGGTGGTTGGCGTCTTCTTTGTTCTCTGTCTGGTCGGAATGGAGGGTCAGGATCCTCTACTTGATTTAAGTCAGCATCTCTGTTGTTGGGAATCAAAGGCTCATTGATGCGGATTCCAGTGTATCCAGTGGTGTTTCTGTGGAGAGGGTTTGATGCAGAGGCCGTGTTGGTACCGAGGTTTCCAACATTTCTGATTGGCGGCATTAGTGCTCTGGGCGCTTGCTCTACACGGTCAAGCTGTCCATTCATCTCTTCCCTGAAGAGCCAAAACTCTTCCCTCATCATTGCCATCATAAGGCTTGCAGGATCTTGAGCAGCATTAGCTTCTTCTCCCATGGTGATGTCTCTAGTTAATTCAAACAGAGAAGAAGAGATAGTTATTTGATATACTCATAAATTAGCATGTTTTAGCACCCATTTTTGATAGCTTTGCATTCATTTATGCATTCATTTAGATACTTTTAGTCCAAATTGCATCCATATTAGAGTCTAGCAAGTTTTAGCTTAGGTTGTTGCATATTGTGCATATTGAGTCTTAATTAGGTACTTTGGAGGCTTGGAGGACCCCTTTAGAGAGTTGGGTGAGAAGGAGGAAGAAAAGAAGGGAGCCAAACATGAAGCAGACAAACCTTAGAAGTGTATCGACCTTGGTGTCGACCTACCAAGGTCGACATAGCTCGGCAGGAAGACGGACTGCGCGTATCAGATGATTGTATCGAGCTACTAAGCTCGATACACAGGCCGCCCGGAGTTTTGAAGATGACGTATCGGGTATTCGTATCGGACTACTAAGGTCGATACACATCTCATCCGAAGATTGAAGAATGGCGTATCGGGCATCTGTGTCGACCTGCCAAGGTCGACACACTCCTTGAGGAAACATTTAGCAGCGTATCGAGCTGCGTATCGGCCTAGCAAGCTCGATACGCTGCCCGATTTTCAGACCTAAACGGGGTCAATACCCGGTTTGTTCCGGGTTGACCCGTGTCGTCCACTGTNATTTAGCAGCGTATCGAGCTGCGTATCGGCCTAGCAAGCTCGATACGCTGCCCGATTTTCAGACCTAAACGGGGTCAATACCCGGTTTGTTCCGGGTTGACCCGTGTCGTCCACTGTTCACTATAAATAAGAAAAGACCTAATTTTTCCTAAGTATCTTTTAATCTCTTGTTCTTACTTAGAAAACTTTCCCTTTTGGTTTCTAAGTGATTTTGTAAGACATTTCTTTAAGTTTATGCAAATCTAGTATTACCTCTTTTAATCTTTCATCTTATATCTCTCTAATCATGTTTATCTCTATCTCTTTCATAGGATTTAAGGGATTAACCATGATTAGTGAGTAGTTTCATTAGAATCTAAGGATGGGTTAGATCTAGGGTGTTTTAAGGGTTAGTCTTGATGCCTAGGATTAGATTCTTCCATTTCCCTCCTTGTTTAGTGTTCTAAATGCTAGTTTAGCCTTGATCATGCTAAAACTAGGCCTTAGGGAATTTCACACCCACAAGGTGTTTGATGAAATTCCCCAACCAACTAAACAAGGGATTTACATTCCTAGCTCATGGAAGTGATTGTCTTGGGTGTTTATTGGTAATTTAGAACTGTTTTATAATGCTTGTTAGCTTCCTTTTCACTAATGAAAGTTAGTTCTTGATTAGGATGATTAATGAAGGGATTAGTGCCATGAAAGTGGATTAGTCTAGCTATTGAGTTCTAAGCCTAGGGATTAGCTTATATTGTGAATGTTTGGCATCAGAGATTGATTCTTGGAACACCTTAGATTGATAACCCCATCCTTGAATTCATCTTAGTCTTTTGATTTGGTTTGTTTGATCAATTAGGTTGTTAGTTAAACTTTAAACCTTTATTTCTAGCTTAGATTAAGAAGTTGTATGCATTCCTAGTGTCTTAACTATATCCATATGGATTGATCCTCAAGTACCTATAATGACATGAGTGGATTTAAGTAATTGTTAAGTCTCACCAAGAAACCGCTTATCAATTTGGCGCCGTTGCCATTTGGATACTTGGTTTAAGCATTAAGATTTTACTTCTTCTTGAGACTAAGTTTTACTTTTCTAAGATTACTAATCTCTTTTGCGTGTACTATTCTCTCTCTTATTAGGTACTGATGCAACAGGTTTTAGAGTCTGTTTTCGAGTTTTAAATTTATAACCCTATTGTCTGCAAGTGCACAGATGTGCGTTGTAGTATTTAGGGTGTCGAACCACAGAGACTATGATGTTTCAAGCAACTCACTAAAACAGAAAACCAAATAAAACGACCGGATTAAAGATTGGTTTTAGGGATGATGGTTTAGTAACGAAACGAAAATCAAGAGGGTTTGTAAAGCTATAAGACGGAACGCCGGGTTTCAGGGATCTCTCGGGTGTTTTACGGAATGATTCTATGATTGAAACACTTGACCTAGGCAAATCAATTCTACTGGTTCTTAAGCTCAAACACGAAAGTGGTCGGGTCTTCCTTTCGGAAAACCAAACACCTAAACCTAAACTGCTCGTTCGCTCCCATTCGGTAGCGACTTCACAACAAGATCAGCTATAAGATTAAGTTCAATGAAGCTCACAGTGAAAGCCGATATGCATAAGCATCCTTCGGTACCTGCTCGTTTAAAACTATGTCCGGTCAGTAGATTCAGCGCTCACGCGGTTCTAATGATCCTACAATCGATCCTTAAGTGGCCAGTCAAAGATTACGCAATAAGAAAGAATCCAAACGAAGAACAGTGAAAAGCATACTACCTACGATCTAACAACCTAATCGAATCAAACCATAAAATCCCTTGAGAAACCCCCTGCGAAACCCAACTATGAGACTACTCAGACATGGATGTGAAATTCATTATCATTGCAATTGGTAAAAGAAATCACAAAAGGTCTGAAAAGAAAAG